>JANVCQ010000008.1:14848903-14860348 GCA_025531925.1 Erythroxylum plowmanianum | reverse complement strand
TTTGAAATGAAAGATCTTGATGATGCCTTTTTTGATTTTGGTATTCAGATACATTAGGAACGCTCTCAAGGTATTTTTGGATTATCACAAAAGAGTTATATTGAAAAGATACTTAAAAGGTTTGGCATGCAGGATTGCAAACCAGGTGATACCCCTATGCCTAAGGGAGATAAGTTCGGTTTAAGTCAATTCCCCAAGAATGACTTTGAAGATAAGGAAATGCAGAAGATTCTTTATTCTTCAGCTGTAGGAAGTCTAATGTATGCTCAGGTTTGTATTTATTCAGATAGTACATTTTTGGAATGCTAGGGAGATATTTAAGTAACCCAGGATTGGATCATTGGAAAGCATCCAATCGAATCATGCAATACTTGCAGAGAACAAAAGATTATATGCTCACATACAGAAAATCAGATAAGCTGGAGATCATTGGTTATTCTGATTCCAATTAAGCTGGATGCCAAGATAGTAGGAGATTCACTTCAGGCTATATCTACCCACTTGCTGGAGGAGCTATTTCTTGGAAGAGTGCTAAGCAAACACTTATAGCTTCTTCCACCATGGCAGCGGAGCTTATAGCATATTATAAGGCATCCAACTATGGGATATGGTTGTGAAACTTTGTCACCAGGCTGTGCATTGCGGACTCTATTGAAAGACCACTTAAGTTATTTTGTGACAATAACTCTGCAATGATATATTCCAATAACAATAGGAGCTTGACAAAGTCCAAGCACATCGACATCAAGTTCCTAATTGTTAAAGAGAGAGTTCAGAGTGGACAATTGTTTATACAACACATTGGATCAAAATCCATGATTATGGATCCGCTTATTAAAGGAGTGCCACTCAAGGTCTTTCATGAGCACACTGCTCATATAAGTGTTGCATCTCTTCATAATATATAGTTTCAGTGGGAGTTTGTATTGTAGATGCTTTTCAGATTAGACATTTTTCACTGTCATTTTGGATACTACTTTTGGTTAAGTTGTTTGAGGTTATTTTCAAGTTTAAGATATTTGGTTTATTTTATCTCTGAACTTATTTAAAATTGATCTCACTAAAGCATAACGTTGGACCAGTTGGAAATAAGCATGCTAAGATCATGCTGCTTATAATTTCCACACTACACATCCATGCTTGATCCATGTCATTTGGTTATATCAGCATACGTGACCATTGATGGTTCTAGTTACATTAATTGTAGCGAAAGACGCTTTGATCCTATATTGGTATGATTGATGGACCGGATTGTCTAAGGATGCATACAATAATGATAGCATAATTTTGAGTACTCACAAGGTTAATATATAATTTTAATGTAACACATATAGTCCAAGTGGGAGATTGTAAGGATTTTTAATCAAACATGTGGGCTTATATGTGTATAATTGTATATAAAGGCTATCATATAAAGTTGAAACCCACTTAATAGTGGCCTAATATGTTTATGGTATTTTGGGCTTTATGCATCTATTTTAAGTGTGGGATTTATATGTATAGAGATCGGGTTTATAATTTCTAGTTTTGTAATGGGCCAAACTAGAAATTAAATTAGGGTTTTACCCTAATACAAGTGGTTATGGTCCCCAAATTAAACATACGCTTAATTCTTTTCTGACATCCCATCATCAGAGATAAAATAGAGGGTTAGAGAAAACTCTAGCAAAGCTACGCTCTAATTTGGAAGACAAAATGCAAAACTCCAGTGCAGATTTTACAATGGATTCAGGTATACTTCCACTTTTATTTGATTCTTGAGGATTTGAGATGAATGGATCCTATATTTTAAAGGGATTAAAACCCAACAACAACTAATAAAACTAAGTTTAAGGAGATTGATGATCATATTTTGGATTTCCTAGTTACCATGGTGACTCAAATTATCCAAGATTTTTCACATGAGTTACATGCCATTTTTATCTTTTCTTTGATATTTGTGTTTCTTAGTTTCCATTTTATTTTATTTTGATAGTTAATAAAGGACTAGCCCTAACAAAGTGATGTTATTTTTCCTTTTCTTTTTATTGTCTATTATTATTATACTAAACCATAATTTTCACATATATAGTCCATTTTTATATTTGGATTCTATTTTCATTTTTAGTAATTTATTCCTTTCATTTTCTTTTTGAAAGGATTATTGCACATGATTTGGATAGAATTCACATTAAGAATTTGAATATTTTGTATATAAATTGGGTAAGTACTAGTTCATTTTACCTTTCCTCGTGTTAATTGTATTTTGTTATTTTGTGTTTTGTTATGTATATTAGCAATAATGTACATCTTTAAGTTGGGGAAGGAGTGTTGCAATTTTATTATGAATTTGATCGTATATCAAGTATATTTTATTTCTTATTTATTGATTATTCTTTGTGAAAATTTCATATATGTCAATGTTTGTTTAGAACATCTTAAGTAGTTATGAATCAGTAAGTTGAGATAGAATAAGAGAGGAAAAAGGCATGATTAGATGAATTTTTATTTACTACATTATGAATGGCTATTTAACTAACAATTTAGATGAAATTTCTTAGGATTTATTCACACATGAGCCTAAATTGTGAGCTTTTGAGACTATAAGCAATTACCATTATTATATCATGCTCTATTTTTCTATGTTATGTATTTATAATACATAGATTATTTTATAACTTTCTTTGATTATGCATATTGAGACCACATCTTTAGATTAGTTGCATTAATATGAAAAAAACACCTAGATTAAACTGTTGTTTGAGCCTTTTCATTGATTTTACCCTACCTATTTTTATCCTTTAAATGTAACCAAATTATAGCCTTAGTCTTTTCTTTGAATTATTTTAACCATATTATAATATGATAAACCTTTGTTATTATTAGCCTAACATTTAATTGTACACCCTGAAGGATTGTATTTACTTGAGAATCTGATTAAGTGAAAAATATCAAGAATGAGGAAATGTGCAAGCTTATATATTTCAGACTATCTTCTTATCAATTAATTATCAATGTTTCACATATTCTCCTTATAAGCTCGAAAGTAATCAATTTAGAATTATCTTAAAATGAGCTTATTTTCACAAAAAGAAAAATATTTGTTTTTAATTTTTTGTAATTATGAAACGGAGAAAGAGAAGATACTTGCGTTATTCACAACTTATTTTGTACCTTACTAGTGTTTCATTATGAGGATTTGTGCTAGATTGAATCATATTTTTATATAATCTTGTTCATTCACATTCCTTCATTTTTATTAACCTAAATTTTACCCCTTCATTCCTTGACCTAAGCCCTATTATACCTTAATTTAAAGACCTTTTAAATTTTGCATCTAGTTTATTTTATAATGGTGGAGATTTTATTTTGTTAGCAAGTATATGATTAGGATTCCTTCTATGCATTAATTTAAGAGTTCTAATAACTTACACCCTAAACTTTATGAGTGAATTGAGAGAATCTTTTATGTAAAGGTGTTAAACCCTATAACATTTGATGTGAGAAAGATTATCAAGATATCATTTATAATGTTTGTTTGTGGGGGTTTATCTTATAATTGTTTAATTCTAATTGTATTCTAGTTTGATTTTTTAGGCATATTAATTTGAAGTATGGACAGAAAGGTTGAGATAGAGGAGAGATGTATATTTAAAAAAGATCGATAAATTTAAAATATTATTTTTCTTGAGGAAAAGCTAATGCCTAAGTATGGGGAAGTTTGATAAGTGCGTTTCACTTATTTGTTTGAGTGTTTTAATTTTTTTGTACTTAATTCATTCATATTTCATTTTCAAGTCACAATTCACTCATTTAGAGAAAAATAATGAATTTGGACAAGTTTGGAACGATTTGGAGTTATTTTAACCATGTTATCCAATTACAGGGCAATAACATAGCCTAATATATAATCATGTACTTACCCATATTCTTTATTATTTCTATACTTCTAGCTTACGTGGTCATGGTTGAAGAGTTTAAGGTGTGTTGATGTGCTATATGCTTATGTTTAAAAGGTGCACGCTCGTGTTATATGTTAATAAGCCCTTGTTCACATTTTGGGTCCATATTTATACATGTGTTTGGTTTGGAGTCGAGGATCTCATATTATTTAAGCGCATGTGCTTACTTGTGTTTACAAAACATCTAAATTTCAAATTATAAAAGGCAAAACTAAAGGGCAAAGAAAAAAAGAGTTCAAGAGTTGAGATTATATGACTTAAAGCTGCAAAGAGAATAAAGAACAAGCAAGAAAACACATTTAGATTGGATTTCCATCAATTTAAAGTGGATTTCATGAAGAATAAAAAGGATTTCATCATGTTTCTTTTAGTTTTTTGTGTTTCCTTTAGTTTTGATGCGATATCTTTTATAATTAAGAATTAAACCTTTATGGTACTTAGATATGACGAACCCTTTATAGTTTAATTTGATTTTTAATTTAATTTGGTATTCAGTTTTATTGAGATTCAATTACGTGTCCTTTACCATTCTTGAATTTATTTATGCTAATATATTGATTGATATTTAATTTCATGTATTTTAGATTAAGAAATCCTTTATATGAACTGATCTAGCATAATTAAAGAGAGTTACATGTAATCTTAGATATAGGTTGACATAAATCTTCCAAATTATGGTCAAATCTAATAGAAGAATTCATAAATTGGTTAATGCAATTATAGTGGTTTTAACTAAAAAGTGATTTCAGTTAACCAACCCAGGATTAGTTTTTAATAATCTTGAGAAAGATATTAGCATAATTAAAGAATTTTCATAGTCAAATGAACGTTAGGTTTAATTGATATGTGAAATCTTATTTATATGAGAAGCCTTAAGGGGATTCACTATTTAGATATTATTGTCTCTATTGGTTGTTTCTTAGTTTAATCTTTTTTTCTAGTTAGTTAATTTTGTTCATTTATTTTCATTTGTTGCTTTAAATTTGAATTTGATCAATCACCACCATCATAATTTGTCAATTAGATAATAGGAAAATGGTTGTACTAATAAATGTAGTACCTGTGAGATTAACACTTGGCATTTTATAACCTATATTATGCAAGCGAGAAGTGCAGTTGCCTAAAAGATCTAAAAGGTAGGAAATTGGCCAAAACTAATCATAAGAGGAGTTTATTAAAGCCCTTATGTTTTGAACCCTATGAAGTATTCAATAGTAACTCAAACCAATTTAGGAAAATGTTCATGAAAATTTTCTTATAACCATATAAAATCAACTAAAGAGAATAAATGAAAAAAATTATTTTTGAGTCTCCAAATTCTTCCATGTCATAGACCTTAAATACCTTAGCACAAAAAGAAATGATACAAATTATGATCTAAACTAGAATAAAATTAGTAACTCTCAAGCATTAAAATAATAAATCTTTAATATGTTTGAAAAAGATAGTAATACTGAAAGTGACAATCTTTAACCACCTTCATATATATATAAGGAAGGTACATTAGGTGTTGGTGAATTTAAAAACCTTTTATGGCTTAAAAATGAAGCTTGATTAATTTGAAATTAAATGATGATATGAAATATTAATTTAATCAATCTCAATCAAATAACTAATAATAATGTAAAGATTGTGAGGAAGAGAAATTACAAACCGATTTAATAGTGATTCAACAAATAAAACTAGTTTACATGACTTTCTAAGACCATTTTAGGATTTCACTAAGCTTTTCTTTCAGCTAGGTGAGGAATTGCAATATCTTTGTTTGGATAAAACCATTGTATAATTTGTTTTAATCAAAAAAATACAAGATAAACAACTCTAAATGATCTTTACAACTTAAATAAACCTTGTTTGCATACTTCAATGCTCAAAGTCTTTCAATCACGTCTCAGTCAATTAACAAATGCATATAAATATTTAAAAGCTCTTGTAAATGTGTTATTATAACTCCTAAATGCCATAAATATGTCCAAAATTTGAATGCAAAATTATTTATATTCATATTAACTCCGAAATATTATTATAAAAGAAAATTAGATATTGTAAGGACTAGTAACAATGATATTGATTAACCAATTTAGCACACTGGTCAATCAATATGTCTTATTAGTCAATAAATGTATTGAATAATATGGCATACAATCCCACGATGTACATTTTCATAAATTTTTAAGTGTTATTGGTCGATCACATTCAAACTTTAGTTAACTAATATGCCCAAAAACAATAGACTGGTTAACCATTAACCTAGATTAGTCAACCAATACACTTAAAAACATGTTTCCAAAGAGTTTTCAAGTTCTTTAAAAAGATTAAATCAATTTCTTTGACGAAAACTTAATCCAAAATCATTTAAAAAGTTTCCTAAAAGTTTTGTAAAGATCAAGAAAATTTTCTTTGAAATCAAAATCTTTATTCCTCTTAATTATTAAAAATATTTATATATTAAGTTCAAAATATTATATGCTTATGTATGAAAAGACCTTAAAACATTAAAGTAAAGAAGTAAGAGGTACAAAAAAATTACAAATGAATTTATAAAGTGATTACGTCTTAATCTTCCTTGGTCTTTGTCATTTTCTTGACTTGAATAAATTAAAAGTTTATGAACTTCTTTCTATGTCTTCATAAAATGTTTCTTGACTTTATTTCATATTACTTTCTTTTAAGACATTTTAAAAATAAATTATTAGCAATAACTCTATTTTTAAATATCAAAATGTGGATTGAAACTTCCCTTGGTTTAATAATCTCCTCATTTTTTATAATGACAAAACATATTCTGATATTAGAAAGCTAATAATAAGGTTAACCATTAGAACACAACCAATCTCTCTACATCAAAGTGTTATGAATATTTGAATCCCCTTATATATCTTGAAATTCCTAAAGATTGAAAGATAACCCACCCACCTGTTATTCAACCATATGTATAACCAAAAGAATAAGAAAAAAAAAGTTAAATAGCATAATCACAGTTTATAAGGATAAAGATAACCAAACATTACTCTTTTACCAGTATTAAAAATAAGCACAATGTCAAGTATATCTCAAAAGTTAAAAAAAAAAGAAGAAATCACCACTCCTTCTGGATACGAAAATCCTAAAAACATCTAAGAATGAATTAATAGGAACAATTCCTTCAAATGATGCATCATAACATCTTGAAAGGAATCAAGTTCTCCTTAAAGTAAAGTAAGCTAAGACTTAAGAGCATTAAAGCAAGAATCTATTACTAAGTTATGATATGTTCATAAGGTGGTGACCTCTTCATATGCATATAACTCGATAGTACAGCTAAGAAAAGGCTCACAAGTACCAACACCATAAATAGAAGCCTCATCACCATGATGTTATTGCATGTATTGTCCAGTCATTTGTCTATCAACTAACTAGTATCATAAATGATTAAAAGTGATAGAGTTAAAGAAAATTTTAAGATCAACCTAATCTTTAGTGTATAGGATATTGAAGTGCTAGAAGATGAGACTAAGGATAAGGGAATATAGGATGTTCTAGTTTCTTCTATTGGTATCATAGAAGTTGATAATATTGTACAAAATAAAGTAACCAAGATGAACATTCTCACCCATCATGAGAGTGGAAAGGAGTCAAAGATTTTTATGATCAAGAAAATTAAAGTTCCCACTAGAAGAGACAAAAATAGTTTTAACTTTAATAGATACAAAATAATGTTAAAGTTGATATTTGGTATGGAACTGCAATAGGCATAATAGTTAGGTTTGTGAACACCAAAAATCTTATTAATAAGGTCACAAGTGAGATGAATTTCTGCACTTTAGACCTTTAAAAAGATGTCGGTGGTACCATAATTTATACAAGGTTTAAGGTTAAAATAGAATAATTTGACATTAATGGAACTCACTTGGCAAGTCTTTGTAAGAAAATGTTCCCACTATTGACCAATAACAATTGAAAAAGACTATACTCATTGAATTGGTCTAAGCAGGTAAGGGAAATAACATAATTTTATGCAAGTACTCATCCTTATAAATTAGTGGAAGTGAAGGACAAGCTAGAGTAGGAGATCTCCTATGAATCCTTCCTAGTAGAATTTTAAAGGTTCCTACCTCTAGAAGGAGTCCTATAATTATAAGAGGCACAAGATGAGGGACTAGTAAGCTCTTTAGACGGGAAAGAAAAGTATTCTCGTCCCTTAAACATAGGAGTGTGAAGTAAGAGACATTGAAGGGTTTTAAAGGAGACTAAGAATGCTTTGAGATGGAAATTCCAGTAAAGATACTATTTCTTTTACGAAAGGTCTTTTACAAAAGGTCAAAAAACAACCAATATGGAAAATAACTTAAATAAATATTGAAATGCTAGCTCCATCAACTTCAATAAACAATCAACCTTAAAAAATCCACTTTATTTATGAAAATTCTAAAGTTAAAATGTCATGACCTATGTAAATTTGACTAAAAATTCAAATTTAGATTAATTTTAGACAAAATCAATAAACTTAATTAAGAAAGAGTTCAAATAAATCTTGAACGTTTCAAAAAAATCGTTAACATGTTTAATTTGATGGAACTTAATTGTACCTAATTTGGATATGATAATGAATTTTTTTTAACTCTTATTTAGATATTATACAATTTATTTTGTAAATAATTAATAAAATAATTTGCATTTTATAAATAATTAATAAAAATCAATGATTTATAAAAGTATTAATTTTTAAATAATTATAAATGATTTTTATGATAAGAACAAAAGTATCAATGAAACAAAATAAAATAATTATTAAAGAAATTAATATAAAAGATCATAATATATGATATTTAATGATAATATTCTAACAAGAATTAATATCCTAACAATATTCTGATAATATTTTGATAACAACTTAATAATATTCTAATAATATCTCTAATCTCTTACTCTTGATATTTGATTCCAGTCTATACCCCCACCCTCTAGGAATAAAAGTCCACGATTTTTTTAGAATTCATCCCAATTTTATCATTGCCTCCATTTTTGGTAACCAAACATGTAAAAATTAGAGAATAAATGTTGCATTCTTATTCTTACCTTGTTATTACTAGTTACCAAACAAGACCTAAATGTAATAATCAACTATCAATTTCACAAAAGGATATACAATTTTGGAGAAATTAAAAAATCCAAAATAGGATAGTGAAAAGTGCCTAAAAATCAAATTCAATCATAATTAAGGATGAAAAAGATGCAGTTGAGAGTTAAACAACCTTAATTCATCCTTTAATTTTCACTAAAGAAATATCAATTTGAAGAATTCATTGAAAATGGTAACGAATTAAAAATTTCCCAATTTTGAAACCCTAAAACATTAAAATTTGCAATTTAATACAATATAGATGAAATTTAATGCACAATAAAATTAGAAATCATTAATATAATGGAAATCAAACAATAATTTTAAGACAAACTCATGAAGTTTTGAAAAATCATGAAATCAAAAGAGGTTCAGGCTCACCCCAAAATGAATTGGATGAGTTGAGAATAGATGTTAATGGAACTTGATTTTGAAGATATAGAAGACTTTGTTACAATTTGCTATGTACACTCATTAAAGAAAGAACCACCAGGGATGGACAGTGATGCTACCAAAAACGACTCTAAGAAATCCAATTGATTTAGGCTTAAAGAATGAGTGAATATAAAGGAGAAAAGTGGTTAAAATGAAGAGCTTTTTAAATGAGGGTCAAATGGTGTGGCTAAGGATCGAAAAGAATTCCAAATCCAATTTGATTTTAACTTGAAGTCACTGGAATATTTCTAAAATCAAAGTTAACTGAGTTTTGGGTTAACCTCAAGCTGAGACTCCACAATCTGGTATGGATCGAATACTAAATTTATCACATATAAAACAATATCATTTTATGTGTGTAAAAAACACTAAAGGGCCTGTTTGTTTCGACTTTACCTTTTGATTTTTTTTCTTTTTTTTCAAATTCATCAAAAACATTAATTGTTTTAGTTTCTAGTTTTAGTTTCTTTCAAATTTCATAACATATGAAAGCCATAAAAATTGTCTCTTTAGTTTTTGTCAAAATTTGATTTATTATCAATTAAATATATATTAAATTTCTCTTTTTAAGCAAACTAGTTGAGGAAAGAAATTGGGCAGGTATAAATCATCAAGTGAGAGTGAAGGAATGGATTCTATATCCATACAAGTTAGCATGTTAAGAGTTTGACATCTCAGCCTACTGATCAGAATGGAGCTTATTCATTTCTTTTAAGAAAGGAATATTTACATTTTTCTACATATTTGATTTAACATCACAACCCCTATCTTTGAATTTGAAAGGGTCAATAGCCTATTTTTGCCAACAAGTGAATGACCTTATAATCATGCAGCAAATCGAGGCTTCATAACCTTCATTCTTATTAATAGTTATAAGAACATTGAATTTTTGTTAAGGAGGATGTAAAGGAGGAATTCTAGTGTCTGGGAGGCCTAATTGCTTGCTAAGCTTGCTAAAATAAAGTAATTTAACTTGTGGCCTGAGGGCCAAAACCCTTCAATAGATAAATGGGTTACTAAAGTTTTGAGCCCTTTCATGTTGTTCCGTATTTGGAGATACTACTATATATTGATATATATATTTAAGTCCTTTGGGTATATATGTTAAAGATATATTTAAGTCCTTTGGGTATATATGTTAATGATTTATAATGTTATATGCCCTTACATGAACTTAGAGTTTATCGGTATGCGAAATCTTAAAGATTTTCAACATATACTCTTTTAAGTGGGTAAAATCGAGTCCATTGGATGGATATGACCATGATGGTTAAATTAAAAGCATTCTAATGCTTTAGAGGTGATTAGATGTGATTTATAGACTTACTGGACACTTAGAAAGCTTAATTGGAAAAGTTGATGTACATAAGGACTTATTAGCAAATTATTAAAAGTTAAAGGACTTAAATGTAATTTTTCAATTCTTGGAGAACCCAATTGTACTTTTATAAAGTTAAGGGGCTTAATTATAATTTTCAAAAGTCTGAGGACCAAAATGGAAATAAAAGTTTTGGTGATTCCCAAATACAAATTTAGGAAAAGTTTGGAGGGTATAATGGTAATTTTACATAAATAAGGGCAATAAGGTAAATTTATCATGTTTGGTCAAAGAAGAGTCAAATTCTAGACCCTTCTTTATGTGTGTGGCCGTGCAACCCATTATTTGGCATTAAACCACTTAGTTTTCATTAAAAGAAAGGAGAAGAATGGAGAAAAGAGGAGGAGAAGGAGAAGTTTCGGCCATCACTCCATTTTCACCAAGTTTTTGAATCTTCAACTCAAATCAAATTGTTATAAGCTAACTTGGGGTCAAAGAACTCAAATCTATCATTAGATTTGAGAAATTCTCTAAGGATCTGAAGATATCACTAAGGGAAAGTATAGGTAAATCTTGTCTCATCTCTCTCTACATTATGATTTTGAGTTTGGTGTTAAGATATGTTGTTCTCCATGCTTAAATATGCATGA
>JANVCQ010000008.1:14744705-14757615 GCA_025531925.1 Erythroxylum plowmanianum | reverse complement strand
TCCCACGTCCTACTACTAAAACGACACAAAACACAGGGCACTTCAACGACGTCTGCATATAACGTCACCGAATGTTCCCACCTATCATGACGTCTAAAAAGACGTCGTAAAATCCTCACACATTTCATGACGTCTTATGCGAAGATGACACGAAATGTTTAGTTTTGTTGTAGTGACTCTAAAGGACATACTTCTCCTTCTCTTACTGAGGACTGATGCTTTCTTGTGAATGTTATTGAACATTAGTTCCAGTTTCTTTCACGCACACATCAAGTGAATTTATACTCGTGTCCAAAAATAATGTCGTCTTCTATTAATAGAGGACAAAGGAGGCAGAAGGGAACTACTTTTTATTGCGGGAACTATTACACAAACGAACGGGACTTGGTGGAGCATGTGAGGGAGCAGTGGGCAACGAATTTGTTGTTGGAAAATATTTTTGATATGGGAAACTTAGTGATTTAAGGATTTGAAATTTAATATCTTAGTATTTAAATTTTAGTTTTAATTATTAATTTCACTCATAGTAATTAATAAATAATCGTGTTACAAATATAATAAAAAACTATCTACTTACTATCTCTATTAGGACTTAACGATGTGATAGTTCTTAAAAAAATTATAAGTTAGAATATTTTAGTGTCATTTTTTAATTTCAAGCTAATATTATTAAATTGAGTCAAGTTTGAAATTTTTATAATTAACTTATTAAATTTTATTAATAAGTATGTAGAAGAAGGTTTCACTTGTTTAACTATTTAGTAAGACTTATAAAAAACATATATTCCTAAATTTGTAATAAAATTTGTAAATTAATACAAGAGATAATGAACTTACATTTATTTTGTATTACGAGTTTTTACGTGTAATAATCAAGTATCTAAAATATTTTTATCCTTAAAGAAAATCATAAGATTTATATAACACTGAAAGGAAACAAGGTTATTACAAAGGTATGTGATTAGTGATTAATTTTTTTAAGAATAGGGTATATTATTTCAAATGGTTTAGATATGAGAGTACGCCATCCTTTATTAGTTTTCGATGGTAATTAAAATTGTAAATAAATTTATTTATTGATAATTTTGTATTTTTAGAGATTTTTGATTACTTATATTTTAAAATTTTTTTGTTGTAAGTTTCTTGATTATTAATAGTTCTATCATTGGCACTAGAGGTCAATGATCTAGAGAAATATCAAAAAAGAGTTGGTGATAAGGGAAGAGTTTTGATACTTTTAGTTTAGGGTCTCGAGAATATCTCTAACTTTGCTAAACAAAAATGTATTAACTAATACTTAGTAGCTATTACTTTTGTAATAAGATCTATTCTTTCGAAAATTTGGTTAATTATTATTGTTGATTATAGTTGTGATAATATTTTCAATTAGATGTATTTTTGTCTAAGATTATCTAATTCTTTGTTCCAATCTTTTATTAAAGTTCTTAATAATTTTTTTTGTAAAGGAGAAGGTATAAACTTTTCAAGATCTATATAATATTTTTAATTATATATACATAGTTTTAATAATTTTCTTAATTTCTTTATATATCATTTTGTTAGTCTTTAATTTTTGTAATATTAGATTATAATTGTTTCATGTTTTAATATTAATTGCCCAAAATGTTAATAGTATGCTTCCAACCCAATATATTCACTATTCATATATTTCATTTTACATTTTAGTAAATATCTTAAAGCATAATAAAATAAGCATTAAAATAACAAAGCTAATAAAGCAATATAAATAGAATAATAATTTCAAGTATAAAATAAACTAAAACAATAATTAAAGTATAGAATAGTGTTTTAATAACCGTTAAAGATAATACTAGCAATAATAAATATTGAAATATAAGTGTTAAGTGTTAGGAGAATAAATGTAAAGCATAAAAAATAAAAGTTAGTTTGTTAATAATTCAATGGGTGATAAAGTCAATTCATTCCAAATTATAATATTTGCATTAGAAATAAAAATAAATGAAAGATACTAATAAGTGAATAGGATAACTCTTGTTATTATGAAGTAAAAAGTTATAAGATAAAGGAAAGCAAAAATAACAACTTTGTAGGTTTTATCAAAAGATAAGGAAGGTTATAAAATTTTGTGAAAGAAAAAAGAAAAAAGAAAAAATTATAAATTTTTATAGAAAAAAAATATTATATATTTCTATCAAAGTTTAAAATATCATTTTGTACTGATCAGTATTGGCTTATATGTTTCGTACTGACTAAAAAATGGTATCCTGAATACTAGTATCATACCAAAAACAAATATTGATTAGCATTAGCTATTTCATTCATTATCAGTCATTACTAATTGATACACAAAATCTTGGTATTTACCAAGTAATAATTGTAATTTTAAAAAATAGGAGGACTAAATTGAAAAAAAAGATCCTAAGGTTAGAATAACCCTAATTCTTCTGCCCACCTATTTATCTACTAGCCATAGCTGCCATCTCTCATTCCACTCTTACTATCCTCCTCCCTCTATGTCTCTCCATTCTCACTCCTCTCTTATTGGCTAGCGCTTTCCAACTCTTTATTAGTAGCTCTCCAACTCATCGCTCACCACTTATCATTAGGCACTCTCTAGACTCCAGCTCATCATTGATAGCTCTCCAAAGTCCTCCAACTTGTCAACGCCACTCTTTAGTCCTCACTTACTATTTATGTATTGAAAATGTAGTGATTAATTAGTGATTAGTTGAGTGTAACATGAAACCTATATTTATATACAGAGCATGATGGATTCCAGATGTGTTGATTGACTTGTTTCATATTAATTAAGATAGTTCCTACATGTTTATTGGAAAATTTCTCTCTCTACTAATATGGGTTCCTTGTTGTTTAAGAATTAGATATATTTACATTCCTTTTTGGTCGAGAATTAGATAATTGTTGCATTTTTATTAAAAATTTAACATGGAAAATTAATTATACATTATGTTCATACTTGAACTTGATTTATGTTTTTTTAACTAAATTGGAAAATTGATTCTTCAAACAAGTAATAATATTCAATAATGTTATATATTATGTCTAAGGAATGTTCAATGATACTTCTTAGTTCTATTTTAATAGTCTTGTTATTTAAATTTATAAATCATCTTATTAATTATGTCGTTAACGATAATTCAGAGGTTAAAGTTTTTGATTACTTAGGATTTTCAACTCTAAGTTCATATAAATTTTTTTTTATTCATCTTTGTCTTCAATTTTGGGCCACCATCACCAATTAAGAGGTGATATGTCATAATTATGTCTTCATTTGTATGTGGAACATTTCATTATAAAATGTGATAAACTATTATTTATTTGTGTAAATGATCTAAAAAGATTAGAATTACTTATTTAAGTTCTTACATAAGCCTATTTTTCTCAAGGTTAAATATATAATGATAGGAATGTTATTCAGAGAAAAATGCTAACATAGTAAAAAGAGTTTAGAGTTCATATGTTTAGAATGAACTTTTAAACATGCAATTCTAACTTAATGATCATTTCATATTTGTAAGCAATAAATGTGCTTGCATTAGGCATATTGCAATTGGTTTTTGATATAAAGTTATTAATTTAATTTTTACAAATAAATAGGAAAAAGTTCAAGTACTCTTGATAATTTAGCCTCTTTAGATTTAGAAAGATTTGATAATCTAACTTGGTTTCATACTAGATTGCTTCCTAGTGTAAATAACCATACTATTTGTTTGTATTATAACAAACATTTAAAAGGTTGGGAATCAATACATTAAAGAAACATTTAGCTGGGATCAAAGGTGATATAGAGCCTTGTAAGAAAGTTAGTCATGATATGAAAAGACAGATGAAAACTTTACTTAAAAAGTATTAAAATGAGAAAGAAAGAAGGAAAAGACTAAACTACGAAATTGGTAGTGGAAGTTATTGGTGGTGGTGAGGATGATACCTACAATAATGAAGGTGGTTATTCCTACCCAATAAGAAGGGATTCCCACACCTCATGTGTTGAGCCCGATTCCCGTTACTAGTCCCAAGGATACAATTTGGGACGGTCGGGTGAAAGTCATGGAAAAAGGAAGGTAGAAGACACTCAAGAAACTAAAAGAAATTTTGCAGCAGCATGGCGGGTTTGCCGCTGTGAACATCGAAGAAAATATCCCCATGAACTTCGGAAAAAGTTGGCCATGGTGAAGTGTCCACTCTTCGAAAAAATACGCCGCGATGAACGCTTAGCTTCTCCGTGGTGAAGTTCCTCTGTAGCATACTCGAACACTTTTCGGGTAAGCATTCGCCGCGGCAAAGTTACAAAATCAAGTAGAAAATCCTTTAGGAAAAAATACGTTGCAGTGAAAGTTAATACTTCGCCGTGGTGAGATTGCCAAAAATCTCTCAGAATACTCCTTGGGAAAGGTTCGTTGCAGACAAGTTTTGGCTTCACTGCAGCGAAACCTTCAAAATTCGTAGCCGATCCCAACAATTAACACTAAACTCTTTACACATACAATTCCCACAACCTTTAACCACTCAAACTAAAATAGACATAAACATTAACCCATGAAACTCTCTATGAAAACACTAGGAATTTAAATGCAGAAATTTGGAAGTTCATGAACAAATGCAACTAAATTTCATTGATCTCAAAAGATTTGAGTTTACAAAGTTTTAATGGACATTTCAAGACACAATACAACATTTGCTTTATAATCCAAACATACAAAAGATACTTGAAACAAGAATACTTGAAATGCGACTAAAGCCTTGTGTTTACAAAGTCGAACTTAAAATACAAAAGTAGGTAAATTCGGAGTGATGTTGTGACTCTTTACTACTCAGTCTCTTGCTCATCACCTAAATATGGAAAGGAGAATGGGGGTGAGCTTAAAAGCTCGTAGGTAACAAGTTTATAATCAGAAAACAAGCAAAACCATTGATAATGCTCAATGTCATAATCACTTTGCATCAAAAATCCACAAAACACATAGTTCCAAATTCTCACATTATCAAGCAATTCATAAGCAACATAAGTCATGCATTCATCAAACTTGTCAACACATTCTAAACACATAATCACATCAGAAATGGTTTGGGAGGTTCGTAAATATAATGTACTAACACATTTTCACATAATAGTCTTGTGTAGTCATGAACAGAATGCACTATAGCAATACCATATAATGGTCTTGCGTAGTCGTAAACATGAGGGAGTCCCAGAAGAAACCCCGTGCCACTAGCGGGCAGGTAGGAGAAGCTTTTAGTAAAATCACAGTGCACTTGACATAACAGAACTGACTACCACAAACCTACATAATTATGCATTTCACCACTTGTTAACTTGTTGCCCAAAATGGCAGATTTCTGATACATGATTTCTTAATATAACATCTTTTCAAAAATATTTTCACATTCATTCCATAAACCATCAACACAATTCACATACCATACATGTAGCAATTTCTCAATCATTCAAAGAAGCAATAAATGCAACATTTATAACACAATTGAAAACATTTATAAAGTAGTTGAAAACATTCAATTCCATTTATTTGAAAGATATGTTAATGGCTTATTTATTCAATTATAAACATGAAATCCACCTTGAATTCCTTGATTAAAATTTGCTTAAGGATGCCTCTCCTCTTGCTCCTCTTGCCTTTTTTGATTTTCTTCATCAATGACAAAATTCCCATTCAATAGGAATATCAATTGAGAACCCAAAGAAACATATTCATAAAAATTGATCCTAGAAAGCTTAAACCCATGCATTTCCTAAGCTTCTTGAACTAAAATCCTTCCAAAAAAACAAAAGATTAAGTAAGACCTTACTTTGAATCTTCACCAAATGAAGAGTTTCTTGGCTCTAATGAAAGCTCTTCTCTTCCTCTACCTTTTTCTCTCCTTGAATAACCTCAAAATATCTCCTAAAGGCTAAGAAAAATTGAAACCTAGCTTGTTTTCTCTTCTTTCTCTCCTTCTCTTCTTCTCTTTGTATTTTTCTCTCTTCTTCTTCTCACGTTTTCTCTCTTCTTCAAATGCAAGACACAATTTTTCTTCCCTTTTTACCCTTAATGATTGTAAAATTTCCATTTTACCCTTCCTTATATGCTTTAAGGTCTTAAATGCTTAAGTGTTATGCCAAAATTGTCCTCATGTATTCTTACTACTTTTAATTCATCAATCCAATGAAATAAATCCTACTAACATAGACATAATATTTAATCTCCAAAAATTAATCTATCAATGCCTCATAATTCATTTAAATCATTATTAACTAAAGAAAAAATTCGGGGGCCAACATGCTGGCTCAACTCCTTCTTCTCCTTACATGACAAAATTGTGATCCTCAAGCATTACTGTTAGCGTCACTTCCACGCGAGGTTATTCTAGATATGGCCTTAGTTAATCATCATTCCTATTTAGTGTACTCCCTATCCTTAGACTTTCGATCTCTACTGAGTCCATACTTTCTTGTAAGATTTTGAATGTCTCTTCACCTTTTTCTTCCTTGTTTAATTCCTCTAACCTACTAAGTAAAAGTAAAGAGTCATTCTCATCAACAAAATGGAACTCAATATTTACCTTTGAGCTAAAAGATATGTCTTTTTCTACATCGAGTTCCTCCTCTACTTCTTCCACACAAGCAACTCTTTGGGTAGTGCTCTCAAAATTCTCAAGCTCCTCATCACTCTGTAGGGTTTCCACACTAACGCTCATTAGGTTACCTTGGGTTGATATGGCTGCTTCTCTTGCATTTCTGATTCTTGGTAGTCGATCCTTGCTGCCATCTCACCACTAGGCTTACCATGTTATGGTTTCTAGACGTTATATGCCTTATTTCCTGCTGGAACTGTTGCAACTATTTTTGTAGGTTCTGTTGAAATTGGAGATTGTTAGCAATCATAATATTTATCAATTCTTTCAAAGATGTACCTAAGTTTTGACAAGAAACTTCTGG
The DNA here is from genome assembly GCA_025531925.1 of Erythroxylum plowmanianum. NCBI lineage: Eukaryota > Viridiplantae > Streptophyta > Magnoliopsida > Malpighiales > Erythroxylaceae > Erythroxylum > Erythroxylum plowmanianum. Next base: position 14,750,678 of record JANVCQ010000008.1, on the reverse strand, counting down.
TCCACACAGGAATTGTTTTGTGTCCTGCAAACCATCATAGAAGTAATTCTAATGATTATCCTATCCATAACCAAAGTTAGGTTGATCAGTGCATCCTTGGTTATAGGATTGATAATAAGAGTTAAAGAAACAATTACTTTCATCCTTTTTTTAATTTATAAATCACAAACACGAAACAGAATAAAGAAAGGATCACAAAATAACTGAAAAGAAACCAATTACGAACAAATATATACAAACACCAATTAAATCACAAACTTAAACTAAAACACTGTACTCCCATGCAATGACCCAAAATTAACAACACGTCGTAACGCTAGTCAAAATAAAATAACTATACTAGTACTATAGCAGTGGTGAGTCTAGGTCAATCCCACAAAGAGTGTGTAAAGTTGTTGAAATTAATTGGTGTTTAGGTTTAACGTGTGAGGAGGGGTTTAGATTTTGAAGTAAGAAAGAAAATAAAATAAACCTAATGAAAACAAATTAAAGAAAACATGCAAAAAATGGAAACAATGAGAAATTCAGTAAGGACTCGGTTCTTTAGTTCAACTCGACCTACATCCTAATTAAACATATTTTATGGACTTGTTATTCTTAAACCTCTCCTAGCAACTATTAATCGTGGTTTAATAATTAACCTAAATTTTTCTTTAGATAGTGTTTAATTAACATACAATCGTTAATTAAACCTAACCATCGAATAGCCTAGGATACGATCTCTAGATTTAATTAGGCAGTAGTATTAATAATTAAGAAAATCGATTAATTAAGGAAATAACCACATACGATGTGTCATTTAACCTAGGTCATATTATCCCTAATGATTGCGAATCATTAGTTGTTATGCATGATTTCAACATAACAATTACGGATTATATTGAAATTCTAGCAATAGGTTTGCAAATAAACGATTCAATGAACATATTAAAATCATGTTTTCACAATACCCAATGGGTTCATACACAAATAACCAAACAATAATGAAAATCTGATTATCCATACAAAAAACCCAAATTAATTAACATAGGATAACACAATCAATTTCTAATGAGAGAAAGAAACAACAAAAATGGTGAAATACATTTAACTTGAGTCGTCGACATTGATGTCACCTCTAAACCGACATCAAGACATCTAGCCCTTCATGGTCTCTCCCAACAAGATGCTTTAGCCCCACATTATAACCCTAATCGAAGACCCCCTATATGTTCTTCCCTATTGCACTTACTCTTAATGCTCCTATTCTCACAAGCTATTGTTTTGTGATGTGACAAATTAACATGTTGATCCAACTTATTGTCCACATTTTAAAACCCTCCTGATGCCTTAGCCAAAACATTTGTGCTTACTGTGGCGTGTCCTTCTTTTAACACTGCGTTAAAGCGAAGACATTGTCTGCATCGTCTTTTTCTCCTGGCATCTGCGTTTCTGCTGCTTGGACATTGTGTCTTGGTCTACTAACTTCCCATTTGCACTGTCATTTTAGCGTGCTACTGCTTCCTATTTGCGCTGTGGCATTTTTATCATAAACAGCTTCCTTCCAATTGCCTTCATCTACTTCTAGCGCTGCTATTTTGGTTTTCTTCATGTTTTGGGTTGTTGTCATTTTGGTATTTGCCTCCCAGCAGGTTGGACTATTCGTCGTCTTTTAAATTCATGTTGTTGCATGAAACATGCAAAGCTTCCTACTTCTTTATTTTTCTAGTTGCATGTCGTGAACAACTTTAATTCTTCTTCTCTATGTTTTCATTTTTTTCCTTCTTATCTTTTAATTTTCTTCTTCTTACTCCATGAAGACAAGTGAAAATTAATCTTCAAAAGATGGCCAAAATATAGAGCTTTGACTCTCTTTAACTTTTTTGCTTTCGAATTTTACCTAAAATCACATATGAATCAAAGTGAGTATCTTAAGCAATTTCATGTCAATAATCGCTAAAGTTTATGGAATAATTTCATAATCAATTAAGCAACTACCATCCATACAACAAATTTATGAAGAAAATTAAACTAAACTTAGTAGTCAACACTTATGTCTGATTACCCAAACATTTCAAATCACAAAGACAATTAAATTTATAGTTAATTATCTAAATTAATATACTTTCAAAGTAAAATGCATTTCCGAAAATTGATCCTTATTAAGAAATCAAAAAAGATTTGTGAGGCATGGGTAAGGAAAAGATGAATAGTCCCTCCTCCAGACTTTCGTTAGACATTATACTTTACACAAAAAAAACATGCAAGAATAATGAAAATAAATAAAAAAAGAGAGAAAAAGGATAAAAGACTGACACTTTCCTGATATAAGATATACAAATCCAAGCCTTATCGAATTTTTGCTGAAAACTTTTCTCTAGTAAAGTCCTTTATATCATAGTCGAGACATCTGACAAAAAGGGAATAAAATACAATAGAAAAGTAAAAAATAAAATCAATTTTGGTAAGGGGATATGTTGGCAGTAAAAAAGGAGACAATCACCCATGAGTCTATAAAGTCCTCTATTAGAATCATATCTATTAAGTCCCTTATAGACAACTTTATAGCATTTGTCTCCATCTCATCCTAATGTTCAATTTGTTGGTGTTGTTTAAAAACTTGGAACTTCTCTTTCTTTCTTTAGTTTGCATCCCATGTTGAAAGAGTAACGGAGTTTCACCTAGTTTATATACTAGAGTGTTTGTGAGACTTTGAATCAAGTCTCTTGAGGAGGGTATGGATACCAAACACACACATGCATGGCGTGTAGCTGAGCCTAACCCAGCTGTCGCATGGTATGGCATCGTCGCATGTATGACATGAACCTTTTGGAGCCCACTTGGTTCAATTCATACATCTTTTTAATGTTTGTCACTTACTCTCACTACAGATTTCAATTATTGTTACCCAGTAATGTTCATATCTTAATTACCATTATTATTATTATGCCCAAATGTTTCTTTTTTTTTTACTATAACTTTGTCCCCAGTTTTAACGGATGCTTCTCTCCTCCAAATAACTCACGCATCTTCTTTCTCCATAGATCGCACACATATTAATTCTCTTCTTGGTTCTTCTATTTTTCTTCTTAATTCTCATAAACAGTTCCTACTCTAACCTTTGGAATGCACCAAGGTTGGTGGAGAAGGTGTTAAACCTTAAGTCAAATTCCATTATCTTGTTACACCATAGAGGGGAAATTTTCAACTTAGGATAGTAATTTTGCACAATGCCTTGCATTTAGATAAGTTGTTCCAATTTATTTTATTATTATTCCGTTATTTTGTCAACGTAATTTCTTACTAGAATTCGATAGTTGTGGCTTGTGTCTCTTCTTGGACCATTAGTACTATACTATCCTCATCTCCTGCTCAACTACAGGCTCCTCTAGTGTTAAATCTCCTTAAGAATTTGGCTACTACCAAGGCACTGTAGGTATAGACTTTTCTTGCTTAAATTTGATAAGTTAAATTTTTCATGGGAGGATCTCTATATCTAAGTGATGTGACAACTTATTAGTGTATTTAGATATATTGCTCTATATACAATGAGGTAGGTGGAAAAGGTCTAGACCTAGGGTGGTCTCTGTACTATCATCTACTCCTCACCTTTAGCTTAGTCTCTTTGTGTTTAAGCATCCTTTATTACTTACAGTAGTGTGCTGATAAGTGCAAAATGATGCCCATAAATCCATTTGATTCTCTAGCATCCTTATCACTCATAGTAAATCTATTTTAAGAAGAATGGGACTTCTAATCACTATCAACTTGTTCTCATCATCAAACACACCTAATCTCCTCGATAGCTACATGATAATCAACAGCTCGTTGATCATACAAAAGTTAGACTAAAGCGAATAGCCCTAGTAAATTTTTACGATCGTATACCCCAAATATTTCTATGCCAAATGACATATACAATAGAGGAAGGAAAATTCCCACAGGTGGTAACATATGTTCTCTCTCGTTGAACGCATAGAATGCACAAGTAATTTATGGACATGCTACATGAGCTTACCCCAACTTGTTGACTATGTCGGGAGTAAGGTTATATCGATAACAAATCGCTCTAGTGGATTGTAGAATGTACATCTAGGTGATCCTAATCAGGTTATATCCTACTAGGCTAGAAACTACAAATGCACACCTTATAATAGAGTCCAGCATGAACACCAAACTGATTGTAACTAAAACTATATTGCACACCTCCTAGCCAAAATTTGATCACTAAATTATCATCCCATAAGGTCTTGTTATATTCCAACTAGAATGTGCTTGTGAACTCTAAAATATCTCCTAATAGACTGGCTCCTATACACCAAAGAACCTTGCCACCCATCAAAATCTAAGGTCATCTTTAGTCGATCTACCAAATCAAGCTCTTGCGTTACTCCCTAGTCATTTTATAGCATTGACTTAAACTTCTTTATGTGCAATAATTGATACTAGTTTAGTTGAAACTCAATTATAAAATAAAGAGATAGATGCTCAAGTTGTTCAGACTACTCCACCATTGTTGTCAACGATGGAACATCTACAATATGTTATTACTATTATACATAATTCCTAAGATAGCTATAATATGGTAAACGTGTAGAGAACCTAAAAATTGACCAAATCAACTTTTAAAATGTGAGGTACACTATGAAACATCATATATATAGTATTAAATTATGATGTATCATAATTTAATACTATATATACAAATCATAATTAATTATTTAAATGCCAGCTTACATAATCATTAATGAAATATATGAACCCCAAAGATGCATTAACCTCATGACATAATGTATCCCACATTCATACTCCTCTCATATTGATACATGACCTAAATCATATTCTTCATTCTACAAAATCATTTTTAAAACCAAATTGATTAAATTCTACCATTAAGTTCCTAAAACCACCCAAAAATAATTTTTGATCAAACCTCATGCAAAAAATAAAAATAAATATGTCAAGATAAACTGTAAATGAATTTAAACAAATAAGGTTAATTGAACTCAATATGGATCATCCAAAAGCTTATCCTCAAAATATGAATAACCAAATACAAGGAAATAACATTAAGGAATGCCAATATGATACACCATTATGTATTTTCATGCACAATTAGCTCAAATATAGCATGAAAACATTAAGTTAGGCCATAATTCACTAAATTATATCACTAACAGTCTCAAAAACTTTCCCTACAATGGATGTTCATAACCACAAAACTTAACTATCATCTTTAAGGAATCCATAAATAATTTAATACTAAAATTAGGGGAATGTAAATACTTAGATTTCACATATTTAGGGATGAGGAGGATGCAAGAAATGGAAAAAAGACTACAAAACACTATTTGTAGTAAAAATGGCATTTGCCCACATTAATGCTCTTAATCTCCAAATTGATGGTGTTGGTGAGTAAAATCAAGTAGAAAATTGCCTAAGGAAAGCTAAAATCACTATAAATTGCAGTACGTTTGTTGGATTTGAAAGAAAATTGGAAAAAGAGGCAAGATGTAAGGATGTAGATGCTTTTCGTACAACTTTATATCATAGGTGAACATAAGTTTTACATGTTATCGTGTTTTGGTTGTGTTCACTAGACAAAGCTTATCAGGTCTATGCTAAATGGAACACATAGTCTACATAGGTTTGATATAGGAACATGCATGTTTGATGAATAAAGGCAATACAAAAAAAATATAATTTATTGTTTTTAGAACAATGGGTAGACACAGTTAGTATATTATGTCATGCTTGTTTAATAAATTAGAGACAAAGAAATAGAAGCTACAATTAATGAATATAGTGAAGACATAGGATTACATTATTGACATTTTAGAGAGTTTTCAAATTTAATTTTTTTTAATAGAAGGACATAGTCTCTATATGGGTATATGTTGATATAAATGGTAAGAGTTGTTAAGTCCAAATGACTTTACTTAGATATGATTTTGATGTATAACAAAGAGAATCAATAAAAAGAAAAGTCAGATA
>JANVCQ010000008.1:14702802-14735652 GCA_025531925.1 Erythroxylum plowmanianum | reverse complement strand
CTTTGATACCTCAGGTTGTTTGCAAAGAGAAGAAGCATTTTGAGCAAGTCAAGTCTTTTAAGCAAGGAAATCAAGGTGGGTACCATGTTTATATTTTGATTTATAAGCTAATTATAAGTTTTCAAAAAAATCAAGAATGGAAATGTTTTGCAAATTCATTATTTATGTTTTCGAAAAATCAAGAAGGAGATAAATATTTACAATTTCATTGTTAATGATTCGATAAATTGCTGCAATTGCAAAATGTATTGTTTTCGCATAATTTGAGAAATGCCTATATTTGATGATTGCATTGTTTTTGAATGAATGTGAAATTGCCATGTGAATTTGGATGATGAATGTGCAATGTAAATGGAAATATGTTTGAATTATGATTCGTGTATGAAAAATAAGTTTTTGAAAGATGCCTCCGGGTAGTTCGATTTCATGTGTGATTTGTCTGTTATATGGGTTTGGTTAGGTTCCATAAGAGGGTCAAGTGCACTTGTCTAGACTTCGCCCGCCTGCCCGCTAGTGGCATTGGAGCTCCGTTAAGGACTCCCATAAGTTCACGGCTACATCGGACCGCTATGCGGGAAGGTGTAGTACGTTCTGTTCACGGCTGCACAAGACCGCTATGCGGGAATGTGCAGTACGTTCCGTTTCTGGACCGACCCAAACCAAATTTGTGATGTGTTATATGCTTATATGTGTTATAATGTGTTGCATTCATGTTTTGAAATTATTCATAAATTGTGAAAAATTTGAGAATTTTGAGAAATGAGCAATTGAGATTTTTAACCGTGAAATTTTTGAAATTGATTATGAATGATTTGAAAAGTTGAAAAGTTTGAGAAATAAGCATTTTTCCAAATTTCTACTATGAAAATTTTATAAAATGGCAAAAGTTCCAAAAAATGATTTTTGCTTATATTTCGATTTATACACGTGTTATCCACGAGCTGTAAAGCTCACCCCCTTTCATCCCCATCTCCAGGTAATCATGAAGGAGATTGAATGAATGAAAGACAATACGTTCGTTCGTCGTGTTTGTGATTGCATTTTTGTTTAAGTTGGATTATTGTAAAAATAAGAGCTTAGGCTTATGTTGTGTATTTTGGGAGATTTTTGTATCTTTGTATTTTGGTTTATGATTGATGTTGTATCATGGCTTGGAATGTCATTAAAGTTTGTATCAATTATTCATGATGGTAATGAGTTATGGAATTGTGTATGGATATGGCATGTAAATCGTATATGGATGAGATGATATGAATGTGATTGATAGTGTTTGGATTCCGGAAAGGAGGTCCGAGGATTGTGATGATTGATCTGAAGTATTGAAGTGCTATTTGTATATGAATTAAGGGATTGATGAAAATCCCATTTGGAAGTGGTGACGCTTTGATTGATGATGAAAAAAAAATTTATACCGGATTTGATTGGTTTAGATGAAATGTTTTATTGGTTTCCAACGCGACGCTTTTCTAAAGTATGCGTTCACGGATGTCGACATTTGAGCATTTAGTTGAGTGATCCATTTGTTTGCTTTAATTCGATTCATTTTTTATTTGCATTCGATTCGTATTCGATTCGCTTCCGGTTCTTTCGCTTTTGATGTTTGTTTTGGCTATATGACTTCTGATTCGATTTGCGTTTCGCTTTGTTATCCGATTATTTCGCTTTCATTTACAATTTCCGTTCATTTGGTTTCGCTTTTCGTTTCGATTTTTCGTTCTTCCGGTTGGGGTCCGGTTTCGAGATCGGGTCCCAACATTTGCCTTAACCCCATCCATCAAACTTTTTTTTTGAAATTTTAAAATACTTGAATTACTAAAGGAACATCGTTTACAATGAGCAAAGAATATCAAAAGCACACCTATACAGGAAAAACAAAAAGGAGAAAGTAGCCTTTCAAGCCACTATCACGGAGCCACTGTCATAATAAACAAAGGAAAAACAGAACACTCAACTACCAGAATCAGTCCACAGCTAGATATTCCAACGTCTTCTTATAGCCAAACAAAAATGATCCTGCATCCCATGGCCAATTATGGTCTCCCTGATCAAGTTAATAATAAAATCCGCTAACTCGTATTTGGTCCTTTCTAATTGCTTGTAAATACGTCTATTTCTCTCCCGCCATATGTGGTAAAGGATCATTTGGAAAGAGGTCCGAATAAGGAGACTAGCCGGCCTCCCTTGACGGACTGCACGAATAACCCCATCTAGTACATCATTCCACTCATAGGTAAAGTTCAGGTTACACACTAGATATAATATGCGATTCCAAACTGCTTTGGTAAACTCACATTCAAAAAACAAATGGCAAATGGTTTCTGCTTTCATTGACTAACTTACGCAGCACACAAATGGGATCATAACTTCCGAACCACCTGTCCTTTGTTCTTAATCTATTTTTGATGGTCAACCATAAGAGAAAAGCTGTTTTAGGAGATAATACCTGTTTCCAAACGAGCTCAGACCATGGAACCGCTACCGTCAACCCTCTCGAAATGGTACGAGCAGAAGAGGTTGTGAAGTCTCCATTTTGAGTAGGAGTCCATATCATCTTGTCCGGAGAGTTATGAAGAGAAATACCTTGCAAATATCTAATAAGAAAGCCAAATCTATGCCTATACAAGCGGTCACTCTCCCGCACAACCCATCCATCAAACTTGTTGCGACAAAAACCATATTTTAAACGGACAATATTAAACCAAATATATATGAACAAAATACAGTAAGGCAAGGCAGGGGAAGAAGAGATAGGAAAGGCCTAACGGTCATTTAACATCCATTTTTTTTCAAGTGAAAACTTTGTCGACAACCAAACATAATATCCCCATTGTTTGACAACAAAATGTAATTCAATTACGCATCAAGTTGAAGGTAATAAAGGATTAATTGGATCCAATTTTAGTGATTCAAGTCGCTGAGAAGCTGGATCGAGCAAGAATTTAATTTGTTGATGCGATTTTTTTTTTGGGTCAAAACAGTACTAGAGTAAGACCAAGGTAATGATCATGGGACAAGTGTACGATGCAAAGCTGCAAAGGGAGGTTTACTTAATTGTATCGGATATGAAATTGAGTAAAGTTTTGGAGGTGAACGATTTATTTGTCCTTTATGGATATACGGAAAGAGAAAGCATGTTCCAACCTATCATGAGACGACAGATTTCTCTATATGTTTCGTTTTTTATGGTAATTTTTGAATCATTAAATATGTTCCTTGTCTTTTGCTGCCCAACGCTCACCGCGTCCATGTCCACAAATCCATTTTGCTGTTGTCTCTTACATTTGATGAAGTGATTCCGTCTGGAAGATATGTTTTCAAGTTTTAAAGATCAAATTTAAGTTGCGTTTCTTCCTTGACCTGCAATGTTCAGTTGTTTGATAGTTTTAAAGTTGGTAAAAAGTCGTGAAGAGAATGATTATGGAGTGTTTACAAGTCCTAACATATGTGACAATCGTAATTGAACATAGCTTCAAATGGCATTCAAAAGAGTTATTGCCACTCTTGTTTATAGTCGTACAGCTAGTGGAGAGACTAGGACTGGCTCACTTGCATACAAAAAGAAGAACCAAAAATGGAAGAAAAGATAATCCATCTTAGCCAAGTAAATGAGTAGAACTTGTGATGGAATGATTTGAAGATTCAGTTCTGAGATAAGCTGTATTACAGGGGATATCATCCAGGTCTTTCAAGGTAGGGAAAGTGCTACTCAGTTGCATTTCAGTTAGCATTTGACGTAATTCTGAGGCTTCCTCTTTGAGTTGAGCATTCTCTTGAACGGCCCGATCATGACACTCCGAGACATGATTAAGCTTATCCATGAGCTGGTGGTTTTCATTTCTGAGCCACACAACCTGCGACCATAGCTCATCCAGGTGTTTCTGCTTGCGCATGCGCGATCGACGCGCAGATTCCCGATTGGATATCATCCTTCTCTGTTTCCTTTCATTGATGAGAGAAAGTTGTTGTTCATCTGCTTCATCCGAAGTAGAGTTGCTGCTTAGGCATGGTTGCTGTAGGCTGAATTCTTGAAGTTGATGGGGAATTTGGAAATTACGGAATGGATTATTGAATCTGTTGAATTGGAATGTTGGTAGATTATTCTCAGAATATAAGGACTGGTCTGAAGGAACTAGATAATGAATTCCTGAAACCTCAGCAGGCTGCATGGTTTGCAAGAGAAGGAAGATGTGGATTTATTATTATTTGAAGGAGGGTGGATGCATCAGGAGTGGCCTTTTATAGAGTGGAAAGAAGTTGAGATGACCCCACTACTTGCAATTTGGAGTAAACAGTGAGAAAGCAGACCACTAGAATATCATGCAGATCATGTTATTGTCGTTGATGTAGCAAATGTTATACATGTATGCATATGAGTCATAAATGAGTATTAGAGTGTTAAAGATTGTTCGATACTTGCATTGGTATGATCATGTTATGCTCATATAATGACTTGGTTCTATAGCTTCCGCCTGCAATCCTCTCTGTGGCTGAAAAGCAAAAGGAGTCAAGAAGTCAATCTTTAAAGTAGGGTGGAGTATTATTGCTCGCCAGGTTTTCTTAAGATCATTTATACTCCAATTAAATTGCTCTTAATCCCACCCGGACTTGTGACGTAAGAAGCTAGAGATGCGTAGAAAGGCAAGCTCTTTTCTATAATCATAATCTCCAAAGATTATACAAAGAGTTGATGACTCAACAAATCACTTCATAGTAACAAAAGCAATAATACATTAATAGTAACCCCCAATTAGTTTTAATTTTCTTTAAGCCCCGGTTCTCATCTAGGAACAATTACAGGATAGGTTTGTGTGTGCAAAGAACTCTTCTGGAAATGCGGTTTCTGAAAGGATTTGTTTCTTGTTCAGAACCAGTTAACCCGCTTTCTAAGAAGAAGAAGATGGTGGTGATGAACGTGGCTTGTCACTGAGCTGCTTTTATGTATACTGAGCTTCTTCTAACATTTGCCAATATCTATATACATAGATATAATTGTTTTGGTGACATTCTAGATGATGAGAAAGTTTGATATAAATACGCATTTGAACCAAATTTAATGGGATATCCAATGACATGAAGGTAACCATAATTCATTGTCTTCCAAATGGATTAGATATGAAGACACCGCACAAAAGGCTTGACAACTTTTAAGTGGTAGTTACCAATTGTCCAAGGTGCTCTATTTACCAATTAGAAGAAGCGAGTAGCTTTCGGTTTAGAAGAAGAAGCGGATAGCTTTCGATTGCCACAGAACCAATAACTATATAATCTAATCATGTATGGTACGGCTTAGTGCTGACCTTGGCAAGCACATTTAATTAGATTAAGAGACTAAGAGTCCAGGCTTGAACAAAAGCATTATTAGAGGTGGTGATATACCTTGCTAGAATTGAGAGGGAAATGGAATTTATTGCCTAAGATAAGAGTCCAGGCTTTAACAAAACCATTATTAGAGGTGGTGATACCTTGATAGAATTGAAAGGGAAATGGAATTTATTGCTTTAGGCTGAAATGTTTCTTTTGTTATTATTATTATACAAATAGAGTATAAATGAATAAGAAAATATGTAAACTTTCTTCAAAAAGTACAAGGTTGTGCCACCAAGATCAGGAACTATTAATCGGACTTATGTTAAGTGTATGTAATCCCCACCCGACACCTGTAGAATATATCTAATATCTCATTTCAAAAATCTGACGATAACCACACGGAGAAGATTAGATTTACTCATAGCCACAACTAGTCTTCCTAAGTGGAATGATCTCATTAGCAAGTGGTGGTGGGGATGGAAAGCAGGTTATATGTTTGTACTTTGGAACGCCAAACTCTCCCACTAGGTGAAAAGCTTTGCGACACATACAGAACCAAAATCTCTCTCCCCCTCACTTCAGGTTGGGTCTGGTTGAGTGGACTAAATGGTCAATAAAATCATTAGACAGATATGGACATACATTTCTTTTCTTCTTTCCCACAGTTTTTCTTTTACTATCAATTTCCAAGTAGACTTTCAATGGCAGAGGCAATTGGGGCTGTAAAGTTAGATGAGTTGTTGGAAACCTGCATCAGTGTCTATTTTTTGTACTTGTAGACTTTACACTGTAATTATCAATGTCACACCCTTCTGTTAGGTGGTTGAATTAGCGGAGTAAATTCACCTAAAAGTATGTTAATCTAAGAGGTTGTGATATGACCTGCCTAAGCCAAAAAATTAGACAATCCACAAGTAAGATTGAAATTTTTATGAGAAAAATTAGACCAGAATTTTGGAAAACTTAAAATTATGTTTTTAATAAGTTCTAAGGTTTAATAAAAAAAGAAATAAAAGACTTATATAACTAAAATATGTATTTTTTATTACTAAAATCTCCTTTATATAAGATGAACATAAAAATAATACAAATATCTCAATTATAAGTGCAACAAGGATTTATAGTTACATTAAAACACTAACTATTAATACTATTTTTATTAATTATGATAATTATAAGGGCAACAAGGATTTATAGTTACATTAAAACACTAATTACTAATACTATTTTTATTAATTATGATAATTTTATTTAATTAAGAAATTATCAGTCCTAGCTTAACCAAAAATTGAGGAATTCTATTTCAATTCAAAACATTAATGTCACATTGAAATTATCACATTCAGGATTTTTTTTGATCATATTGGAATTTAACTCCACTGTAACTCTTAATTCAAATAGGAAAACAAAAAATATCAAACATGTGTAGAACTTTATAAGTATAAGTATAGTCTAATTACAATAAACTAAAGACTAGAATCTTAAATAGGTGATTAGTCATTAAATTAGTCTTAATATCACAGGTTTATGTGTCCAAATTTTCTTTAACCTTAGCTTAGATCATGTTAGTTAGTGCTTGATTTTCTTTTGGATCCAATAAGCTTTCTAAAATAGTTTTTAACATGCTTTCTTAAGCTTGATCTCCATATATATTGTGAATCAACCTATTCAAACCTTTTAAATTTTTTACTCCTAACTCTTATAATTAGTCTATTAGGTATATACAATGGATCCTTGAATTGATTACACTCACTTCATCCCCTCTCTTTAGAAGGATTTTACCTTAATTGTCACCTACATGGAAAGAAGAAAGATCATAAACATTAAAAATAATAGTAACATTATAATCATCATTAAGGTCCAAGTTGTAAGCATTTTTATTGATCCTCTCAATGACTTAATAAACCATCCTCTATAATGTAATTTTTTCCTTACATACACTCAAACTCAAGTATTAGGTTTAAAGATAACATTATTATATCAACATTAGCTTTAATTGCATATTGCTCATTCGTTTTATATATTTGACGCTTTACAAGTTTATGAAGTCATTTCACAATATCAGCTTTCTTCTTTTCAATCAAACTGCTCTTTCATCAATAAGTAAAGGCAATAAATCCAAAAAAGTTAATGAATTAAAACTATAAACAATTTTAAATGGTGAATAATCAATTGATGAATGCATACTTGTATTATATGCAAATGCATTAAACAGTAATGAATCTTCCTAATTATTTAAGTTCTTTTTATCACTTCATTTGACCATCAATTTAAGGATAATTAGTAATAGAAAACACTTTCTTCCTAATTTACCCACAAGACTTTTCAAAAGTAACAACCATTGGTAAAATTTCACCACTTTCCAAGGGCACCTTAGTTGGCATGCCACATCAGATAAGTTAATATCCTATTAACAAAATTTTAATAGAATTAAAATTTTAAGGTGCAAATAATAAAATTAACGTACTCAATGCCCAAAGCTTCCCGCTTTGTAGAGTCTAAGGAGAGTTATAACGTACACAGTTTTTCCTTTGTATTTTTACAAAGAGACTATTTTCATGACTTAAACTTGTGACCTTATAGTCATAAAGAAACAACTTTATCTATTACTACAAGGGCTCACCCTCTAATGTGCAAATGCTAAGATATAAAATAATACTAGAAATACGACTTATATTTTCTGCGAAACATTGGAGTGGGGCAATTTGTACATTTGGGCCCATCAGACTCCCATCATGTGCCTCACACACAAATGATTCAATCAAAGAATTCAACCTTGCAAACATCTAAAACAAAAAAAAAAACTAATGATCAAGGGAAAAAAATATGTCAAGTACTCAAGCAAGAAACATGGAAATTAATTTCTCAAAAAAAAAAGAAACATGGAAATTAACCAAGACAAAGAAAAACTAGAAATGATTCAATTGAATCATATTTACAACAAGTAATTTTCGAATCAATTTTAGCCACAATAAAAACCATAATTAATTACACAATTAAAAAATAGATTGAATTTGATTTCTTAATGAAATCATATCTTCACAACTTTTTTTGTTCCTTTGTTTCTTTATTTCTTTCAAATAAATCCAAGAAATTAATTAAGCAAAAGTGAAATAAAGAACAATTCAAAACACACTGTGTTTAAATCAGTATGAATGTATATAACAAAATTAGATTTTGGAGAACCAATTCATATGATATAAGAGAGTTGCACTTCACTTAAAATATTGAAGAGGATGATTGATTGAAAGTAAAAATATGATAAAACTTACAAACGCTAGTTGAATGATATTCATCACTTAACTTTAAGTTATTAATTTGTTAATTGACTTATTTAAACCACACAGTTGTGAGCTATCAAATGTACTAGATAGTTTATTCAGTGCTTAACAAAAAAAATTAATAGCTAGAGTTTTATTGTTATATAAAAATATAAGTTCACACCCTTTTCTATTCTTACTTTTAAGACTTTTCAGCCATATATTTAACTATGCATTATTGTCACCTAAACTCTAGTAAAAATTGAAAATATTCCCTTACTACGTAACTAGATTCTTACAATTCCTTTGGTATGGATAACTCTTTATAGAAATGACGTGCATCAAACACAGCAATCCTGAGGTTCAAAGTTTATTTGAATGGTACTTTCTTGTCAACAGCACAGAAAAAAAATGTTGCCTCTGTAGAAAAGGTGTATAAACAGTAGAATTCATGCCTGGTATGGTCACATTCAATACATGCACTACTATTCCTTGGCATAAAGATTTCTTATTCCATTCCATGTAGTAGCTTCAGCTATATATTTCAAGCTATCCTTAAACTTAATTGAGTTATATTTTACATTAACAAAAAAGAAAAAAGAAAATAGTTATACTTACGGTGTGATCAAAGTAATTTGTTGCTAGTTTAAGTTTTATTCAGATGCGTGTGCAGACACTAACATGTTCTTTGATTGAACACATACCTAGTCATAAAGCCCTTGCTATCTTGGAGCAAAGGCCAAAAGATTTTGCCAATTTATACCCTTCCATAGGTAATGCATCCTTTGTGCAACTTTAACGTTGTATGTCTCTCTTTGCTTAGTTTTTGGTAATGGTAGCTATATCAGCTAGTCCTTCAATGTTTGTGCCCTTTTCTTTCTTCTTTTAAGATTGTACTCAATCATATGTCTCCAAGAGTATGGTAAATAATTCCTATATTATTACTAAATTATGTTGCACACACCAAGATCTATATTGTGTAGCTTTTGTATTTTAAAATATTGCATATTGCCTCAAATTAGATATTCTTTTTATCTGCTTCTCTATGATAGAATGGCTTTCACGTTATAGTTTTGTTTTTGATCGTTTTGTGTTTTCTTGCCAAAATTTTTATTTCTATCAATTACATATGAAACTGTGAACGTAGAAGTGAGCACTACCTCTCAACATATTTGTTCTAAATAAATCCAAGTTTTCCATACAAAAAAAAGGAAAAAGATCCAAGTTGAACCTTACCAAGCTGTGGACGACGTGTATGTATACTGCATATATGATAGCACACCAATGATCAAAACGTAAGAGATGATTGAAGCAGGAAGCAATTAAAGAGTGGAATTATAGGAATCTTACGTTAACCTTTTGCCTTTTCATTTCTGGTCCTATTTTTTTCAACAGGCAAAAAAGAAAAAGAGTCAAAAGAACAAAAGGAAGCTTCTCTTTTCCAACATCAAAGGTTGTGGCAAGCCTAATCTTTTCTTCAGAAAGCTTAACAAATCTATATATTAGGATTATTAGAGTGAGTTTATTATAAGGGGGAGAAAGGAGAGAGTAGAAAACTAAGTTAACTAATAGTTAAAGATGCTCTCCTAGATAAAGGTGATAGGTAATGCACGGAAAGGTACTTGATTTAACTGGCTATGCCCTCCCCCCCACTGTCACTCCCACTCCCACTCCCACTCCCACTCCCACTCCCTATTGTTAAAGGGACCAAATCCACTCAATTCGAGTAAGCCAAACCAAACATAAAGTTTTGTTGACGTAAAAATAATACGAGGGACACACGAGCGAAGGTAAAAGGTTGAGCGGATGAGAAAAACGCGGACGTAAAATATAGAAGTCAGCAGTGAGGTGGGTTCCACAAGCGTGCGTGGTATCCCATTGCACCTCCATCACGCCCTATTGCTTAGCCTATCACTTCAACTCCTTAAAACTAAACCACCTCCCCATTAGTTCATGGCCCGCGTCTATTTAAGAAGAAGGAGGAGGAGTAGGAGAAGAACAAGGGTGCCTTTGGCAATTTTCACTTTAAGCTACATTTCCTGCACCCCACTATGCCAACCTTATGCATATTTTTGTTGGATGATGATGCCATTACAAAAATAGCAAAGTAGAGGTAATACCTATGTATTACACTTCATTATATTTAGAATTTTATGTACACATGTTGATGCATCTTTTCTTCATTGATCTTCTTCTCCTTTTGCTTTTAAAAGTATATATTGACTTATTCTTTTTGCCTTTAATTGCACACATGCCCCCAAAGAGTGGTTCGTTTGATAGTGGACAAAGAGTTTTAAGTTTTTGAAATTAGAATTTCTCTAATATTTCTCTTTTAAGCATCGGTTTTATTTGCACGTATGTAGATTTCTTCAATAAAAAATAATAATGTTATAAGTACGTGCTATTTATTAAGTGAAGTAACAACTTTAAAGATATGATTATGAATCCCAAAACAAAATACTGATAGAAGTGTGGTAATACTCCGTGGTTTAGTTCAAATGCTCCGTCAATTTTTTACATACTTTTGAAACCATTTTAGTAATTGGTTTATTAGGAACAATGATATTGTCTGTAGTATTCATTTGATTTTAACAAAATATCTTATGAAAAAAATTCTTATTATTATTATTGCTGGTGGTGATGTCGCTGCTATTATTATTATTATTATTATTATTATTATTATTATTTAAATATTAATTTTATTGACATGAGAGGAAAACAAGCCACAATCTTGATTGAGCGAGCATCCTATCAAGGTATAATCAATCAAAGGTAGAGAAAAAATGTTTTGATAAACATGCAATTGATACATCTGTGGCCTTTCGAAGGTAAGACAATAAGCTTTTAATACAACACAAATAACAAACAATCAATTCCAAACTTCATTATTCATAATTATATTATCATGAGATAGAAATTGGTTGGTTGCGGATAAGCCCATCAATCATCTAACGCCTTCTTCATCATTTATCCTTTATGACTTGGCCTTAGTTAAAAATTGCATAATTAATTAGTCCTTGTTATATTTGTTGTTTAATTAATACTTGTTGGTGGACATTTGACTAAGATTAACACACAGTCCACATTAGTTTGCATGCTGCTTCCATGCTTGTAATAAAGTTATTTCACCCCACTAACAATGTGGATAATAAAGGTGAGCCCTTTTTTTTTCCCATAACCTCTTTTAATAAATACTAATAAACAAATGGGTAGTGCTTGTAATATATGCATTTTGTTTATTAAAAGACGAAAAGAGAAATTTTCATTATCTAAATTGTCTTTATAGTTTATATCATCTTGTTTTAGCTGCTTTTGTTGTTTATGTTGCTTTCTTGTCTGATGTCATTTTGTCTTGAAAGAAAATAACACTCAACTGTACACCATCTTTTCTGTTGTTTAAGGTCTTAGATTGTCCTAAGTGGTCTGCTAGCTTTTCATCATGTTATGCCTTGGGCACGCCCACCAACGTACATTAGTTTCTTTTCACTTACATATATCCTAACTACAACTGACGACCGTTCACGTATATCCAAAGTAGAGTTACCACACTAAAACATGACACATGGCAGTTCTAATTAATTTTAATTAATAAATTTATTTAATATCATATAAATAATAAAATCATAAATTAAATATCTACTAATTTTGGAATTCCTTCTTTTTATATTTAATCCATTTAAACTTATAAATTTATTACTTATATGGATTATGTAGGAGTCTTTTCAATCAAATATTTCATAAATTCTTTTAATGTTATATAAATTATACATTAAATATGTCACAAAAATTTTAAATTAAAAAATAAATATTAATCAAAATTTTATATTCTTTTTATATAATTTTCCCCTTATTGTTCTTCACAAAATGGATTAGAAATAAAATTAAGTTATTAGGGGAGGCTTTCTTTCCTATGCTGGCTAAAACAGTTTCTTTCACACGTGCATTGTTTTGTTAAACATATGATTTTTATTTTAATTAGCTGTACTCTAAAATTAATAGTATTTTCTTTGTAGTGTTTGCGCATGTAAAAGTTACAATTTAACATTTGAGAAAAGAGGCGAAGTGCTATGACAGGTGCAGATCGAGTATACGAGAATACTGTAACTGTTTCATCCTCATTTAATAATATTTTTTATCACCCAAGAAATATTTTAGGAGGGTCTCAATTATAAAAAAGTGTATTTAAGCCATCCATACCCAGATTATTCCCCGCTCAAATTAGATAGTTTCCTTACGCGAGACAAAACTTGGACTATAAGTTTTAAACAGTTATATACATAAGAGTAAATTTAAACCCGTGATTTCACTTAAACCAAAAAAGCCCTTTACCAACTCATCTTGCCGCTTTTATCCTCTTTTAATAATAACAATATTGTGCCATTATCCTTATCACTGTTATTACTATTTGCTATTCATTTGTTATTTAACCTGCCTTTTCGTTTGTGCAACTGAGACGATTAAGACACGCAAACTATAAGCAATTCTTAGACTGATATAAAACAGAACAAACTTCAAAATAATTTCTAAATTGCACTTCAAGAAGGTTTCGTCAATTAACAGGATAGGTTTAGGTTAGATTTCAAAAAGGTGAATTGTTATTATATAATATAAATAACAACTTTTCTGATTCTTCTTGCGTTTTGTGTGGCTGCTAAAGCTATTTACTTGGTATCAAGCAACCCACGTCGACATTCTAGCTGATACGTATATATGTATGCTGAAAGGTCGCCACCTTGGTCCAGTTGATCAAGTCTTCAAACCTTAAGAATCAAGCATGCGCCACCCTGTCTTTTACTTCCATCATTTCTGGGGTGAGAATTGCTCAAAAAACTATCAGGAAATCATGAAAATGCAACTCAAAGTGACCGACGATGTGGTATGCTGCGATATGTACCCTAGGGTCTGGACATTGTTACACCACTTGTTGTTTGTCCGTAATAGATTTACTAGTTCCATGAGGTTCGAAAAAATTTTGTTTTTTTTTTCCTTTTCCCCACTGTTGCTCAAACATCAACACATATCTTTGATTCAGATGAATATATCTTCATGTTGATCTCTTTGCCAGAATACTGATCTCTTGATCAAAGTTTCATTTCATGCTAAGGACAAAACTGAATGATTATATGATCTGGGAGAATAACAAGGATTTGGCCTGAAATGGATCGCTGGGGGAGCAGAGATCGATTGATCAATAAGGGTCCAAAAAGACTTGTCTGCTCCCTAATAGATAGAAAAATGGATCCGGTCTCTTTGCTATATAAAGTTTTCAATTTGTCTACGACTCTTACAGAATATGTATTTAAATTTGTAATTAGTTAATGATAATATACACATAATGCCACATGATTATTTTAAAAATATATAGGAGTCTCGAAATGAGTTTAATTAAAGAGTGGCAACGTAATCAAATTAAAATGTTCTCCATTAGTTTTTGTTATATTTGTCAAGACTTCACCGATTTAACCAGTAAACCAGCCCCTTCCTAACTAATGAAGAATAAAAGACAGAAAAAGTAGGTTAAAAAAAAAAAGCAGGTGGACAATGGTGGTCAAGGCAGAAAAGGCAGAGAAATATAATGGAGAGGACAAGGATAAGTGGGGTGGCTGGTGACAACAATTCATAGCCAAAAGTGACAAAAGGGATGAGGCTTGAAGGGAAGCATATGAAGGAAACAGACAGGGTCTACACAACCTAGCTAACCTACATCACCATTCACCACCACCATCACCACCTCCGTAATATTTCTTTTAACCCCATCAATTTCAACACCAAAATGATTGAAGTAATAATTTTGAGTCTCCAACCCCACCAGCCATTATATTATTAAGCAGCATAAGGACCGGAAAGATTATAAACTTCTTCGGCCAAAGGGCCACAAAGACATACCATAGGCTTGTTTTCCCGAGAGGGCAAAATACGAGTGCTTTCTTTTGATTTGCCTTTGTGGACAACACGAGAGTCCATTAGTGAAAATGACAAGTTTGTCTGTTAGTTTGACGCACTTCCTTGTTATGGAGGGCTTTGCTAATGATGTAACACCCAATTGGAAATGGTGGATATATATGTATGCTTTCTGCCATATAATTGCAATTTGATAATAAACAATATCTCAACTTGACCATTACGTATGCTCTCATTCACAAGGTATTTATTTGTATTGTCACCTTTGACGGGCACAAGGTCATGGCCTCTGTTTCTTAGACCTTGGCAGTGGCAAAACATTCTTCTCCTAGTGGATCAAGTAATTGACTGCGCCAGATATTTCTCAAGTCCGGTTCTTCTGGTAATTTCATCTGTCTGAACTAGGTTTTCCCACAGTAACTTAAGGAATAAGGAATACTGTGCCGTTCAACTTGGCTTAGATTTAGGCCTGAATCGTTTTTAGTCAAGGAAAAGTTCTACTAGAATATGTGAAAGGCATTGAAGAAGGTCAATTCAACATGTGGATTATCTCTAGATCACTTGGAAACATCGTTGATAACATTTGAATTGGCAAGTGGAACAATTAATATTGCTGTTTCAAGTTGAACAGCTTCTGGAATAATACTGTTGTGCTGTGTATTTAAAAGAGTCATCTCTCTTTTGTTTTTGAATAATCATGGTATTTTTTTTAGTCAGAACATATCTATGTTTAATTTAATAAATATCATACCTAATTTAATATTTAAACTCTAATTCTGTCTATACATTTTAGGGTTGATCATTATCGAAGGAGGCAATGAATTTTTATGGGTCAAGGGCCAGTGGCTAAGGACTAAAATTTACAAAAAGCCACTCCCTAAAGCTATTATAGAACTTAAAATAAGTAGATTAATTATACTAAAATTTTCTGAATTTTAGGAAATATTTCATGTGATTTTAATTAAGAAATATGAACAATCAATTCTTCTTCAAGAGATAATTTTTAAAATAAGTTGACACATTATTGCAAAGACTATTAAGGAGCTGTTCAGCGTATTATTTTTTCTTTATATTTTTCTAAATCATAGTGCTCATGAAGTAGCGAGGACATGAAATCAGTCAAATTGATGCATCTTTCCCGTGAAAATGACCAAAGCCTGGGAGCCCAAAAAGTGACTAATTGAACATTGAACAGAGTATTGGACCCACTCGTTTGGCAAGAAACGTAATTGGCTACTTTACACTTCCCTTGCCTTCTTTATGGTCAAAAGTTGTTTTTGATCCAAAAGTAAAGCGGCATATAATATCTTTTTGTGCTTTGTTGTTCATGAAAATAAAGTAGACTTTATTTAAATCGTTTGAATCATTATTTAAAATTACTTTAATCTCTTAGAAATTAACTTATACTCTTCTTTAAATTAACATTTCTCTATTGTTACTAAAGTAAAAACACAGTTTTATAAAGTTTAATTGCATATTACATACTTTCTCAAAATGCTATATCATTCCATAATGATTTTAACGTGATCTCTGGCTTCTTTATTTTTCTTTCCTTAAATAACTAGGGAAAATAAAACTCACCAACTTCTAATTTGTAATACTAAAATCTTACTAACTTATAATGGTAAGTCCTTCACCAAATTTTTTTTAGTTTTATTTATTCATCTTAATCTAATTAACATCCTAACAAAAGGATGCACATAGCAAAAACGCATCCAAGAGCTCCTTCGGGAAGTTCTCCAACTTATTTCTTAACGCCAAGTCCTACCGATACGAATTGATTGGTTGTAATTTACTAATATAAATATTTAAAGACATTTATTATCTTATACATATTTAGATGTATATGATAAATTTATAGGATAAATATATATTGTAAATAAAATTATTAAGAGATTATAATTATAACATTTATATTGTATTTATATATTATCTCTAAATTATTCTTAGTCATTGTTCTATTAAGACTGAACATTAATAGAACATATAAAGATTAATATATATATATATATATATTTTATGAAGGAAGAAGTAGATCTTATATACAAAAGTTAAAAAAAAAAAGAACAAACATATGAGTATTTGTTAAAGAACAATTTCAGTGAATTAATCTCATATGACAAATCTATTTGGAACATTTGCTTATATGTCTATCGAAATAATCATTGTGATGATTGTATAAGTAATCATTTGACTTGAAATTTCTAAAGTTATCTTGTATAGAAAATGTTATGTTTTGATACTACTTATGACATGTTCTGATCAAGGATAGCTCAGTCGGTAGCTATTGGATATAACATTAACTACAAGGATCAGAGAAAATATTCAATTATTCTTAATTAATACTGATTCGAGAAATCTTTGGCTCAAGTGGAATTGCACTTTAAAAAGTAATTTTTGAATGCCATTAATTGAATCAATTACTAATAGTTGAGAACTAATAATTGAACTCAAATAGAATAGACATTATTCTGTATCTGATCAAAACATTGTGTGATAAAAAAAATTGAATTATACAGAAAAATTATGCATATAAAAGTTCGTCAAAATCACTTTGATATTCATAAATAATTGGTGATTATGATGCTTTGCTATACGTCAATCTTAATATATGAATATAATTAAATTGTTTAGTTAGATAATTAAAGATAAATTAAACTCCTTTAATTTATCTAATCTTAAATATAATTTAGAGTTATTATTTATATCCAATGCTAATATATTTAAGAACCTAATAGGTCACCCACAAAGAACAAGTTGAAGAGAAAAAATATATTTTAATCAAATTGGACATAATTGTTAAGTTTGAGAAACTTTATTACTAAATATGAGATATTTAATAAATAAGAATCAATATGAGATATTGAATCTCATTTGGGCACAATTAGTATTTAATTAGAATTTTTTGCAATTCTAATTTTAATTAAAGTTTAATTGAAATTAGAATATAATTTCAATTAAATTACTAAAATATCTAAAACTATTATAAATAGACTTAAGCTCTAAAGAAGATAACACTCTTTGCCTAACCCTTTCTGCAATAGTTACAAGGTTCTCTTAACTTTTTCTAAGATATCGTTGGAGGCTAGACCCTTGTGCGACTACAGTTGTTAAGATAAGCCAATTTTTAAAATAGTTTGAAAGGAACTACTTGAAATAAAGTACGAATTAGTAATCATGCTTTATTATGATTTATGTGTTAATCATTTTATATAATTTAAGTGATTTGGACTTTCAAGAAATTAAACAAAAGAGTTTCATTAATGTTCCATTATACGTGAGATTGAATCCCTTCCTAATCTCCTAATAGTGATATTAGAGCTAACTTTAATTTTAATTTGATTAAATTATTTAATTTTATTGTTCATATTTTGGAATTTAAATTAAAACCCTAATTATTCAAAAAAGTAGATTTGTTAGAAACTGAAAAGTTCAGACTAAAAATTTAGATACCCTAAATTCAAATTGAAATTAAAGAGCCAATGAGATTAAGAACAAGACTTGTTTAAATGTTAAATAATAATTTATTAAAGTTAGAATCAATAAACATGACCAAAACCAAGAAAACTAAGCCTTAACATCAAAACACATCGCTAACTTCCGAAAACAATCAAGGCCTTAGCAACAGGAAATTGAGATTAGAGACAACTTGGGTGTTTTGGCTAACTGTTAGGTTGTTGTGGGTTAGTTTTTCTTTTTTGAGTAAATCAGTAATTTAAATAAATAAAAAAAGAGCTACGTACAAGCCACAAGATTGACCAGTAGGCAAATCTCTTACCAATACCAAAAAGAGTAGCCTTACCTAAGAACATGAGGAACTCTACAATTGTTCCTTATGAACCGAAACATACCACAACATCCAGCCTATACATATCTACCAACCAAGATTAACTTGTAAGAAGTTACAACTTAACCAGCAACACAAACGTTTATAGATTAACATAGTAAAGAAATAAATTAAAATAGATAATCATTTCTGCTACAAAACCAGAAATTCAAGTCAACATTGCATGAGTTGAAGCTTCTTAACTGTGTTCATCTATTTTACTAAAATGTTCATCTATTTTACTAAAAGGTGGGATCTTCTTTAGTGAAATCCAAGGATGATAAGGTACAGCTCTTATCCCTGCTTCTTGCGTCCCTATTGTCCCTAATAGCTTGGTCCCAAGTATGAGATCTCCATCGTATGCTCACATAATTCTCACCCATCCTTCCTTGGTTAAAACTATATAATTGCTTCTGATTCTTTAGGACACCAACAGAGGAGTAGGGAATCTCCTACTGTCAAGAACTACCAAGAATTGGAATAACCTGCAAAACAAAACAATAGAGAAAATAATCCTTACCAATATTTACCTTCCCTCAGTGTTTGAGCCGAGAAGTTCCATAACTTGGAAGACCACTCTAGTGTTTAAGTTCCCAACTTCCACAACCTTTTCTTTGAATGTTTGGTGGTTTCTTTCAGACTAGAGGTTATAAACCGTCACAGAGAGGATAATGAGAAGAAGGTTTAGGTCAATATTTGTGTAGTTTGAGGGGGTGGTTAGACCAACTTAGAAGTGCTTAAAGATTTGTCATATTTGACAAGTGGATTTGAAAATGTTCTAGACTATGCGTCCATACTGTTTTTGAGTAAACACACTCAAATATTAGATGGTCAATAGACTCATTATCTGAGAAACACAGGAAGCAGTGACTTGGGAAATACGCGAAGAGAAGTTTGTCCTTCGTTTGCAACTTATTAAAGAAAGCTAGCTATAGGATGAAGGTATACCTTGGGCTAGTTCTTTTATGCCATACTAGTTTATACTAGGAGACACAAGGATTAGGAGGTCTCAAGATGGAATAGGTCGAAGCATTTGTGTATGTTTTGGAGGGACTTGCTAGCCATTCCAATATATCAGGTCGGGAGCATTCTGGTTGGTTTGGTGAGGGCTCCAGGGTTCGTATAGTTTCTATTGTGGCCTCTTACTAGTTCCACACATTATTCATGATAATCTCAACAACTTTTGCATTCATCAGTAATTTCGATCCATTGATCACTTTGGGGATTAAGAGGTCATTCAAAATACCTCTAGGATGCCAAGGGTCTTGCCATAAAATAGTAGATATCATATTTCCTATCTTAAATCTGAATTGGTTCCCAATAAGGTCCTTAGCATGTAACAACTTCCTCTAACTCCAAGAGCTATTATTACTAGGTTGTGCATTCCAAAAAGTTTTCCTTCTAAGAATAATGATATTCACCCATCTGACCCACAAAGCTTCATTATCAGTAAAAAGCACCCAAATTCTTTTTCCTATAAGCACTTTATTCCACTTATACAAGTGTTTAATGCCTAAACCAACCTCTCTTTTGGGTCTATAGAGGTCACTCCATTTAACCTTTGCATGAGAGGTAGACATTACATTCCCAAACCGCAGGAAATTTCTTAATTTTGTCTCAGTTTCTTTAATAAAAGAGGAGGGAAGAATAAGATGACTAGACCAATACACTTGAAAATTTGAGAGCAGAAAAATGACCATCTGCAATCTATCAGCATAGGAAAGAGTTATATGGGTCTATCTGTTTACTCTAGCATCAATTTTATCCAAAAGGGGAATGCAATCTCTACTAGAAAGCCTACTTGTTAATAGGGGAACTCCTAGGTAACGAATAAAGAAGTGAACTCTTTGAAGGCCCGTTAGGGATTCTAGCTGATGAGTCATATGACTCATATCAGAGGATAAAAAGTACTGACTTTTACAAAGGTTCATGTACAAGGGAGACATATTTGAGAAAATACACAGGCAATTAAACAGAGTTTGAGCTTAAACCAAATTAGTATGACAAAATAGTAAAAGATCATCAACAAATAAAAGGTAGGATAGTTTTAGTGCTTTACATCTCCAGTGGTATTTAAAGGAGCTATTACAAGCTATAAAAAAATCCAAACTCCTTAAGAGAACCTCCATACAAATAATGAAGAGATATGGGGATAAATAATCCCCTTGTCTTAAACCTAAATTACCACGAAATTTTTTTGAAGGAGATCCATTGATCAAAATCGAATATGAAGGGGAGGTAATACACTCTCCAATCCACTGAACAAAAATAGGAGGCAAACCTATAACTAAGAGAGTGTTAAGGAGGAAATCCCAGTTAATGGAATCATAGGCTTTTCTTTAGTCAATTTTGAAAGCACAACGCTTATGGTTATTCGACAAGTGGTAATTCTTAAAGATCTCTTAAGCCAGAAGGATATTATCTCCTATTCGGCGACCTTTTATGAAGGCACTTTGGATAGGGCTAATAATGTGAGGAAACAAGTCTTTAAGCCTATTTGCCATTATTTTAGAAATCACCTTATAAATAAGGTTACAATAGGAAATTAGTCTATAGTCATGCAAAGAGGAAGAATGAACAGTCTTAGGAATCGGGGAAATAAAAACTCTTTGATAAGCCTCCCATAATGGAAAAAATCTTGAATAGCTTTAGTAATTTTACCCCCAACAATTTGCCAAGTTTTCTTAAAGAAGAAACCATTGAAACCATCCGAACCAGGAGCCTTATTGAGATTAAAGGAGTTAAAGAAATCCTTAATCTCTTACCCTGTGGGTTAGTTAGTTTATGTATGTTTGCCATTGGAGCGATTGAGTCCGATAATTGTGAGCTACCAGTGGTAGGGGCTTTGCTTCTGATGTTATAGATCTTGTTAGCATTTTTTGTTGTGTTGTGGCTTGGATGGCGAGGAGGTTACAAACGACATTACTGTTACAAATATTTCCATTAAAGAGAAAATTGAAGAACAGAGGAGAGAAAAAAAAGAAGATATAGAAACACAAAAAGAGAGAAAACAAATACTCAAATTATTTTCCTTCTTCTTTTATGGAAACGGTTACATGGGTATTTTTATACTCTCCAAAATTGTAATTATAGTTGTATAATTTTTTTGTATGTAACAATTCCTCCATACTTTAGAAAACCTTGTCCATAAGGCTTAGCGGGAAAATTATTAAGGAGGCTGATAAAATGGATTAAAATAACCATATTTTCTTTTTGACAAAAATTAACTTCTTTGTTATATAGAGGAAGTAAAAATATGAGAGCACTTTCAAATGTCATTATTTAAATAAGAGGAAAACATATAGAGGTATGGAGCTACTGTCATGGAATACGAAGAAGAAGGACGAATAGCGAATGGAATAAAAGGAATTAGAAGTAATTACAGGATTTTTTTACACCCAAAGATTAAGAGAGCTAGTGTAATATCCTAGTTCAATTATTGTACTGTGTAATGTGTTGTACATGCAATGTATAGAGTATGCTCTATTTATGGTATACTACAATAATATAAGCGCTTAAATGTATTATTAAAGTTATCACGGAGATCACGGATAGATCATAGATGGTTCTGGACTTGACCGAAAATTTCTTGAAAAATTTCTGAAAACTTCGAAACTAATATCTTATTTTGAAGTTCCCATTTTTCCATTAATTTGGGTACATTTCTTGTTTTTTACAATTTTATTAAGAATAAAGGGAGCATTTGACAATATTTCCTAAAGATCTACCCTTTCGACCATTAAGAATAATTTCATCCTAGTTTTTCAATAAAGGTAATCATCAAAGAAAGGTGGTCTACTAATGTTTTGTCCCTCATGGTTGAATGATGAGATAATATTCCTAAATATGCTATTATGATCTTTGATATAGGATTTCGTTAGAAATTTTTCCTATTGGACCCACTTTGATACCTCTTGTTAGTCTTTAATGGCACCTAAGAGGGGGTGAATTGGGTGTCTATAAAATTCAACATTTTTTTAACCAATGTACTCAATTAACAAAAATCAATATAAATAAATATGAGAAAATTGCTCCATATAAACTAATCAAACAATTGAACACTAATTTAAATATGATAAGGAGGAGAGAATACAAATCAATTTATAGTGATTCGATAAACAACTCTTTCCTACATCCATTCCCAATATTCTTCTTAAAATTTCACTATAATTTTTCTTTCAAAGCCAATAATAATATTTGTAAAATCTTTCCTGATAAGGAGAAACCTTCTTACAATCTTCTTCCAAGGTAAAGTGGAACCTTAATCATACTTAGAACACTCCTAAGTACAATATCCAACACCCTAAAGAAAGATTACAAGTAAAAAATATCTCACTTATTCCCTTGATAACTCAAAATGACTCACTCACACAAATGTAAGACAATGGTGCTTAAATGATTTAAAAACTCTTTCAAATGTGTGTATACAATACACAAAACATTCTTGATGCTAAAAATTATTTATAGTGTTTTAGGATGCCACCTAGGCATTACAATGTTTTTTTGTAGTGCACGAGTTGATAAGTACACATATTGGTTGACCAATACATCAACTAATATTGCTATAAACTCTTAGTACATCAAATTTAACAACTTTAACCTATACTGATTGACCACTAAACTATATAAGTCAAACAATCACCCCAAAAGCATGATTTTAACACCTTTAAATACTCAAAATCAATTTGATTAATGCAAAAATGAATCAGAAACTTCCAAAATGATCCTTAAATCGTGTTTTAAAGATTAAGAGCCTTTTATATAAAGATAAGAGCTTTAATGCCTCTTGATCAATGAAAAGACTTATGTCCTAAAGTTAAACGAAATTTTTATAATTGGTGAGCCTTTTGGATCATTAAATTAACAAAGTGAGATTACAAATATTAATAAACATATAAAATGACCTTGATAAGCCTTAAACTTATGTTGTTCTTATTTTGATCTTCTTGTTGTTGGTTGTAAACTTCAACTTTTCTTGTTCAACTTCATACATTATGCTCTTGTATTTATGGCTTCATTTTTTTCTAAAATTTCTTTTCAGCAAAATAATAAATACATTAGCAGTAATTATGTTTTGTTATCTTCAAAACATTAATTAGAATCTCCACTAGTTCAACAACAAGCTTTAGTTGTTATCTTCTTTCCTAACCTAAAAGTTAATTTCATTTCCATGTAGGAATGGAAACAAGTCAATCTCAAGAATTGCTCCCTCATCTTTATCGACCTAATCCACAATTCAGGCCAGCTCTAGTGATGGGAAATAAGTGCCACTTCCCTCCCTCTCCTCAGACATGTCGCTTACACCTTTTACTCCTCCTCCTTGTTCGTCTTTAACCCTTGCTCTCAAACTTTATATTATTGTCTCTTCTCTTCTCCCAGTTCCTTCCACTCTTCAAACATCTATTGCCATTGTATGCCACTGCTTCCACTCCTATCTCCACCTTTGTTGTTATAAGATATGATAAATCATACTCCTCTACAATAACTCCTTTTTATGTGCTTACTATTAAGGATGCTATTGGCTCCTCCATGGTTCATACATTCCTCTGGCCATAACTATACTACTAAAACTTGGAATCAGTTAGTAGGTGATCTTAAATCTAGATACAAAGTAAGATTTATCTCTCAAGCTAGGAACATAGTCACTTATGCCTTTATTCTACCTATGAAAATCCTTAGGGTAGAAGTTGCTAGATGGAAATCAACTTTGGTAGGTTACTTTCTGGATAAGATGCCATATTTTCCTCGTATTAAAATTTGGTCCGAGTCTACATGGGGAAAATGAGGTTTAGAGAATTCACCCATTATAAGGGAGGACTACTTCCTGTTTCAATTCAATGATACCTTAGGAATGTTAAATGTTTTAGAGTAGGGTCCTAGGCACTAAAATGGAAAACCTCTCTTCATTCTCAAGTGGAATCCTAGTATATTGTTAGATAAAAAGGTCTTAAATATATGTTTAAAAAGGTACACATTCATAATATTTCTTTTGAGTACTAGTCAAAACTAGTCTTAGTTACTTAGCTAGCTCTATCGATAAACCAATTTGTTTTGAAGAGCATAAAGTTAGTTTGAGAAGAATAGGCTATATCAAGATAAGTGTGAAAGTGGAGAAAGAACGAGATTTACCAAATACCTTATGTATCCAAAGACTAGATGAAGATGTGGGATTAATGACCTTTGAATATCATTGGCATACCCTTGGAAATGAAATAAGATCACTTACGTTAAGACTTGGAAAACAACAAAGAAAAAATCACTTCTAAAAGGGCAAGTAAAGGCTAAGAAAGAACTGGTTTCTAAGGGGGCGTTTGGTTTGAGGGTTTGGGAATGAAGGAATGGAATAATTGGTAAAAAAACAGTGTTTGTTTTGAAGTTTTCAATTCTAGGGGAATGGATTTATCCCATTAAATTTGGGAATCTACTAAACCCACCAAAGGGGGTGGGCATCGAGGTTTCATTCCAATCTAAGTTTTTATCACGTTTATTTTTTACTCTTTTATCCCCAGCCTTTACCCTACCATCCTCTTTACTTCCTTATCGCCTCTCACGTTTCAATTCCTTATGATCTCCCATCCTACCTTATCACGTCTCATCAACGAAGGAATTTTTTGTTATGCACCTCCAGGTATATTTTCTGAAATCCCTCGTTTTAATTTGATGTTAAATAGAGATAGTCTCAACAAATATATGAAGGGCAAATTATTTTCATTTTTATTGAGGGTAAAAATGGTATTATATTATCTTTCATTTCCATTAATGCAACAATCCAAACAACATTATTAGTATTAATACAGAAACTCAAGTTACAAACCAAACATCATTTTTTTTATTTTTCATATCCATTCCCATCCCCTTCTACTATTATATCCATATCCATAGTCAACCCTGTGCTCAAACCAAACGCCCCCTAAGTATGATGCTAGGATTGATACCAACATCCTAATTAGAGATACTACTTCTATCCCTTCAAGCAGCTTAATTATCCTTAATACTAAGAATATCATAAGGAACCATAAGAAAGATACAACTATTAGTTCAAACCTGGAGTAGTTGAAGATCCTAAAGTTGTTACCTTTACTAAAAATTCGTTCAATCAAAACTAAGTCATTGCCTACAAAAATAAGAATAGTATAAAACAAAATCTAGAGCTCTTTAAGCATCAGGAGAAAAAACATGAAGATCAAAGAAAAGAATTCAAGTTTGTAAAAAGGAAAATTCCTAGTACAAAAACCAAGAGGAAAAAATGCTCTCAACCTTAAATACCTTTTTAATTATTTCTTGAAATGTAAGGGGTTTAAATTGCTAGAAAAAGTAACATAAATTTATGATTATCTATAAAATTAAAAAAAACTATGGTTAGCCTGTTGGAAACCAAATTAAAAGAGTACATATTAAGTGACCATAACATTTAAGGAAAAATTAAATATCCTTTTCCAATCACTCAGCTCATTATAATGGGAGAATTATAGTGGCCTATAACCCTAATGTTTTAAAAGTACTCCAGGTTCAAATTTCTAACCAACTCTTCAATCTAAGGGTAAAATTTGAATTTCTTCTAGAAGATACTAACATAACATTCATCTATGTTAGCAATCTAGTTTTTCAAAGACACTAGCTATAGGAGGATCTGAAATCTATTTCAAAATATTCTCAAATTTCTTCGCTTGTGGTGCGAGACTGTAATTGTACCTTTTACGCTAAAAAAGTTAAAGGATCTTCTTATATGCTTAAACATTCTGATGATGAGTTCAAGAACTACTTAAGGTGTTCTGGTTTAATAAATTTAAAATTCCACACAAATTATTTACCTAGAGTAATAAGCAAAAAGGTAAATGGCTTATTAGAAAAAAAACTTTGAAAAAAGGCCTTATCAATTCCTCTTGGATGTATAAATTCCCCAATAATTGTGTTTTTTTTAATTTAACAGTTATATTTAATCATTGAGCTCAATAGAGATTCAATTTTTGCTACTAAAGAGAAAGTTGAAAGCACCCTTTATATTTTTTATCAGTTGACCAATCTAAAATGATATTAAAAAATAGTTAAGAAAGGACTAAAGCTTTAAATTGAAGGATATGAAGCTTTCTAATTTACAAGGAAATTAAAACAAGTTAGAAAATAGCTTAAGATGCTTCACAAAAAGTATTTAGCAAAGACATGTTATTATCATCTCTAATGGAAGAAGTGTATTATTATTTGTATAGAAGGAACTTAATTCAAATTCTAGTAGAAATGACACCAAACTAAAGGAAAAGGTACACTTAATAGGTACATACATGTGCTAGAAACTTACAACTCTTTATTTAAATAAAAATCTAGAGTTCAATGGTTCCAAAAGAGGGATAGGAGCTATGCTTTCTTCCAAAATGTTGTCTATGCAAGAAGAAATTACAAAAAAATAGGGTGTTAAACGGATTATAATGGACATTTATATTAGAAATAAGAGAAGTTGAAAGCTCTAAACTATTTCAATGATTTTTCTAAGAAATGAAGCTAACTCTTTTTCATTTATGCAAGTCTTAAACTCTTTCATTTCTTTTAAAATCTCATAGGAATAAATAGACTCTCTCATCTCACTTGTATCATCTATGGATATAGAAAAGGCTCTATTCAATATGCACCCTAACAAGGCACTAAAACTTAATGGATTCAATGCATTATTCTTTCAAAAATCCTAAAATTTGGTAAGAAATTAAATCGTTAAGGTCATATAATAATTCTCCTTTTTAGGGAATTTGCTTAAAGAATTGAATAAGGTATACCTATGCCTTGTTTCCAAGGTTGCCAACCCCAAATCCCTCCAAAACTATAGACATATTGCTTGTTATAAGACTATTTACAAGATCATTTCTAAGATTCTAGCTATCAAATTAAAAGTTTTCTTTAAGAAGCATAATTAATCCTACTTAAGAAGCTTTTATGAAAGGGAAATAAATTGTTAAAAATATTATAGTTACTCAAGATATATTCAAATTGTATCATAGAAACAAATTAATTAGAAGTTGTTCTATTAAAATCAATTTTCACAAGGCTTTTGATTGCATCAGTTGAAAATTTATCCTAAACACTTTTAAGGCTCTAAAAGTGTTTATTATATAGATTGATTAATGCATATCTACTCATTCATATAGTGTCCTAGTTAATGGTGAACTTACCTTTATGTTTAAAGGAGCTTAAGAAATCAGACAAAGTGACCCTCTTTTATCTTACATATTCACACTTTATATTAAGTTTTTAACTCAACTTATCACTCATAGTATTAGTCAAGGTATGCCTTTTAAATTTCATCACACATGTAAGGCTTAAAGTTTTATCAATTTGCCAATATGATATACAATATGATAAAATTCTCATAGAATCTCTTAATCACTTCTCAGCCCTGTTAGGTCTCAAAGTTAGTAGCTCTAAAAGCTAATTATATGTATATGCTACATTTGATAAACTAGCATGCTTACTTATAGAGATTGGTTACCATTGCTTGACTCTATTTATAAAAGATTTGGAGGTTGGAAAAATAAAGCTCTATCTTATACTGAAAGGCTCCAACCTATAACTTTAGTGCTTAATGATCTCCATATTTGTTAGAGCTCTCATCTCTTCTTACTCTAGAACTTGATTAATACAATTGAGAGATTTCTCAAGAAATTTTTACTGTCTAATGGAATAAGCAATATCAGTTGGAAAGAAGTGTGTCTACCTAATGATCAAGGAAGACTCAGTTTAAGATCCGTAAGAGATACTAATAAAAGTTCTACTTTCCAAAAGAATATAGAGGATCTTTAATGACCAAGAATTCTTATGGGTTAAATGGATGCATACTAAATATTTTTGGTCCAAAAAGAAGAATCTTCTCCTTTGAGAAAAATTAAAAAGAAGTATTCAATTAGAACATGAAATGTGATAGCTTTTGGAACATAAAAATCAAACCTAAAAATTATTGGACTAGTAACTAAATACTAAAGATGAGAAATATCATGTCTAAGGATATTAATATGTATATTAAGAATGGGGAAAGAACTAGCTATTGGTTTGATAATTGGAACAACTTGTGTTCTTATTATTTGATCCTTAAATTCAACACGCTTTATATTTCAATTCATGTTTGTACAAAAGTAAGAGAAATCATCAAGGAAGCAATGTGACATTATGATCATAGAGGTTTCTCTAAAATCGTGGCCTCAATCCTTAACTATAATCTTGATCTAAATAAAGAGGATGCAACCATTTAGATAAGATCCAACTATAGAAACATCACTAACAGCTCCTACTTGTCCCTCTTTTAAACTACCTAAACAAATTGTACCCTAGTGAAAAATAGTGTGTTTCAATAAGAATCTACTAAAAGCATCATTTTTATTTGTTTAGCAATCAAAAAGAGACTAAAAATTGTGGATAAAATTAGCTAGGAGTTCAATGGTAATAAATTATTCAAGTTCTAAAAACTTATTCTTAAACACCAGGATTAAAGTCTTTTCTCCGATAGATATGTAAAAAGCAGGTAAGGTGGCAATGAGGAAAGAAAGGACAACACCTGGAACTAGATCAATACAATGATGGTCAACCTAAAATCGTAAAGGCCCAGTTCTAGTATTGAAGGAAGCATTGCATAGAAAGCATTTTATATAAGGATCGCACAAAAATAGATAAGTATTCATTTTGTAGCAGAGCTATTACAAGATCAATATGGGTTAGCTCTGATTCATTTAGAAAATGTGGTTAGAGGAACTATATATAGAGCAATTAGGCATAAATTGATATCAAACCCTCAAAATTTGGAAACGTTAGCTCCCTTAACAACCATTGTAGTTGTACAATTGTCATCTAGAACTAGATCCTAAACCTATGTAGCTTATGTTATTAAGTGGACAATTGCTCCTACGTGATAAGTTGGTCTTCTGGCTCAAATTTCAAAATATAAGTGATTCATCCATCTTTAAACTTGGCTTGAGTTATTGTGTGTATCACATTTAGTTAGAAATGAGCATTAGAACATTCCAATAAGCTAAATTAGATACTCATTCGTTGATCAAGCTCATCCTAAACTATGTTATAAAGGTTATAATTGCTAAAGTTATATATTTATAGTGTAATGCTTGTCTTATATCAAGTTGGAACTTGTCCTTTACCTCTCTCGACTAAAGGGAACATAATTCTTCTAGCCTAAATAAGGTTTACTCTCCAATAGCTTTTAGTTCAATATAAAATTCACGAACCTTACTTAATTTCTACTTTGTAATAGCTTCTATAGCTAGACCCCTAAATCCTTTTTAGGAAGTAGTTCAATTATTTCCCATAAACTTTGGTTACATTGTATTTTTATTTTTTAATGAATATAGTTCCTTTTTATAAGCTGACTTTGGCTTATTGCTCTCTCCTAGGGAAATTTTAATCCACTTTATTTTAGTTTTCATAAAATACAAAATTTATGGGGTATTTAAAAGAACTTATGAAATATCAATTTTATCATACTTTAAAAGGTGTTTGTCTTAAAATATGCTACATTTTTAGAAAGAGAATTCATTCTTAATGCAAGTAGTAGGAGTGAGGTAGCATATAGAAAAGTTTAAGAATTATAAATTCACATCTAGATGGAGCAAGAAACTCAATTTAATATATATAATGAAAACCAAAGGTTTAAGGGGTACATAATCTAAAATGAATTAGCAGGATATGTTGTATACCTAAACTAGAATGGGAAAGATAATGTAGTATTGATTAACAATAAGCTTGCTAATTTTGAGGAAGAATTGTCTAACATTGATTCTCAAAATGGTATAAAGTCATGATGTCCAAAATATAATCCATATAGACTAAACAAATGATATTTAGTATATGTACTTGATAGGATTAAACATATTAGATGTAAGTGTGTTTTTATGAGAAAACTAATATGGAAGAAAGTATATGCATGACAAAGCAAGGCTAACGACTACAAGTTACAAACAAAGACAAGGTGTCAATTTTGATGATACCTTTTCCCCAATAGAAATGGTTATGTCCATAAAGATTTTATTGGCTATATTCACATTCTATGATTACAAAATTTGGAAAGTAGATTTTAAAACAACATTGTTAATGGACATTTGCTTGATGATATAGATATAAAATAATTTGAAGGTTTTGGACCTAAAAAATTTCTTGATCATATATGTAAGTTGCAAAAGTCCATTTATTGACTTAAGTAAATATCATAAGGATGGAACATCCATTTAGTGAGACAATTAAAGATTTTGATTTTATAATAATATGGATGGACCTTATTTCTATAAAAAGGTTAATAGGAGTGCAATTGTCTTCCTAGTTCCATATATGAATGACATATTAATAATTGGAAATGTTAATGCTCCTATTTGTTAATAGTTATTTATTCAAGAACTTCTCCATGATGGATATAGGAGAAACAACCTACATTTTCACAATAAATATTATAGAAAGAAAGATCAAAGAAGTTGCTTAGCTTATCCCAATTCATGTACATAACAAAGTGTTAAAGAGGTCTAGCATTTATCATTCTAAGAGGGGATTCTTATTCACATCATATGGATTTCTCTCTTAATGAATATATTTCTAAAGACTGATTATGTTCTATATATTTTGACTATTATATCAATCATGTATGCAATGTTATGTAAGAGACCAAATTTTTTTTATACTTTGAGTATAACAACTAGATACCAAGCCAATCTTGATAATGGTCATTTGATGGTTATGGAGAACATCATAAAGTATTGAAGAAGAACTAATGATATTTTATTGGCTTATTGAGAAGCTAAACTAAGAGTTCAAGGTTATGTAGATGCTAGTATTCATTCCAACTAGAATCAAAGGATATCTTCACTCTTGATGATAGTATGTTAAGTTGTAAAAGTTCCAAACAACCATCCATTATTGTTTCTATGATGAGGTTAAGTATATTCCATTATTTGAGGCGACAAAGGAAGTTATTTGAATCAAGAAGTTCATTAATCAAGTGTGGAGTGGTTCCTAACAATATTGACTCAATAGTATTGTACTATGATAATAATGGAGTTATTACACATATAAAGGAATCATGGTCTCATCAATGGTTCAAGCGTGTACTTAGAAGATATCAATTGATTAGAAAGCTAATGAAGTTAAAAAAATATATTATAGTGAATTGTCACTGAAGAGAGTTTTGTAAATACTATTATTAATTTTTCATCTTAAAAGAGATATAATCAACATATGGATGGATATAATATTATATACATAAGCAATTGAATTTAGTGAAATTGGTAGATTATTAGTTTATGATCTTGCAACTAACTGGTTAGTTATAATTATATATATAAGGTTATTAATTTAATTAATAAAGGCATTTTTTATATTTATGTAATTTTGTAATTATATTGATAATAAGAGATCCCGAATGGAATGTTACTTATGTATCTATGGATGCCCTCATTATGATAATTGTATAATTGATCCCTAGACTTAATATTAATAAACTTAATGGTACTATTTTTTTATTAGGGTAACTTAATTAATAGTAATTGGATATAGTATGAAACATATGGAGATAGTTAAGAAAGCCAATAAATTTTCGTCACTTTAAAGTAATTAGAGATAATATTCTTTTATTCTTGATTAGTAATAATAACTTGGTTAGTTTAGTAAGATACTAAAAGAGTTGGCATTCTATGTCAATTCCTCTTTAAAAGTTAAAGTTTTATTTCTTTGCTCTGTTGATACAGTTAAGGGCTAGATAATTAAAAATTTTATGGTTGATTCCTTTATCAACGAAGAAAAATTTTTGTAGTAAAATTGACTTTGGTTTGTCTTTAATCCTATTATTTCCTAATTCTTGTTTCAAATTATTCTATTAAAGTTATCAAATCATAAAACTATTATATTATACTCATAATTTGATGTGGAGTAATCTCCTAAGAATCTGTTGTTATATTATAATTTTATTAATCCAAAAGGCATAATTTCAATTTTGAAAAAAATTTATACCAAAGACTAATATTGGGTGCTCAATACAATGATTTAATTCTATAGAAGCTACCATATCATTTTCAAAATTGCTTCATTTTTTGTGTAAGTTGGATGATAATATAATCATAATTGACAAGTATATAATTTGTGATAATTTGATCAAATGTTAAGAGATTATGTACTAATTTTTAAAATATATGACTTAAAAATTATAAGGACATCATGGGTGATTAATCCTTTTTAATGATAATTGTTTTTACTTCAATCAATTTTAAGAAATCAGACTACATATAAATTAGTTTGAAAGATCAGTTTGATCTTGAATGCCATCTTTCCGTGTAAAATAAAAAAGAAGAAGGGAAAATCATCCTAATTCTAACATATGCTTAAAGGTTAAAAGTTAAAATAGTACTTAAATATTTTTTTCATCAATTAAATCTTCAAAACATTAAATATAAGTAAGTTGATGCCTTTGTGACTCTAATTTAAGATAACGGAAATACTGACTAGACGTAAATAGAGGAATTATTCATAATACAGCCAGTGACGAAGCCAAAAATTTAAGATAGGAGGGTCCAAATATTTAATTTTTTA
>JANVCQ010000008.1:14685953-14696532 GCA_025531925.1 Erythroxylum plowmanianum | reverse complement strand
TCTAGCTTTAATTTGCTCAAGTCCTTGGCTTCTTGTACTGCAGTAACTTTGGGTCTCCATCTTTTAGGTAGACTTCTGAGAATCTTCCTGACATGGTCTTGATTATCATAGATTCTTCCAAGAGCTTTAAGTCCATTAACTATAGTTTGAAATCGTCCAAACATATGATCAATAGACTCATCTTCTTTCATCTTGAACAGCTCATGCTGATGTACAAGAATACTGATCTTGGACTCTTTCACCTGATTTGTGCCTTCATGTGTGATAGATAAAGTGTCTCACATCTCCTTTGCAGTTTCGCATCCATGAACTTTATCATATTCACTTATGCTTAGAGCACAACTCAGAAAGAACTTGGCCTTTGAGCTTAATTGAAATCTAGCTTTCTGATCGACTGACCATCTGGTACGGGGAATGGTATTTCCTTCATCATCTACTGGTATGTATGGTCCATTCTCGATAATATCCCAAAGATCAATGTGTGTGGATTCTATACAGAACCGTATCCTGTCCGTCCAATAATGATAATCCTCACCATTGAATGCAGGAGGTACCTTCAGCTATAAAAACATGTGATTCAGCCATGAATCTTTGTCCTTACTTTGTAAAGGTGGTTTTTGGAAATCGAGCTATGATACCAACTGAAGTAAATCACTTGTTAATATAGAATTCATGTAAAGTATATGAAATACAGAAGAAGGGGGTTGAATTATGTAATCTTTTTAAGAATACAAAAACCTTTGATATTTCTTAAAAAACTTTTTCAACTATCAAAAGAATACTAAAGATATTATACTAAAGTAGCTATGTATTTGAATCGTAAATAAATTCTATCTATTTGTCTAACAACAAGAAAATTAAAGTGTAAGGTTAGAAAATAGAAGCTGAGATTTTATACTGGTTCACCCCAAACCTTGGGCTACGTCCAGTCCTCAGAGTTCGTCTGAGATTTTACTATACTTCTTTAACTTTACAAGTATTCTTTCTTCCCTTCCAGAGCCTCTTCAGGTCTCTTACACAAAGTATACTTTTTGCTATCTTAGCCTCTCCAGGCTCTTAACCTTTTCTTTCTCTCACTAGAAAGATAATGTGAGCTTTTTGTTACAGTAGCATTTGCTCTCTTGTATCGCACTTTGAATACAGAATTTTCTAAGTATGTAAAACTTGAAAGCATAAAACTTCTCTAAAAACTTCTAACTTCTTCAATCTTCGACCACGACTAGTATTTATAGCCTAAGTCTCCAACAGCTTCTTGAAAACTGCTTTTTGTTTCTTGTAGAAACTGTTATTTAGTTGAGTTCTGTAACTAACTCCAACTAACTAAATGTCTGACGTACTAGAGTATCTTCATATCTGTATCGTCTGTGTTTTGCTTCTTCTGTGTTTTGCTTTTTTTGTGATGACGTATCATCTGTGTTTTGCTTCTTCTGTGATGACGTGTCGTCTTTGTTTTGTTTCTTCTGTGATGACGTGTCGTCTTTGTTTTGCTTCTTCTGTGATGACATGTCATATGTGTTTTGTTTCTTCTGTGTTTTGCTGCTTCTGTGATGACATGTCGTCTGTGTTTTACTTATTCTTTGTTTTGCTCTTTGTCTGGGATGACTATATGATACTTCTATTTTTATGCACACTTAACTCATTTATCAAAACAGTTCATTTGTTTCTAATATTATTTTATTTGATTGTCACCAAAATTAATAGACGTGAAGTCTTCTTGACTTAACAATAAAATCTTTAATGTAATTGATGATTCAAAGGAATTGTTGGATTTTCTTTTTGCTGAGATTTTCATCTGGGAAGTGTAATAGCTCACTGGTTGTATGTGGACCAAGATGATAAAATCCATTATGGAAGCTCATTCCAAAAAATTCTATTTGGGTCATCCCAATATGACTCTTTTTGGTTGAGATCATAATCTCATAATGCCTTGTAAGATCCAAAAAAGGATTGAAGTAAGGCTTGATGTTCTTCATGGGTTTTGGAGTACAAAAGTATGTCATCAATGTAGACTAAAGTCCTGGAAAGAATGGGCTCATAGATCTTATTCATGGCCCGTTGAAATAAAATGGGCTACTTTAAGTCCAAATGACATCATTGTCCATTAATATTAGGCATTAGGAATGCAAAAGGTTATCTTATATCTTTCCTGGGGTTAATTCCCAATTGTAAAATTCTATTTTCAAATCAAATTTGGAAAAGATTATAACTTCTTTGAGAAACAAGACCTGTGTATTGACCCTAAGTAATGGGAATTTGTCATCATGAAGGAATGTGTTTAGAGGTTTATAATTGATCACCAACCTTTTTCTCATTTTTGCTTTGCTCTCTTGTTGACCTAAAAAACCTGACAAGCCCAATCTGATTTGGTGGGCTCAATCAATCCTTGTTGGAGTAAAATAACACATTCTTCTTGTGCCAATTTCAAGTCATCAAGATTCATACCAAGATAAGTAGCCTTGGTAGGATTGATGTCTTCATTCTTCTTAAAAAAGAAGGCGAATGAAAAAGTAGGAATTTTTTCAAAGAAGATTAGGGTATGAGAACTATGCATGATCCTCATAACAGTGTTCCAAAAATTGGTCCCGTAGGGCTTCATATGGAGGAGGAACTTGAGTGAATTCAAACACACTTCTTATGTCTATGTATGAGCTGAAGTTAGCTCAACACCTGATTCCTATAGGTAGGATTTGTAATGGAGATGCTTTACAATAAACATTCATACCTATTAGGATATCTGATCCTAGTAAATGGCTTTCAAGAACTTCGATTCAAACTACACAATCAGGGAAGAAGTGGATCCCTATTTTCCTTTTGGTGATAAGCCCAATTTTGAATGAATTTCCATTAACAATAATGAAATAATCGTCATGTGAAATCCATGCCTCAGGAGGTAAGATGTACCCAATAGCCATTATTGGTTTATCATATTTGTCTTATTATAATAATTGGATATGGATATAAAGACAAGGGACATTGGTACGCTTAGAAGTTACCTGCAAACATTTTTGCTGTAGCATGTATAGCAAGTCATCTTTAGGATAGTTAGAATTTGGGTATTTGAAGATTCATACTCATCTTCAGAAGAGTCAATTGGAAGAGTGAATTTTGTGTCTTTATCTCCATTATATTTTTCTTTGATAAGATCTTCAATATTTCCATTATCATGGATAGGCATTATAGCCTTAATAGATTCTAAGAGTTTTACACCTATTTTTGTCTTATTAGGACAATGGCGAGCATAATGTCCTGACTTACCATAAATAAAATATCGATCTGCATTCTTTTCTTGGGGAGTTCTTCATTTGAAGAATCTGACAAATCAATGTTGTTTCCTTCATCGAAAGGGCTTATAATTTCCTTCATGAGAAATGTGGGATCAATGAGACTTCTTGTAAGAGAATTTTCTGTGATGATGCTTCTTTTTTGTATGACATTCATAATCTTTTTCCTCCTTATACTTTATCTCCAAATAAGGCTTTCTGCAAGCCTTTTTCAATAAAGGACTGCCTTTAATCATATTTTTAAAAAACATTTTTGATCACAAAGCTTGTCAAGTGAAACTAAGACGAGTTGATAAATTTCTCCAAGAAATATATCCCTTTTATCTCGTCATAAGAAAGTAATGGTCCTTTGTAATTCAGGTTGTAATTCTTCAGGAAGAGAGGAAATGAAAGTATAATATAGGTTGACATCGTTGAAACCATTTAGAAGATAATAATGTTGCACCATATGTTGACAATGTTTTTATTAGTCTCATTTATCCAGAGAATAACAATTCATTTCAAAATATTTCAGCCAGATTTGTTTGTCAATGAGCTAAAGATCACCAATGAATTCTTTATGAATTACCCCTAGGAAGTATTCCACCAGATGGGACTTGTATATATTGAAGTTTGCAATAATCGTCTAAACTTTGTCGCCATTCTTGCAAATTGCTAGTAAAACGAGATGTAAACTCAGGCAAAATATCTCTTAATGGATTATTTGGTTTAGTCATTTATAAATCTATCCATGCTCCAAATTTATGGAGACATTCTCTTTATTTCTTTGTTGGAAGATCATTGAAGGTAAACTAAGGTCCTGAAGTATATCTGGTTAGTGGTACTTATGTTGTTGGTAGTGAGGTTCTGAATGGCTCAGCTCACGTGGATTCAACTTCACTGATATCTTATTCAACTTCAATTGGTTCAAGCATAGTCATCATGATCTGAGCTAGGTCAAACAAATAAGCAAATTGTTCATACTCGTCTGAAGATGGTTCAGATATTTCAAAAGATTGCTCAAATATGTTAGAATGCTCAAATGGGCATTCTTTAGATAGAATAGACGCTGGTGTAAGAGTTGCTATAAACTTTAATTAAAGAGCTTTGTCTTTCCTAGTAGATGGAGAAGGTTAAGGTTTTGGTGGAGAAG
The DNA here is from genome assembly GCA_025531925.1 of Erythroxylum plowmanianum. NCBI lineage: Eukaryota > Viridiplantae > Streptophyta > Magnoliopsida > Malpighiales > Erythroxylaceae > Erythroxylum > Erythroxylum plowmanianum. The sequence goes on along the minus strand of JANVCQ010000008.1, from coordinate 14,692,119 downwards.
AAGGTGGAGCTTTAATCTATAAGGGTTTTTTCCATGGATAAGTTGGTTTAGTATATGAAACTGAGGGATTAGATATTTTTGTAGCTTTAGGCTTTAAGGATTTGGTTGATTTGGGTTTAGCAGGAGTATGATGGATATATTGTCTGATCAAGGGATAACTCATTTTGAATACTTTCTCATAATCAGCAACTTCAGGATAAGTTAAAGAGGAATAAATGGTTTGGATTACTAGAAATGTTATAAGATAGGCTCCATAACCAGTCTTGGACTGTTTGTTCTCCATATCAGTTTCCATTCTTTAGAGTGACTCCTTCACTTTTCAGAGTTCTTGTTCTTTATTTGTAAAATCGGGCCCAAAAGATTGAGTGTCAATATATCTTCTAAGATCAACACCAAGTTAAGTGATTTGATCCTTTAAGAATTTGTATAGTTTTTAGACCTGAGATGAAACTATTTCAATTTGGTTTTTAGGAGCTTAATTTTGTTGATTAAGCCCATTAAGTTTGGAATCACTTTGTCAAACAAATATGCTTTAGGCTATGCGTTATCAGTTTGCCAATTAAGCACTTCATGAACAGGATTTGAGATAATAGTCCCATGAGAAGTAATTCCTATAGCACGAACATAAAGATTTGAGATAACCCTATTATGTTCATTTGCACGTCTCTCTAATGGAGGAAATTCCTCCTCATGTGGTTTGACCATAACACAAGGAATAAAGGTTGGAGAGGTAACAAGAATAGAAGGAATAATTGGTTGTGGTTTGTTGGGAACAAAATCTGTAAAGAACAAATGTTCTTTATGAACAACTTTGAGTAATTTTGGCAAAGTATTTGGTTTAGGTCTTGGGTTCTTAATCCTGGTCCATGATCTAGAATCAATGGTGGAATTGTTGAGTAGGTTGACAACGATAAATTTCTTTTTACTATTGTCTTCCTCTTCTATTTTTCCTCTTTCTTCTTTAAATATAGGTCTCATTATCAATGTCTGAACCATAATCACCTGATTGACAAATTTCACATTCTAGTTCACATATAGATAGATCTATATCCTAGACAAAATTTGCACGATGATAACTGATGTATACCGGTTCTCCATCAAGTTTGAAGTAATAGATTGGAGGTCCATCTTTGCCTTCTTTATGAGAGAAGATCGGTTGAACATTGGGCCTAGTGTAAATGGATTTTATTGATCCATCTCATAAAGTCTTAAAAATAGGAGCAGTTTTGGTGTGGAAGGAATGCCTATGAGAGTATAGAATACTTTCTGGTAATTAGTGATTCATTCAGTCGACATTAATTTTTCAAGCTCCATTGGTGGTAGCTGCTTCAGAATTTATATGATAGTGGTTTGGTCATAAGCTTTATCTACCAACATATACAATGCATTTGAAGTGAAATTGGGGAAATTCAGATATACTACATGATTCTACAAACGGTAGATTATTTGATTGTGAAGAGTAGCCATAAAGGCTATAGGATCTTGCTTTAGATTTGGACCTGGAACCTCTTAGATAAGGCGGAATCATCTAACCTGATATTAAAATTAGGGGCATTAGTAAGGATGACACTTTCATTATTGAGAGTTGTCAACAAAGTACCAATTAATGCCTTTGGTATATAGTATAGACAATATCAAGGAGATAGATCCGGGTTATAGTTGGAATTTCTTTTCTTCCATGAAGAGCGAGGACAAAGCGAATAGTACCAACATGAAGATGTGTTGATTATGCTCTCTCTCTAAAGAAAAATGACTTCTTTTGGAATTTCTAGCCTCACATATTGTTTGTTGTGGTAGTTTTTAAACCATATTACTCCAAATGGGAACTTTGGATGATTTCTTTGACCTTTTGACGATGTGTAAAGATAATAGTTCTTATAATTCTTGTCCAAGAACGATCACGAGATTATATACTGTAGGGATTGAGCAAAGGTAATGAAGTATCATAAATATGACTTTTTGTAAGAAGATGAGTAATTTCGTCAATGGTTTCAATTTTATTTGAAAGAGTTCCTTTAACACAAGAAAGGAGGTTAGCAATATAGAGAGTTGAAGAAAGATGAACAGGATCACTAGGTAAAGATTCACTTATAACTGAAGAAAACCAGTTATCTTCTTTCATTCGGAATAATGTAATCATAGTGAATAACACTTATTGCTCTGATACCACAAGGGCTACTCGTGGTCAGAGAATAACATCACCAAGTTACATAACATTGTCATACTACCTCCTAGGTTTGTGAAATATCTCACTGATAAATCTCAACGGAGTTACATCATAAGTTTCCATCCTTCATAAAATTTAAATGATTTATAAAATAAATTATCCATAAGAGATCAAAAAGAAATAAAAAATTTTAAATTTCTAAAAACCAAACCTTGAGAAAATGATGGGTCGAGACAACGAAATTTTATTAAAATAGTTAGCCTCGTCTCTACACCCCTAATTAATCCAAATATTTAAGCCATTATAAATCATGAACTTTTGAAATCTTTGAAGTGCTGGTCGTGGTACCCAGCCCACAAAAGGATGAGTGCTAATGTTGATGGCTCATGGCACATCATCAGAACTCACGCTTATGCTTAATAACGAAACTCTTGACTTACCCGCCAAAACTTCTCCGCGGACAACTATTACACTTTATCACTTTCTCAGCAATCTCTACCCTCCCACCAAGCCTAGAAGAACTACCCACAAAGATCCTGTCTTTTGCTCATCTTTTCCAGGAATGTTCCAAACTGAACTCTCTGAAACTGGGCAAGCAAGCCCATGCTTGCATGATCGTTTCTGGGGTTTCCCCTATGAAATACACCTCAAATTGTCTGATTCAATTGTATATCAAAACTTCGCATTTGGGTGATGCCAGAAACGTGTTCGATAAAATGATTCTGAGGGACGTTGTTTCTTATAACTCGATGATAGCTGGCTATGCGAGCCACGGCAGGATGGGGATGGCAAGAACATATTTTGATTTGATGCCTGAAAGAGATGTCGTGTCGTGGAATTCCATGATTTCAGGGTTTTTGCGAAATGATGAGTGTGGAAAAGCACTTAGTGTTTTCTTGGAGATGGGAAGATCAGGTGTGAAGTTTGATCGAACGACTTTTGCTGTTGTATTGAAGTCGTGTGCAGTTTTGGGTATGTGTGATACTGGGGTTCAAATTCATGGTCTTGTAATCCGCACGGGATATGATAATGACGTGTTTGCAACGAGTGCTTTGGTGGATATGTATGCAAAATGTAAGGAATTATACGATTCGCTCTGTGTTTTCAGTGAAATGTCCGAGAAGAACTGGGTTTCTTGGAGCGCCTTGATTGCTGGTTGTGTTCAGAACAATCAACACATTGAGGGTTTAGAGTTGTTTAAGGAGATGCAAAAGGAAAGAGTCGGAGTCAGTCAATCTGTCTATGCTAGTGTTTTCAGGTCTTGTGCAGGGTTGTCTTACATTAGACTGGGTTCTCAGTTGCATGCCCATGCTCTAAAGAGTGACTTTGGATCAGACATCATAGTAGGAACTGCAACATTAGATATGTATGCAAAATGTGGCAGTATGCTTGATGCCCAAAAACTGTTCAACTCGTTGCCAAATCATAGTTTGCAATCTTATAATGCTATCATTATCGGGTTTGCTAGAAGTGACAAAAGTTTAGAAGCTTTACAAGTATTTCGCCTTTTAATGAAGTCTGGCCTTGTTTTTGATGAAATAAGTCTATCTGGGGCGTTTAGTGCTTGTGCATCAATTAAAGGGAGTATAGAGGGCCATCAAGTTCATGGTTTAGCACTTAAGACTACTCTTAGGTCAAATGTCTGTGTGGCAAATGCCATGCTTGATATGTACGGTAAATGTGGAGCTCTACACGAAGCGTTTTGTGTGTTTGATGAGATGGAAACAAGAGATGCTGTCTCTTGGAATGCAATTATTTCTGCTCATGAGCAAAATGGAAGTGAAGAGCAAACACTATCCCTTTTTGCGTCAATGCTTCGCTCAAGGATGGAGCCAGATGAATACACTTACGGTAGTGTATTGAAGGCTTGTGCAGCTCAGCAGGCCTTGAACACTGGTATGGAGATCCATGACAGAATCATCAAATCTGGTATGGGTTTGGAGTCTTTCGTAGGAGGTGCTCTTGTTGATATGTACTGCAAGTGTGGGATGATGCAAGAGGCAATAAAAGTTCACCACGGAACTCGAGAAAAAACCATGGTTTCCTGGAATGCGATAATTTCTGGATTCTCATTGTTAAAACAAAGTGAGGATGCACAAAAATTTTACTCTCTCATGTTGGAAACGGGTATGGAACCAGACAACTTCACTTATGCAGCAGTTCTCGATACTTGTGCAAATTTGGCAACTATCGGCCTTGGGAAGCAAATTCATGCTCACATCATCAAGCTGGATTTGCAATCCGATGTGTATATCTCGAGCACGCTTGTAGATATGTATTCTAAATGTGGAAGCATGGAAAATTGCAGGCTAGTGTTTGAGAAAGCACCTAGAAGAGACTTTGTTACATGGAATGCCATGATTTGTGGCTATGCTAACCATGGACTTGGGGAAGAAGCCTTAAAAACATTCGAGAGGATGAAACCTGCAAAAGTAAATCCCAACCATGCAACTTTTCTTTCAGTCCTTAGGGCTTGTGTCCACATGGGGCTTCTTGACAAAGGTTTGTATTACTTTGATTCCATGCTAAGTGAGCATGGTTTAGAACCTCAAGCAGAGCACTATGCATGCATGGTTGATATATTAGGTAGAGCAGGTCGAGTTGGACAGGCACTAAAGCTAATTGAAGAGATGCCTTTTGAAGCTGATGCTGTTATCTGGAAAACTTTGCTTGGCGTTTGCAAGATCCAGGGGAATGTAGAGATTGCAGAAAAGGCGCTGGCTATGCTTTTGCACCTAGATCCACAAGATTCTTCCGCTTATATTCTTCTATCAAATATTTATGCTGATTCTGGGATGTGGGATAGGGTTGCTGAGCTGAGAAAGATAATGAAGTATAACAACCTAAGGAAGGAGCCAGGTTGCAGCTGGATTGAGGTTAAAGATGAGGTACACACATTTCTGGTTGCAGACAAGTCTCATCCAAGATGTGAAGAGATATATGAAAAGCTTGATGTGCTAATTGGTGAGATTAAATGGGCTGGATATTTACCACATATAGATCTCATAGTTCCTGATGAGGAAGCAGGAGAATATGATAACCTTGATGAGCAAGAAACATGCATGTACAGCCACAGTTCTAGCTGCTAACATGGCTGACCAGAGATTTGAGAAGTTAATTTTCAAAAGTTCTCTGTTGATAAAGAATAATTGACAATTTAACAACCAGATACTGAGCAGATTTGGCACGTTTGTTGGAAGCTGAAATCTAGACTGAGTTGGTGTTTTATCAGCAAGAAAGCCTGAAAAGTAAAGGGCATTCTAGATGAAGGGCCCTGTTGAAAATTAACGACATCGTCATTGTTAATACCAAATCAATCAGTCTATCACAGAAGGAAGAGAGAGAGGGGGGGTTCTTCGGGGGAGAAACTTGCTCTCTGTCTAATCCAATAAAGCGAAGGCTGCAGTGATGTAGTGGGGGCAACTGCAATGCTTTTCGCCAATTTCCACAGGTTCCTCTCGGGTTTCATTTATATTCCAAAACCACTAATTCTTTGCATCTCGTTCTGTTTTTATTTGCTTGTTTCTGAAATTGACTGATCAGGAAAGAGTTCTTTTCTATTTAGTAGCTCTTCCATTGTATTAATTGATTGTTCGTTGACATAATCTTTTCTGAGGAGAAGACCAATAGTATTCTTTTGAATTTTGCTACTTGGGTTAAAAGATGAGCAAAAATATGATGAGACAACATTGATTCTAGATGATAGGTCACCAATGGACAAGTCCCTTTACCATTATGTATAAATGTACTATTCTATTTGTACAAATATAGTAAAGGGGCACAATTCAATCCTTGTTCTTCTTTTCATCACGCAAGGTAGAGCAGTTTGGTAGCTCGCAAGGCTCATAACCTTTACTGTCCGTATGGTTGCTGTCTCCAGTAAGTGGAGACGGAGACAGAGGAGATAGTTGGAAACGAAACGGAACAAAAAGTGGAGACAGTGAGCTGTTTGGTTGTGGTTGACAGAACAGAAAAAACTGTCTCCGTCTCTGGGACAAT
>JANVCQ010000008.1:14662983-14685853 GCA_025531925.1 Erythroxylum plowmanianum | reverse complement strand
GAAATTAGATATGCAGGTATTGATCATATCACACTCAAGTTGGCATTCCAAACAAGATACCTAAGTTTTCAGTAAAGCCAATGCTTAATATCTACAGTTTTACAACTTCAAATCAGCAAGAGAAAGGCAAATTAAAAAGAGAGTTGTTCAATCATCATAGGAAAATTGTTTCTAATGGACTGTGTAGTAATCAATACATGTAATCTATTGATCAAAGCAGTTGATTAAATGTGGAAAAAAATAATACCTGTGAGAAGAGACAGACGATATTCGTTGGAGTAATATGTAAGCTCTCACCGATCAACAAACACGACAAAAGCCTGCAACAACACACTATGAGAGTGACGGAAATACAAATTGTTCTCTACGGTTGAACCTCTATCAAGATGAAGACAATGTAGCATACCACAGAAAAGAGAAGCAAGGAAGCAACGACATTGACAACAAAATAACAGAAAAAACACTAACTTGATTTCGGAAATGAGAGGAGCGTCTTGGGGAAGAAGAATCGCAGCAAACGTTCGATTATCTGATCTTTATCAAAAAAATCCCCAAATCCCCAAAAGAAGAAGACGTCAACTAAAAAGGAAATGCACAATGTCCATTCGAAGAACAAATCGCAGAACAACACAAAATGATGACCTAACGGGGAAGGCGAGCTTTGTCCAGTGGCGAACGTCTCCGGCAAGCAACTCCAACCGTGCGATTGAGAAGACTGCAGCGACGACACAAGGCTGCGACACCGGCGAGATGAGCGTGGGAGACAGACGAGAGGGGTAACGTTGGATGAAGTCTAATTTTGATCCGGCGACAAGAGACAAAGTAACATTGTCCTTCATTAACACGGTTAACAGGATTTGTTTGTCTCTGTCTATCAGAGACAGAGGACAAAATGTTGGAGGCGGAAACCAATCGGTAGTGATAGACAAGATTTGTTTGTCTTGTTATCTATCCCCATGTATGGGGACAGTAACCATACGGGGGGTTAGGTCACGGGTTCAAATCCCGTCTCCGCAATATTCTTTTTTACAATGGACAAGTTTCTAACCCTCGGAAGCTTAGGAAGGCTGGACAGAGTCGTTGGTGGGGCTAAATAGAAAGAGTAATGGGTGCTTTAAGTCTGGTTATAAGACTGTCCAATCAGGCAAACACCTGGGGAAAGCCAAGCAAGTCTGGTGTTAAAAGACAGTCCACACACCAGGCACATGCAGCAGCTGCCAGACATTTTAATTGGTCAAAAAATATCTGACATTTGATTTTGATACTTCTTATCAGGCTGAATGAGTTGTTTGAGGATCCATTTTGAGGCGACATTGACCTGTACCTCCTGGAGCATCTATCTCATACAAGTTGTAGCTTAGATCATGTGGAATTTGCGTAGTGGGAAAGATGGACGGTACGCGTATGATTTTGTTGTTTCTGAAGAACCATATCATATCATAAGTCCAATATGGGAAGCTTAGGCCACTCATCTTTCTTCAGTTCATCACTGGGACGCACTATCAAAAATCATGATTCTTGAGTTCCTTTTCTATTTTCTTTTTAATGCCTGCTTCTGCTTCTGCTTTGTTTGATTTTGATTTCTGCCCAACTGTGGCAACGAAAATACATCATTATCAATGATTGCGGAATTTGGATGCCTTAAGAAGGGTATTTTTGGTCTTCATTTCTCTACTTAGCTGCCGCAAAAACTTGTTTTGCTGTAATAGTAGGTTAGATTAGATTAGATATGTGGTATATATTTATACCCGTTTGCTCTCTCTCTCTCTCTCTCTCTCTCCTCCTCTCTTTTCTTTTTTGTTTGTTTAGGGAATTTAAGTACTTCCATTAAAATGAATTTAGATCATGATAATAGTAATACTCTGAAGAACACTTCATCCATGTGTTCTTCAGAATTCAAAACTCATAATGTCTCATACTCGTATGTTACTGGAAAGATGTCAAATCCTACATATTATGTGTACGATCTGGAATTTAGGTTCTGGTATAGTATGGTATCCAATAAGAAATGGTGTGCGATCGTGACTTGCTAATAATGATAATAAATAAGACCAAATGATAGGGACCCATTGGAGTTTGAAGTAGCGTGGCACCAACCGGTGACATGTTGCTAAAGAAAACCTTCAATGGCTTCTTCTTTTTTTCAATATCGAAAAAGCAAGTTGGTTCATTCGTAAAGAAAAAGAAATATCATAAATTCAGAATTCACAACCAAATCTATTATGACGAAGTAAAGGTAGAGTGCGACATATTATTTGAGAGTGTTGATGATGATAATTTAGAAGTTTTCTTATTTTCACATTTGACAAAATCAACAATGGCTTCAAAACTTGCATAAAATATCAAATTAAAAGCGGATACTTTTCATAATATTTATTAGGATCAATAGTTATTTTGAGGCATTGACCATATTTGAGATAAGATAACCGGAAAAGTTTTCAAGTGATTTGGATTTCTCACTTTAAAAATAGGATATTATTTGTTTCAAAAAGACAAGTACTTCCTATTAATAATCAGAATACGGAAGCGCAGGGGAAATAGGAAATAATTGTAGATCTAACAAGAAAGTAGACGTTGTCCAAGGTTAGCAGGCATCCTAGTCTAGTCAGACAGAGGCAGTACACGCCTATTATTAATAATTAATATTATACAAAAACGTGTTGCTTTGCTTTCTTTAATTTGGCCTCTTATCAATCAAAGCTAAGCTCATCACAGGCTTAACCAGCATTAGCCTACAGGGTCTATATTGTCTTCCAAGTTGCGGCCTTTCTTTCATTTTCCCACTTTTTGTTCATTATTGTCAATTGGGTTCCCGTCAAATTTTCATTTTACCAAACTCGGCTTTGATTCCGTGTTCCGGGTTTCAATTATCGTCATCCTTTCTCGCTGTGAATTCTTATATTGGATTTTATGCTGCAGATATAGGGTATCTGGGCTTGATTTCCTTATTTGATGTAGCCTTAAAGATTCTAGCTTTTAATTCTGAATCCCTCTCGTCAAATTTGAAGCTTTAATAGTTATTCAGGCTGAATTTAGAGCTTTCATATTGTTTTGGTATATTGGTTCGTTCGCAATCGTTCTGGTACCATTTTCGAGGTATTAATCCTTTTAAATTAACCATCAAGAACCGGGCTGTTCCATTCTGACAGGTTAGTGCTTTTTTCGTTTATGAATTAGTTGTTGTATCTTTGAACTGGATTGCTACTTGATTTGAAGATAATCCTAGTATATGTATCACAGGTTTTATCTTATAGAAGGCTTGGTATCAATCACTTCTGGTTTTAAAGCTCTAAATCCGAGTTTTCACAAATTAGGCAGGGCTTTGAAAGGATGACAATTGAAAATATTGCACCAAATAAGGAGAGAAAAGCAAGGAAGGGCAAGCATGTTAATGAGAAATCTCCTTTGTTGCCCAGTAGGCATGAGGATGCTGGTGTTGATGAGTTTAACGGAGCTTCCTTTACGGGGGCGGTCTTTAATTTGTCCACTACAATAGTTGGTGCGGGGATTATGGCGTTGCCCGCCACTATGAAGGTTTTAGGCCTCATTCTTGGAGTTGCTTTGATCATCTTCATGGCCTTCTTGACAGAGGCCTCAATTGAGCTATTGCTTAGGTTTAGCAGGGTAGGGAAGTCTGCTTCTTACGGAGGACTCATGGGAGATGCTTTTGGAAAGTATGGCAGGATTTTGCTGCAAGTTGCGGTTTTGGTCAATAACATTGGTGTACTTATTGTGTACATGATCATTATTGGTATGTCATTTTAAATTTCTTGCTGTTTGATGATTACATAATCTGACTCTGTCTTGTTGTGAAGCTACGTTTAGTTTATTCGTGTTTCTATTGTTTCCAGTTAAAAGTTCTACTAGTTAATGAAAGGACTCAAAATCTGTTTTTTGCTCTCTTGCTTGCTTATTGAAGGTGATGTGTTGTCTGGAACATCTTCAAGTGGGGTTCACCACGCCGGGGTACTTGAAGGGTGGTTTGGAGAATCCTGGTGGAATGGACGCTTCTTTGTTCTTCTTGTAACAACACTTGCTATTTTTTCTCCACTGGCTTGCTTTAAGCGAATTGGTTAGTGCTTTATCTCAATTGTTAAGAGTCAAGCTATTTGCTCCAAGTTTTTTATGTTTCCAAACTACAATTTATCGTCCAATTACTTTTATACTTTTGCTGCTTCTGATGGTACACAGCCACAGCACTTGACCTCCTTTATTTGCAACTTTGAATTTTTATCTCCTTCAGGGGCGGTATAAATTGTCAAAGCATATCTCTTTCTCTTCATGAGTTCATCCATCTTATAAGGTTTGGTATATAGTATTCCCCTGTTGATTTTTATATGTAGTTCTTCGACATGAAGGTGGATGCTTGTCACATACAGCAACATTTAACATGGATAGTATTACTTCTGCTGCATATACAATTTAATCCCTTATGTTGTTGATTCTCTTGTCCATCTTTTGTTGTTTGGTTCTCTAACACTGAGATTGACTTTCCCGTCTTTTGTTTGCAGATTCTTTAAGATACACATCTGCCTTATCAGTTGCTCTGGCAGTTGTATTTCTTGTTATCACAGTGGGAATCACTTTCATCAAGTTGATAAATGGAAGTATACCAATGCCCAGATTACTACCTAATGTTACAGATTTGACGTCATTCATGAATCTCTTCACTACAGTTCCAGTTCTTGTCACTGCATACATCTGCCACTACAATGGTATGCAATTGTGATCATTTGTTTATATTGGATGTACTAAGTGCATGAATATTTAACCTGCTCAATTGGTGGTTGATAAAAGTGAGAAGTCTGTTTGATCAACATCCAGTTAATGCTCCTAGTTTAATGACATCTTGCAGCAACTCCCATGAACATTGAAACAAGAAGCCAAGAAAAGCAACCAACATACCTGATTGTTTATCATGCATATGACAAGATTCTACTAACTTGCTCTTTTGGTTTTGCAATTAGTTCTAGTTCTGTGGAGAACTTTTGAATGCCTCACTCTGTGTCTGAATAGTTGAATCTTTAAGGATCATTTTATCTTTATTTCTTAATTGCTACAGGAATGTTTTGATATTAGAATTTGTATTTCAAAACATTTCTGGTTTATAAAGGTTTTCATAATTAAAATTAACTTTTGGTTGGCTTAAAATTGTAAATTAGCCAGTGCTTATTGAGCAAGTTGCTGATCTTTTGAACATTTTATGTACAGTTCACAGCATTGACAATGAACTAGATGATTCCACTCAAATAAAACCTGTGGTACGAACAGCCCTTGGTTTATGCTCAACTGTCTATATAATGACAAGCATCTTTGGATTCCTTCTTTTTGGTGATGCAACTCTAGATGATGTGCTTGCAAACTTCGATACCAACCTTGGCATTCCTTATAGTTCTCTGCTTAATGATGCTGTTCGTGTTAGTTATGCGGCTCATCTCATGCTAGTATTTCCAATTGTCTTTTACCCATTGCGACTCAACTTGGATGGTCTGCTATTTCCCTCAGCCCGACCTCTGTATCAGGAAAATCTTAGGTTTGCTTTGATCACAGTTGGGCTCATCACTCTGATATTTTTGGGTGCAAACTTTATTCCGAGCATCTGGGATGCTTTTCAATTCACAGGAGCGACAGCAGCAGTTTGTCTTGGATTCATCTTTCCTGCTTCCATTACTCTGAGGTGCTCTTACGTTTTGAATTAGAAAATGACATTTCTGGTCTAGTTCAATTTATTTGTGTGCTTTAATATTTTCATGTTGAACCGTGTACCGAATCACTTTGGGTTTGACGTGCAAAGTTTATGATGTCATAAATGTGAAAGTAGTACTACTTTTTCACTTACACTAAGTTGTCAAAAAGGAAAATAAAAAAACAGTTTGAGACAGTTGGTACTTATTTCCTGCTTGGGCATTGTCTTGCCATATATGTTGTTAATTTTTCTGTTTGCTTCACTAATCTGAAGTGTTCGATTCAGTGGACTCGTTCTGATTATAGTTTCTACTAGAGTTTGCTGATCTAGTTGGACAGACATTTATTGTAGTAACAAGTACAAAATGTCATTTTCAATTGTATTTGTTCCTATTTATATTTTTCCTTGACCATAACGATTTAGATGACTTCCTATCTAAAATGTGCTCCATTTCTCTTTGATGCTTCAGGGATCGTCACAACATAGCAACAAAGAAGGACAAAGTTTTGTGCATTTTCATGATTGTCCTTGCTGTATTCTCAAACCTGGTGGCCGTCTACAGTGATGCCTATGCACTGTTCAAAAAGAATTCCTCTCCTCGTGAATGATCTGTTGTATTACTTCAAGAAAAATGAACAAAAGGTATGGCCATCTTTAATGATGGGACCTGACTAAGTTTAGTATGACCAGAGGATCCAAGTCCTCTGGGAAGGTGTGGCTGGTTGAATAATATGAAAACTTGGACCAGATGATCAATGTGTATAGTTCGTTTGCTACAGGAAAATGGAGGCTTCAGCATCCTCAAGGACCTCTTGTTATGTGCATTATGGTACTGTTTTGTAATCAGAATTTTTAGTTTGTTGTGTGTATCAGAATGAAATTACAGAAACAAAGCTGAAGCATTGTTGTTTGGGAATCTTCAAAATAAATTCTGTTTTCTTAGAGTAATCAATTGTTGGTGTATCTAGATGATATCCAGTTTGTTTATGAAGCTCCAAAGATATGATTTTATATGGATACGGTAAGTTTTGTGACTGGCTGATGGCCTGTGAGTGATGTGAACAAGAAAAACATTGTAACAAGTTTTTACCTTGGAATTTTGTCGTCAAAGTGTTTTGCAAAATCATTGAAGAGAGAAATTTCTTGGATCTTAAGCTACATTTCACTTTAAATCTGAGCACTCCAAGTTGAATAATCATATAATTCCTGTCTGACCAGAGAATCAGCAATCTTTTTCCCCTTTAGATCTGCGTATAAACCTCCAAAAGGGATTTTCATCAATCGACCAATTTTTGTAACTACTGATTTTTTCCTGTAATGATTGTGTTCGTTAGTAACTATTAATCATATATATTTTGATGTCTTTTATTAGTGGACAAATCATTTTTATTCTTTTCTAATAACTAATACGTGATGTGTCCTTTATTAACGAATATTTGTGTTTTTTTTTTCAGAATAAAAATGCAACCAGTGGATTCTGTTTTAGGCAAAATTTGATACCTTCTATGCGCTAACAAAAAGCTCCATAACATGATAGCAGAGGTCTCACTTGTTTGCTTGTCTACTCTTTAGCATTCATTCCAGCTCAGCCTCAACTAATTGATTAACATAACATAGCAATAATACAGAAAGCAAGCAAGAGGGATGTTAAAGAATAAATTTAATGATGCCTATGTACAGGAAACATTCCTTAATCCTTCTTCAGGGTTTCAATTAGTATGTACATGTTTAATAAGCTGGTTGTGTGTGTAGGTTTCCTATACTATACTGGTCACAAATGGCACCAGTCTTCTGTAATCCCTTCTTCTTCCTAGTGCACAGTTGTCCAAAACTCTGCTAAGGATCAGGCGTGTGTTCTGCAAAGCCACCTCTCTAGTTGGAATCCCCGGGTCTTGTGCAGTTACCAATGAGCCTGCTCCCATAACAAATTGCGTTAGTGAGGATCCGCTTCGAGCCTTGAAAGAGGGGTTCGGAACAAGTATCTTGTTGTCTGCTCCAACTCCATTATCATATGCCCCTGGCTCGTGCTGGAGGCAACCAGGTACTGAGCTGCAGCTATGCAAAAGTGCTTCCAATACACCAAGAGCCTCCCAACACAAAGTACTCTCTACCAGCTGCGACACAATTGCATACATATGTGGACTCTGGGAGGCATCCATGGGAGTGTGCTGCAGTAGTGCCTTGAGCATGAGCAGTATCACGCGTTGGTATTGTACTGGCCCCTTCTCAAGTAGTCGTAGCAAATGCCCGAAAGCTAAAGCTGAGTGCTTTGGGAACCATTCATTGTGTAACAGCGGCGATACACAACCAAGGAGGTTTTCAATGCTTCTGATCTCCCCTTGGGCATAAGCTACAAAAACAGTGCTCAACTCATCCAGTGATTTTGCTCGACACCACACTGCTATGTTTTTCGCAACAAAGCAAGCCTTTTGCCACTGGTGTTGGAGTTGTGAAGTATGTACCATCGTACTGTCCATACTGAGTTGCAAGCAAAGCCATGGAAGTAAACCTATAATGTGCATCAGGAGCCTTGTCTCCGCATCCCCAAATATGGAGTCACACGAGTGTATTGTAATGTGGGAAAGCACCTCAATAGAGATGTCATGGCTAACAGTTGATAGGAGCCCTTTAAGCACAAGAGGTTGCACACCTTTAAAGACCGGTAATTTTCCACTACAAGTTGCAGCCAACGATTCAGTCCTTCGAAAATCTCCAATGTCTGCACTGGTCTGAAGCTCATCACGAGGCATGCTTGAAAGAAGTACATTTTCAGTTGTTCTGTCCCGGAATGATAAACAGTCAATCACACGCAAGAATAGCTCAAGCACTTGGCAGTAGACATGAACAAAATCTGTGTGCATCATTGCTACGCAGCCCCAAAATAGTTGAGGATAGAGAATCACTTTTTCTGGCTCCATATTATCCGCCATTACTTGCAATGTCAACAAAATTTCCATGATGAATCCCAAAACTGGAGGAACTGGGTTTCCCAGGCATCGGTGAAGGCATCTGAGGAGTGAAACACAAGTATCAGTTGAGACACTAGGTCGTAGTGCACGGTAAATCTGATGTGAGCGGCATGCAAGGTGTCTTGATGTGCACTCCATAGCCCATTTTAGGGCCACACCACCCCAAGTCTCGCGAAGATCTCCTTGGAAGAAGATAGCATCAACCATGCTCTGGACAAGGGCAGAAAGAAGAGCTGCACTTGGTAGCTCAGTTCTAACAACTGTGGGGTCCTCATTCTCCCACATCATGCTTCCTCGTTTTGACTGGACATACTTGATCAGACTAACAACCTGTTGCTTATTTTCTCCATCACTGTTTTCTACACCATAGAGTTCCAAGTGCCGGCCTGCCAGTGAATACAATAGATTAACCAGCAAATGTTGGCAGTGCTCTAGCACAATATCTTCCGAACTATCCATTGAAACAAATGTGACATGAAAAAGAAGAGGCAAATGCTCCCGAAAATCCTCATCATTTTCATATGCAATTTCTGCCAGTAGAATCAATGCAATATCGGCATGTGTGAGAGAATGTTGTTGATGCCCCTGCAAGGCTGACTGAAGTTCTTTTGCATTAACACCATGTGCACCAACACCAGGATGCAGCCCATCATCACCACAGTTTGGTGTGTCAATAAGGTAGTCTACACTGTCCCGAGAAACATGATGGCTGCGCAAACTTCCCGTTGAACTTCTAACACCCATTAATGGACCTGGCATGTTCACTAATGCTGGAAGGAGCTGACCAATTAACTCTGAAGGCATCGGGTTTAGTGGGCCTGGGACACTTCTCCCTGCCACGCCAGCTGTTCGCCAGCTTAAACTTCCACTTGCATTTCTGAGGGAACCCTCAAGAGAACCCCGGACAAGCAATGGTGACATTTGTGGCTGGGTATCCGCAACAGAAGCAATATGGGGAACTGCAGGCCCCTGGGAGAATTCCAGAATAAAATTAGCGTGCGGATCACCCTTGCTTGCACTTGGCCCAACGGGTTCAATGCTATCTTCTAACATCCGTTGAGCCAACTGGTAGACTAAGTGATCGATTGTACGTTGTGGACAAATTCGTGCTAAATATAAGCTTACCCGCTTTGCAACTGAGAAATACGTGGCAAATGCCCCACTTATTTCAGCAGATGCATTGGAATCACAATCTTCAATCCCTTTCATTATCAAGAAATCCAAAACTGGACTAATGTTCCTGGACTTGCTAGCAATAGTGCTCCATAGCTTTTCAATTTCATCAGGGAATTGATCCCCGTGTCGCCATGTCACATAGTAAAGGC
Source organism: Erythroxylum plowmanianum (assembly GCA_025531925.1). Classification (NCBI taxonomy): domain Eukaryota; kingdom Viridiplantae; phylum Streptophyta; class Magnoliopsida; order Malpighiales; family Erythroxylaceae; genus Erythroxylum; species Erythroxylum plowmanianum. The sequence goes on along the minus strand of JANVCQ010000008.1, from coordinate 14,675,873 downwards.
TCTTTAATAATCTTTCACTCCATCCTGAATCCTCCAGTTTCCAGAGATTTAGGTTTTCAATCCAAGGAGCCATGCATGTTAAAACCTGATGCTGAGCAATTATATCCACAGCATCAAGTTGCCGCTGCATGATCTCCTCGCAGAGAAGTTGGCTTAGTTCAGGATGATCTCTAGCTAGTTTGCAAGAGAGTTTGTACTGGAATTGTTGATAAGAATCAGGGAGATTACCAACAACAGAAGCTCGATAACCTTCAGGGCCATCATCAGCCCACTCACGAACAGAAAGTGTTTCCAGCATCTGAAGGGCATCATCACGGATTTGCCGATTTGGGTCCACAACTTTGTAGAGGATCAGGCTGAGCAGCCTCTGTATTTCGCATTCTGGTATTTCTTGCCGCATGTAGACCTCCGCCAGCACACTGAAGTAACCATCAGCTATAGCCGGATCAGAGTAGTAGCACTGCAAAAACTCTCAAGTCAAAACCCCCATGTACATAGAACATGTTAGGAATAAAAAGCAAATGAAAGATAATAAATAATTCCGTTATAAATGCAATGACCACAAGACAGAAACAATAACTAAAATTTATAAGATCAACTTCATTAGTTAAAGTAAAGAAAGACTGAAAAAAAGAAAAACCAAGTTAGGAACGTAGTGATTAGAGATAGATTGTACCATTCCATAAGGTACAATGAACTCAAACCAAAGGAAACAACATCCTTTGTAATTTATTAATACCCTGATTGAAAACTCCCATTTATCATCGTGTTTTCTTCCAAAACGATGACAAGTTTGATAGTCATGTATTTAACTTTTCAAGCATTCCTTTTCCAGAGATTTTAGGGAAAAGAAAAGAAAAGAAAATTACCTGATCAATACAAGCTGGGAATAGGTCTAAATTGGTAAGAAGAAGGTTCTTCAAAGCCAATTTTGCCAGGGAAATGCGATGATGAACAGTCCTTTGTCTATCACGGCCAGCAGCTCCTCGGCCTCCTTCTCCCGTGTACTTACAATAAGATGGAGTCGACAAAGAGTAACCAAATGGAGCTCTGGGAGCAGGGTCATAAAATAAACTATTGATCCAAGATATTGCTCTCCCACTCATCTTTCTTGCATTGTCATCAAAGCAAGGTCCATACAAAACAGAAGCCATAGCATTCATAGATGCCCACTGAATTGCCTCAATTTGTTCATTGAGTTCTTTATCAAAAGAAATCTTGTCTACAGAATCTTTTGATCGATTGTGCTGAGAAGCCTTGTAACGCTCAACCTCACGCCGGCAGTCACTGACACCATCCAGCCCCCATGTACCACCAGCATCATCACTCCAGGAAAGTAGAAGATCAAATAGTCGCTTTCTAGTTCTGACATCAAATTTCTCAGATTTGGAGTCCACAAATTCTGGTGCTAGAGACCTTAAAACTGATGCAAGCGCATAGCGGAGCGGCAGCATTTCTTGGAAGTTTTCGGGTGGCGCTGAATACATGTGTCTGATTGTTTCATCAATGAATCTGAGATAATGGAGCCTAAACACTGGTTTGCGGCAAAGCATGCCAGGCCAGATACTTTCAGCAACTGTCCGATATATATTTGCAATGTGGACACGCAGTTCTTCGCGGCGTGATTTTTGACTCTGCAAGATATTGCTAGGCCATTTATTTTAGGAATTCAAATTTCACAACAGAAGCCAGATTGGTACTTCTTCATACTACATTTGGATATTGCTAAAAATCATGAGACGCAGTGAAAACTGGCTTTAGATCAAGTCCTATGGGGACAACGCGGGTTCTCGACTAGCTAGATTCAGTCTTCAGAAAGTAAAACATATGTTAGTCGTGATACTCAACCATTGCCAAATTGAAAAGCTATAATTGTCAAGAAATCATTCAACCTGAACCATTCAATCCGAAAAACTTAAGCTGATAAGTAAAGCCTAGAAATGGATCATATATTCTTCCAAGTTCTAACCAAACTTACGTATTCATTCAAAATTGGAACAGAACACTGAACACTAGGATTAGCAATTTCAATATATATTTTAACAGAGTCAGCCCTCATGTGTCAAGGAGTCAGTCAAAGGGAAAACACTGTACTGTAGATAAAACCAACCTAGTTCCATATAGGAGACTCTGCTGGTGCATTTGACGCTTGATCTTGACGCAATGTCAAATTAAATTTCATACATTGGTGGTTAATGCTACACTATATCTTGTCAGATGCTTCTGTAAGAGCAACCGATATTTGATAATGTCATTATTCTGTCTACCCATGCAAAATTTTATGAAGATGTCAAATGGACATCATGCACTTGACTTCCGTACTCTCTATTATGTGGACCAGAAAACACTGTCGAATATTATTAAAAGTGTTTTTCATTGCAAGAATGATTGTTTTCTAGCTAAGCCTGTTTTATTGTATTAACTTGGCCTACAACTTGTTGGAGATCACTACACTCACTCCGAAATTGTCTTGGGACTTGTAATCACAAACTGGTGCATTGCCTCGACATAAATGCAGCAATGAGAAGATGTTGGAAATTAGGAAAAACAACTCAGTAATTAATGACAGATTCACACCTTCCACTTGGGCTTTCCCTCAGTTTCAAAAGAAACCTCATCCACAAAAGAAGAAAGCTCGCTGAACATGATTTCACATGCTTCCAGATGTGAGTGACCAAGAGCCATGGTGGCAGCATGCTGCATCATAAATCACAAATCAGGTTAAGCAATCGCTATAACAGTAAAAACCAACGAGCATCAGCATATTAGTAATAACATTTCCTCGTTTCCCTAATTGATTTGTCACTTTGAGGTGTTAGTTAGCCAAATAATAAAAAACAAAAGTAGACTTTGGCTAAATGTTTGTGCTTTCCAAAGTAAACTTACTATGTTTGCCTCAGTTCCAGATTTTAGTGAGGGGAAAATAAGATGGTAAAGCTCTTTAGCAGCTGCTAAGCCACCTGATTCTCTACTATCTGGTGGACAGGAACAAGCAAACATTGCATACATGAGCCACTGGTCCACCTTGTTTTCTGCATCTTGTGATTGATGAGCCTTCCCACCTAACTCCACTGGAGTGATATGAGTCAGACGTTGCACACCCTCCACCCTGCCAATGAACACAGACTCAAATTGAAGTTCATAAATTATCTTTTATTGCAGAAGTTATTTAACAAAATGGCTAGATGTCGTGTAGGATTCAACAACAGCGATTATAGAACTAATGACAATATAATCAGAACATAATTCACATTTTCAACTCCAATTTCTTGTTGTTTATACACTATAAATTGGAACTAAACCTTATGAACTAAAAGCTGTATATGTGCTAGAATTGAATTGAGGAGCTAACTTCTTACAGCACCATGCGAGTCCAGGGCATTTTAATTGCAAACTGCAGAGGGTTTTTGGGTTTACCAATTCATGAGGATATGGCATATAGTTAGTCATCAGAGGTAATACTTGCCACGAGGGGAGCCACCATTTACATTGAACATGGCAGTTAAAAAGACAACGTAAAACCAGGAAAAACCAAATGTAACATGAATATGACAGTGGAGATCTACTTACTTTGCTTCCTGAACAGAGCTTGGGCAAAGCTCAGCAGCATGTTTGACTAGTTCACTAAGACACCTAGCCCATCTGTTCTTATCAGGACTCTCAAATACTATGGACTGAAGAGTTACATCAGGAAGAATTGCATCAGATTCTCGTCTCAAATCAAAGGGACGGCCGGACTCCAAATAGCACCTCTGAACAATATCATCCTGGGATACACTCTAAATTTCAGTGCGCTATACAATGTAAGATTTATTCGCACATTCACAAGATTGAAGGTCTTATTGAAGTAAAAACTGAAAATATAGTGGTGAAGAGTGAGTTTATCTCACCCCATGTTCTTCTAGGACATCAATTACAAATATCGGTTCTGCTTCAATCCTCAAATTACAGTAGCGTTGCTTATGTAATGTGAGATCTCGTATATCATTCCTTAAGGCGCGAACACAGCGCAACAACTCCAATGCTGTGTGCCTAATCTGACTATCCACAGAGCTAAGGAAGATGAGACCAACTGCATCAATCTCCGATGCACGAAACTCAATAACTTCTGAATGGGGGAAAGAAGACTTCCTAAATCCTTCACTCTGTTGTGTCTCATCCTTTGCCTCAACATTTGATTCTAGCCTATCATCAATCAAACAAGCTCTCCAAAATCGCATGAGTTCCAACAAGCGAACCAATGACGTTTGGATGAGAAGAGGGAACTCGTCAGGAAGCCTAAGGATAAAGTTTGCCATCCCCTTTATAACTGCAAATCGGCGGTGAGGAAGATACCTAACTATTCGGTTCAAAACCTGCACCGCTTCCTCACGGACGCCTGGGTCAATACTTATGCCATGTTGAGGAATAATTTCAGTAATCTTATCACTTCGACCAACTTCTTCTATCAGGTATGGTATACACTTCAGCACTGACCGAAACAGATAACCTTGAGACTTTTCCTTGGTTACAGAATCTAAGCAGCACAAAATTTACCTTTTAAGGATCAATACATCACAAACCAGAGATTAACAACAGGCCAACATGAACATAGAGAATAAGCAAAAGCTAATTGATGTAAGACGAATAGCCATATTCTGGCAAGTTGATAAGAGAAAAAAACGAGTGAAAAGTCCTGCAACAATACTACTCTCATTCCACCACCAACAACCTACGACTACTGGGAACAAAGTGCATAATCATAGAATTGCTAAAGTCTCTCCCTGCTTGTTCAAAAGGAAAAATTGGCTTTTCTTTATCTTTAAAATGCTAAATGAATAGCCTGATTATATTCAGGTACAGATCAATGCAAACCAGTTGTGATTCATGATAAGTAGCTTGATTGAATTGAACAACCACATCTACAGATCAATGCAACCCAGTTGTGATTCATGATAAGTAGCTTGAATGAATTGAACAACCACATCTAGGTTGTGCTCAAGTTTTCAGGTGTATGCAATTTAGAGATAAGCAACCGTTCTAATTTTGCCGATATCTGATGTCATAAGAATACAATAAAACTAAATCCAAAAGAGGTCGAACTATGTTAAACAAGTAAAGCAAATTCATCATATTCATGCATGAGTCTAAATCCGAATACAAATAAAGAACACTAAACTGAAAAATCACTTAAATTTCAAAGTACATGTACCCAATAGATGAAAAGTAATAAGGTCATAGTTAAAATGAAATACATGTTTCATTTCAGTATGCTTCTTGGTTTTATTGATTCTACAAAGATTTTACCTATCGTTGTCTTTGAAGAAGTCAAAAGAGCTTGATAATAAGTCCTATGGCAAGACCTCAAAATCGACTCAATTGCAGCCTTTACTTTGGGTACATAGTGGCCAATTTCATGCCCTGATACGGAAAAAAGCAAACCAATTTAAATGGTTTAGATATCAAAATGGAGGCATGAACCAATCTCAGAATAAATGACCATGAATTCATTACATTTGACTATTTCCAAGCCGACATGCTCGCTTGAAGGTGACATAACAATGGCAAGTAAACCACGGAGACCAATAACCTTAGCATCACTTGGACTATCTTGCTTCAGCAATTCTAATATCATATGGTTCATGGCAAAATCAAGGTTATGCTCAGCAATTGTCACACAAAACTCGACAAGTTTATCATGTTGGCCATCTTGTGTAATCATTCCTTTCCGCAGTACCGTTAAAAGTTGAGAAGTTACACTGTCTAAATAGTCCCATATACGGTTTTGGGGCTGGCTAGCTGCATAAACACTCAAGTAAAACCTTAAAACTCGATGAAGACAGTCCAATGCCATGAAACGATGAGTTTTTTCCTATAAATACAAAGCAAATGAAATTGCATAATAGTTCGAATGAAATCCCATATCTGGTTTCGAGCCCTCACTAGTACAATATCACTAAGTCAGTCCAAAAAAGTATAGACTTCTCTCCTTTGCATTCGACCTCAATGTGAATCATAAATAACTTGAACTTACTCTTAAAAGCTTGTAGAGTTGCTCCATGTGAGGGCTTAAGCTGCTGTGGAATATCAGAGGATCACCAAGACAAAGAAGAAGAGTGACCAGAGGGTATCCGACCTATCAAATTCATTCACGTGATTGAAGATTACAAGAAAATTCAAAATGCAAAAACTCTTGGTCCGTGGAGATGAGATAGGATGCTACGTAAGTTATTATAGCAGAAAGTCATTGAAAATCAAATATAAACACATAAGCAAAAAAAGATATGGACAGGAGATGAAAGCAAAGCTGTCAAATATCAACACCCGAAGTAGTAAAAAGTAGACAGATAGTAGAGAAAAAAGAGGTATCCAAACAGGCTACAAAAAGTAGACAACACTAATATATAGAAAATGCAAGATCTGTCAGAGCATTTAACATTTAAGAAATTTTAGGAGCACAGAGTCTAGCCGGTGCCAATGCCAATAATCTGATGAAAAACTTTATCTAATTTGATGTGAAGTCTTTGAGTAAACTACTGTGTGCACAGGCATGTAAATATGCATAGATTGGAATAAAAGACACAAAACCTAGAGTTCAGTATCTTGCACATAGTTCATCTTGCTACATATCATAGAGAAGAAGATACCGAAAAGTTAACAATCCATGGCCAAAAAGGCTGATGCAAACAATTTTGAGTTGATTGTGTAATCCATATTCAAATTTCTGCGTAACATGAGATATAAAAATACACTTGGCAGCACAGACAAAGGAATAGAAGACACTGGATCCACTTACAGCTATATGCTTGCTTTGTTTGTCCATCCAATACATTAGTTGGCCTCTTATTCGCCCTACAGCTTCATACCAAAGAAAAAGTGCATTGTCTACACCTGAAGGAGGCCACTGGCTTTTTCCACCATCTGCAAGTGGCGCTAGGATGTTGGAAAGCATGTTACAAAGTGCATGGTGAAGCTCACTTTTGCGTTTGTGTGGAGAACGGTTAAGAGGGTTAGCTTTTGCCATGAAGGAAGCCGATGCATTCAGTCCCCCCTTGGTCTTAACCTGTATCAAATTGAAGCTTAGCTCATTTTTCAATGCATTTATCCAGAGAGAAAATTTTAATACACATACCCCGAGCTTCAAGTAACGCATCCCATTAATGATATTCAGTGTTTCACTACGAGCAATGCTAGTGTCAATCCGACGACTGTTTAACTCCATGAAGAATCGCTCAGTTACAGAGCTAAATCTGTGAAATGCAAACGTGCACCGTACAAATTGGTTAAGGTTTCAGACATATGGTTAAATGTGTGCTTCAAACATCAAAATCTATTAGAAAGATTCAAGTATGGATAAGTAAAAGCAAAGAATGCAAGTGGATGTCTGGTTTTGTTTTAAAATACTACCATAGTCAATAATCAAAAATCTGTCGAATTGGTTACCTGATACGGGACAAGGCACCTAAGAGTTGAGCAACTAGGTCCAAAAGCAAACCACGCAGATCAACCAATGAGGGATAATCCACCTGGCTTACCACCCTGAAATGACAACGTATTCAAAAGACGCCAATGAACAGAAGGGAGTGAACATAACTTATCAACACAACTAATAGAAAAACTAAAATCACTTAAGTTTTGCTATTCAACGCCTGCAATATGTATGTACAGGAGAAGAAGATAAGTAGTCAGCAACATCATTAAACTTCCTCAGCCATCTATTGCATGATTACCTGTCAGCATTAATTAGCCAGTCAAAAACAAAATTTTCAAGCCCAGACCATAGCTCCTCTGCACGGAAACAACCATCTTACGAGTATATCCATGTTTTGCTTATCATCTTACTGATACATAAGAGTACCAATTCAGACAGAAAAGCTACTTCACAAATTTATAAACAAACCAGTGAGCCCCTCCTGTGGACAGCACTCCACAAAACGAATGCATGCTGAACAAAAAATGCACTCCACTGCCAGCTGATTCCAAGAACAAGTTTGTGAAAAATCTGAATCAAACAAACCATGTTTTTCTTGCACAAAAAGAGGTATGCATGTTACATGTTTCATGGGAATGAGATATTTCGTGTCTTAGTAGTATAGTCATCCAATAACAAAAGTAAGCAGAGAATTCTGCATGGCAAAGCAGTGATTCCTTAATCTTCTTTCTCAACATGCAAATCGGTATTGATCTGCTGAAATATTTTTCTTAAAGATGGTCCATTTTTAACTGTGGTGAAGCAGTTTAAGCGAACTTTTTGACTCAAGCAGTTAGTCTTGAACGCGGTGGGTAAGTTTTACAAAATTGATGTTGTGCAGGATCTTCTGAATAAAGACTTTGCTAAGTAGCACTGTTACTACCCTACTTAATAAGTTGTCCCACATCCACACAACAGCCGATGGCCTATGTAATCTGATCTAACTGATTACTATACATGGTGCAACTGTTTGAAAATAAAATTTTGAAATATTTCCATTTAATAGCCGAACAAGGTAATTTTCTTCAGAATTTCATTATTCAGTACTTGGAAAACTTGAGACTTGTATGGTTCTTTAGACAATCTAGAGTTTGATTGACTAGAACTGCTAAGTGTTAATAGCCCCAAAAAGGAACAAATGGCTGACAAATATTCAAAATAACCAAGTCTTGTAGAGTATTCATGATCTATTAGTTACCTTTCTTTGGAACGTAGATGCATCATTCACACCCTTTGGAGATTCACTGCAATAAATATTCAGTGGAGGGAGATGAAAAAGATGTCAGAGTACAAACCAAACTATCAAAAGGCTGCTACTTAATGACATCATAGTCGTGTGGCATGGATATGCTGTTGCAAATTGCCAAATTCTGACTTTCTCTTCCAAAAGTGCAAGGGCAATAGAAAAATAGTGCTATTTTTTATGCAGTGCAACCAGTTAGGCATGAAACTGCTAAAGTTCAAGTATATAAAGATGGACCACGTTGCACCCAAGGCGCCAACTACCCGCAAATCTTGGAAGAAACAACAGCATTAGCTTAACCACTATAATTAAATAATCATGTTTCTGAGAAAAATGCTCTTCAATAACCTTGCACCGATACATTCAGGAAAGAGGTTTACGATATCATATAACTTACGAAAAAATATGCAGCTGCTGAAATACCTTTCCCTCCATTTTAGAAGAGCTTCTAATAGAGGGCCGGGAGTATGTCGGGCAACCATAGCTAAGGAATCCAGCACCTGCTCATACGCTGGGTCCGATGGTCTAAGGTATTGTCCATCCTGAAAGTTCCCACGCAACAGCGACAATTATTTTGGAACAAAATAAAAAAAGTTAGCATTGTTGGAAACACCAACTTGAATTGTAAACCGAAGCATGCTAAAACTAGTAAAATTTTAAGAAAAATGGTTTAACTTCCATAGCAAGAGAAAGAAAAGAAGGACCTGAGCTTGAGCAGTTTCTATTCTCCGCCGAGCAAGCGGGAGAAACCGTTGGAGAAGCGCATCAACGATCAGCTTGGCAGCGCTTCCTGTCTTCATCTTCCTAACAAACCACAACAAGATTCAGAATTTGGAAAAACACACTTCCATGAAACAGTAACAAACGCATACAAGTCCATTGATGTATTAGAGAAAGCGAAATGGAAACATTGTGAATCAGAGTAGGAGGAAAGAAAGAAAGTTGATGAAGCAACAAAAAACACCAAAAAGAACTCAAAAAGTAAACATACAAAACCTGGAAAAAATGGGGAATTAATGGTTTGAAAAAAGAAAGCTTGAGCTTGGAGCCATGGTGATGGGTTTTGGCTTGTGTGTGTGTAACGTAACAGAGAGTGAAAATGTAAGCAGTGAAGACGCCGCTGGTTCGGTTCTGTTGGTGAATAGAGAACCATTCTTCTTCAGTTTCAGAAATAAAATAAAAAAGAAAAAGACTTGACAATTGGCTTAGGATCCAACATTGTCTGTTTCCAACTTCCTGTTTGAGTTTTTACTGAAATAAAATAAGGTTTCTCCATGATCTTTGGAGAGATTAATGTTGTCGGCTATTGACCAGAACTTACAGAAAGCCACTGGTTAAATGCGGAAATATTCAACTATTCAACTATCATTTAAGATCAAAACTATATACGGCATTCAACAGTAACATGTATTAAAATTAAAATTAAAAGATATTTTGGTCCCTTTTGGGAAATAACTCTTACTCAAAACGTAATTTATCTTGAATAAACATCTAATTAATTTCTAACTTTTACGATTCCTTTTATTGCAGGCATGTTCATAGTTTTTTTTTCATTCCAACGCTACAATTCAATCGAAGAAGTGGTATCACATTTTGTTATTTCCTCCTCGATACCAAATTCTCTGATGATACATAGGTAAAATAATTAGACTAGTCCAACCACTTATTTTTAAGAAATAAGAAAGTTTTTAAGAAAAGGAAAATTAAGAAATTTTAATTTGAAGATTACAAAAAGTTGTCTTATTCATTCGTTTAAGTTAAGACTTTCCATGCTTTTATTAGAGAATAAATTAGGAGAACAAAATTATATAAACAATGAAAAAATATAATAACTAAAATTGTGATGGTAAATATCTATGATCAAGAGTTCGCATTATATATATATATATACATATAATAGGTTTTGAACAAGAAATTCAAAAATAGTTCTTCACGATTAAGAATGTATGACTTCACCGTTAATGAATCAATCTTTGAGTAGATTTTGTACATTATACCTTAAGTCATGTATTGCATTTCAACCTGTCAAAAAAGATAGGCACCGTTTTCGGTGCCTACCCAAATTGACAAAGAAATGATAGGCACCGTTGTGCCTACCACCTTTGACAATTTTAAGGGGATAGCTGGCCAAATGGCTAGCCATCCCACATGATCTCATGCCTATAAATGGGCAGGAGATGAAGAGGAGAAGCAGTAGCAAACAGAAGAAAAAAAGAGAGACTGAGGTGAGAGAGAAACGAGAGAGAAAAGGTAATACATAAATATTATGTATATTTTTAAGTTTAGTTTTTCCTTGTAATTCTCCAGTTTTTCCAATAATAAAGGTCCTCTATCCTTGTCCGTGATTTTTACCCTAATTTGAGGATTTTTCACGTAAAATTTATGTGTGTATTACTATTCCTTCAGTCCTATTTAGCTGCGAACCTGCTCTAATCTGGTCAATTTTTACAACAAGTGATATCAGAGTAAGGTCAGAAAATTAAAAAAATTTTTTTGGCGTAATCCGTTCGGAGTTCCGGTGAGTACAATGAAAGTTGATGAATAGTAACCTCAAAGATGGCACCTGTTCATTCATTTAATTTTGCATTATACTGTGTAGTTACTGTAATTCAAGTATACAGTACTATTCACGCGTACGGTACCATTTATATGTATGCACTATTCACGTGTATGTTACTATTCACATATATGGTACTATTCATACATACGATATTATTTACGTAAAATAGTGGGAGCTACATTCTGTTCGTGATAGAAGCAATGACAGCAAAATTTGAGATTGAGAAGTTCAATGGGGGTAATTTCTCATTGTGGAAGTTGAAAATAAAGGCTCTTAAGGAAAGATAATTGTTTGACACCCATTAATGAACGGCCAGTTGGAGTCACAGATGAAAAATGAAACGAGATGGACGGGAATGCTGTAGCTAATCTTCACCTAGCTTTAGCTGACGGAGTATTATCCAGCATAGAGGAAAAGAAGACTGCGAAGGAAATATGGGACCACCTCACAAAATTCTACGAGGCTAAGTCACTCTACAACAAAATTTTTCTGAAGAGAAAACTATACACTTTACGCATGGCGGAATCCACTTCGGTGACGGAGCATTTAAATACTTTAAATACTCTATTTTTCTAATTCACATCATTGGGGCATACAATAGAGATAAGTGAACACGCGAAACTTCTACTCCAAAGTCTACCAGATTCATATGATCAACTCATCATCAATTTAACAAACAACACAAACACTCTAGTCTTCGACAATATTGCAGCTGCTATTCTGGAAGAAGAGAGTCGGTACAAAAATAAGGAAGACAGGTTAGCAACTTCACAACAAGCGGAGGCCTTGGTGATGACGAGAAGAAGATAAATGGAACGTGGCTCAAGTGGGAGTCATAGTCATGGTAGATCAAAATCCAGGAGAAAGAAGAATTTCAAGTGCTACAATTGTGGCAAGAAAGGACACCTACAGAAGAATTGTTGGAATATGAATAAGAAAGATTATATTCCTCAAGAAAATGCGGCAAATACTTCAGATGATGGAGGTGCAATGGTCTGTGAAGCAACAACGACTATTGGAGGTCAGAGAAGATTTGTTGATGTATGGCTTCTCGATTCAGCAGCTAAATTTCATGTGATCTCTCGAAAAGAATGGTTCCATCAATATGAAACTGCCTCTGAGGGATCTGTGTACAATTGTAATGATCAAGCTCTAAAGATTGTTGGTATCGACACCATCAAGTTAAAACCGTATGATGGGACAACTCAGACTATTGAAAAAGTGCGATATATGGAGGGCCTGAAGAAGAATTTGTTGTCTGTAGGATAACTGGATGATCTCGGTTTCAAATTTGAGATTCAAAATAAGATCATGAAAGTGATTAAAGGAGCACTGATATTTATGAAAGTAGAGAAGATTGATGCAAATCTATACATACTGAAGGGAGTAACTTTGCAAGAAGGAGAGGCATCTGTTGCAGTGCCTAGTCCAGACCACAAAATTACAATGACGTGGCATAAGAAGCTTGGACATATGTCAGAACAAGGAATGAAGATACTTGCAGAGAAGAATCTACTTCTAGGACTCACAAAGGCAACACTTCTCTTCTGTGAGCATTGTATTGTGAGTAAGCAACATCGATTGAAGTTCAACACATCAAAGTTCAGAAGCAAAGAAATTCTAGACTTGATTCACTC
>JANVCQ010000008.1:14648224-14660011 GCA_025531925.1 Erythroxylum plowmanianum | reverse complement strand
TGTTGTTTTGCTTGTTAAGAGGAGAAAAACGTGAATTGAAGAGGGAGAAGAGTGAGAAAACGAAATTAAGAGAGAGAAGAGAGAGGTTTCAATGAAAGAAGGAAAGAAGAGAAATCAAGCTTGTTAAGGTAGGTTAACCATCTTTTCTTCTTGCTTTATTCAAGGAATGAGTTGTGTTGTGGAAGAAGGAGTTAGAAAGGAAAACGGGTTAGTTTAGAGAATGGAAAAGTTTGTGTTGGAAGAAGATGGATTAGGAGAACCCAATTGATTTTAGGGTTTTAAACTAGGTATTGGGTTTTCTAACCTAGATGGGTTATGGGTAGGTTAGATTTGAGTTCAATTTGTGTTTGCTGAAATTGTGTGATTTTGAAGTTGTTGAATTTTATTAGAATGTTGTTTTGAATGGAACCTTGGTTATTGTAGGGAACCAAGAGAATCCTACCTAAGAGCAAGGAGAAAGGTAAGCTTGACTTGGTTTTCGCAAGCTAAGTAGGTGGGTAATATATTTATAGTTATAGTGTAATTGAGCAAATTCTTGCCTATGTATGTGTATGTTATTTTCACTTGGAATTGATTTGCGAAAAATTGAAATCATTGTGAATGTTTGGAAATACATAGTGATTATGTTATTCCTTGAAAAAGGTTATAACATTTTGAGTTAGATAAAAAGAAGATAAGCATAAAAATTTGAGCAGTTGATAAAATGATTTTGAGCATGATTATGTGCTTTTGTTTGGGCAAGAGAGGAACCCGTTTTTTAGTCACATGCACATTGACCCATAGCCTTCTCCCGGTTGTCCGTTTAAGGCTACGAGATCTTGAAAATTCGGACTCATTTTTTTCACGGAGCAAACTTCGATTTCTCTGTTTCATTTCATGGAACTCTCGAGCTATTTGTTTGTACATTTCATAATTAAATTGCTAAGTATGAATCATTTTGAGTGTTATATGTTATGAATTTTGAGCTAAATTAAAGAATGCTTAAATTGCTGAAATATATATATATATATATATACACACACACACATGTATATATGTTTGACTTTGGTCAATCGTCAATGATTATAAATATATTAGCCACTGAACTATGTAGCTCACCCTACTATTCCCTCCTCAAGTGCATAATAAGAAGGTTAGCAATCCTTGCAAGGCATCGGAAACTCCAAGATATTAGAAACTTTTGTAACTAAGTTAGTTCAATCACTTTTGGACAGCTTCATAAGCATGTTAAAACATTGAGCATCTTATGTTTTTTGTATTTGTGTTAAGCTTTTATTTATAATGTTAATATGTAATTAAAGTCATGTATGAGTTTTTGTTGATTTGGTAAAAGAGTTAGAACTGAAAAGTTCCTCAGGTGTATGTGCATGTTTCTTTTGTAGTTGTTCATTTCAAAATCCAAGTCTTTTCTAGATGTAGAAATCGTGTGTCGAATTCGGGGAAAAATTGGGACTTGATTGATGCAAAATTAGTTAAAATTGTCTTCTAGAAAGTTGTAGCTTATCCTTCTAGCCTTCCAACGATATATAGTACGAAATTTTTTGACTTCTAGGCTGAAAGTTATTGTCCTTATAAGGGAAGATGTATCTTCTACTTTTTCCCTTCTTTTGTGTTTTGCTTCTTCTATGTTTTGCTTCTTCTGTGATGACGTGTCTTCTGTGATGACATATCATTTGTGATAACGTGTTATCTGTGTTTTGCTTCTTCTGTGATGATGTGTCTTCTGTGATGACATGCCTTATGTGATGATGTGTCGTTTGTGATGACGTATCGTCTATAATGACGTGTCATCTGTGATTTATTTCATCTGTAATGATGTGTCTTCTGTGATGATGTGTTGTATATGATGACGTGTCTTCTGTGATGATGTGCCATCTGTGTTTTGCTTCTTCTGTGTTAAATTGTCGTCTGTGATGATGTGTCTTCTGTGATGACGTGTCTTCTTTGATGACGTGTCATCTATCTTTTGCTATCTTCTATCTTCTACTCTATTTTTTACCCTTTAGATGATAGAATATATCTTCAAATTCTTCATGAAAGTTCTAGATCATGAAGTCCTCTTTCGAACCATATAAAGAACACCTTAATCTGATATCTGTAGGAAAAGTTATGGCAGTTTTCCCGATTCCTCTGTCTTTTTCCATTAGTCTGTTTTTTCCTTTGGCTTCGTCTGTACCTATATTCTACTCCATTTTTGACCATTTAGAAGATAGAATCTATCTTTAAGTTCTTCTTGAAAGTTGTATATATTGAAGTCCTTTTTTGAACCATATAAAAAACGCCTTGATCCGGTATCTGTAGGGAAAGTTATAGAATTTTTCCCATTCATCTGTCTTTTTCTATTAGTCTGTTTTTTCCTTTGGTTTCGTCTGTACCTATCTTGTGCTCCATTTTTGACCCTTTAAAAAATAGAATCTATCTTTGAGTTTTTGATAAAAGTTGTAGATCTTGAAGTTATCTTTCAGTTCACCTAAAGAAAACCTTAATCTGAGTTCTCTAGAGGAAGTTTTGCTAAATGTCCCGAAATAGGTTTAGTATAGTTGAGGGTAAGTACTGCTTCCATGTTTGATTTCGAATGCTGGGCTCGAAAGCAGAGTCCAGCAGTTATTGTAAACCATAACGATCAATGTAGACCATCTCTAATGAAAGTCCACATGAAGATAGAAGGATGAAACTCACTAGGAGATAGCTAGAATTCTTTCTTTATGCTAGCAAAGACAAGAACTCTTGTGAGAGTTGGAGAGAAAAGTGTGGGTGTGTGTGTGTGCATAAGAAAGAACCGTTCTTTCACTTGTGTCTTACACAAGATGCACGAAAATGATGATTATTTTCTGCCATCTTTAGCCTCTCATAACCCCCATCACTAATGGAGAGTTATGGGAAGTTAATGGTCATAAATAGCATGCATTAATGGAAGTTATGGGAAATTAATGAACATTAATAGAATGCTTTAATGGAAGTTTTGGGAAGTTAATGACCAAATTGGCAGCCAACAACACTTATTTCTAATTTATTCCTTGCAATGTTTTCTAACACGATCACATCGCGATACAATTCTGAAACATCTCTCATATCTTAAATCACCATTCAAGATCATTTTACTCTTCCTTCGGATATCCTATGTGTGTGACCCGTTAGGTTCCTAGTTATGTTGACAACTTAAATTAATACTTAATTCAAGTAAGTCAAGAGTGGTATTTAACAACATGTCATGACCCCAATTGATCGGAAAGTCAGTGGTTTGACTACAAACTCTTCTAAATGTAATGTTGCCATTCATTCATCATTTTACCATTTATACCCTACTTGGTTCAGAGTATGATCAAAGTGTCAACTCTCACTAGACTGACTACGTCACATCTAGTCCAAGTGATATTAGATCTTATCATGAGGATCTCATTACTCTATGTATCATTAAAGCTCTCTTTATGACACATATTTGCTATAGCCAAAGACTTCCGAGTAATAAACCTGACAAGAGGTCATGTGTATCATCTCCTTCTATCAGGAGTGGTGAATCTTTTATTTACTACTTAATTACCTTTGAATACCTCAAACTGTACCCAATCATCACCCTATGAGTAACTCCTGAAAAGAACAGATGAGTGGAGTCAAAGCACAAGATCAGTATCCAAGATATCCTTAAGCACTTCAAGTTAAATGATACTTGCACCATTGCTATGATGAGACTATCGTTGACACTGAAATAGAATATCCATATGTTTGTCTCATAGTAGGTCAATCCAATGTACTTACTACCCTTAGTAAGTATCCACATGTTAACTATACACAACTAATGTCTACAGCTTATGAGATATACTGCTTGATCCAATCAAGGAGTATAATATATGCTAGTATATCCGGATTAATGATATCTAATCTCATTAATCCTATAAATAGGAAAGTTTAGATACTAATATAATTACACATGATAGGAATCTCATTATCATGATCTCATTATGATTTCCTCCATGCTATGTTTTATATCAAGGACTTCATTAAATCAATTTAAGATTAACTTCAAATCCATAAATGTATGAACATCAAAATAATGAAAAATGCCTTTATTAATCATAAAATAATTTGTACAATAAGTGCTAAAGGTGATTGCCTTTATAGCACTTCTCTAACAACTGTCAACAAAAGTATTAAAGCAATAATAAAACAGTGAATACTAAATGGATTATCAAAAGAAACAAATAACAATCGATTAAACTAATAAGAGTATAAATCAGTTAATAACATAAGTAAAATGAAAGAAACAAAGCAACAAATGAGAATAGGCAAACAAATCATAAAGTGAAGAGTTGTGGAGATCTCCAGTCCCTCTCAAGCTTCCAGCTTTGGCTCTCTACTTCAGCTTTAGCTTCTTCCCCAGAGGAATATTTGCTCAAGTTAAATGGAATTCAGCTCCAGCTCTTGCTTTCGGCCTCTCCCAAGCTTCCACTTCTGTTATTTTGTTTTTCATCCTGACTCATTTTGTTTTCTTTCTCTATTTCTCTCTTCTACTTATCTTCTTCTCCTTTATCTCTCTGTGCCTCCCATGTTTGTGTCTCTGTATAAGTGAACCAATGAAACAGTGAACGAAAGATCATTCTCTTTAGCCGCCACCCCCTCTTACTTTTATTAGCCTCTCTTTAGGTTTAAGGTTGTGTACCTTAACATCTTGGGCTACCATGTATTAAAGCCAGAATTAATGTTAAAACTTTTTGCGGGCGTGCATAGGGAGTCACGGTGTGACCACTTTTGTTACACCTATGCATGGGGAGTCACAGTTGTGACTCCCTTGTCACCCCCGTGCATTAATCATGCACGGTGGTGACACAAAATCACCACTTTGCACAGTGGTGACTTACCAAATCATCACTGTGCATAACATTTAATGAAAAATTACGTGACTTTGGTGTTTTAATGCAAAATTCACAAAATAACTCAATTTACATTCATGCAATATTCATACCATTTTCACTCAATTAATCTCACATTTAGATCAAAACACAAGGATTTGTAACAAAAATCAATATATGAAGGCCATTAAAAGCAATAGAAATTAGACACAACAATTCCTCTACACTTAAACTATACTTGTCGTCAAGCATAATAAAGATCACTAGAGTATAGAAGAACAAACAATGAAAACAACAATTTTCCTAAGTCACCATTGTGCATAACATTTAATGAAAAATTACGTGACTTTGGTGTTTTAATGCAAAATTCACAAAATAACCCAATTAACATTCATGCAATATTCACACCATTTTCACTCAATTAATTTCACATTTGGATCAAAACACAAGGATTTGTAACCAAAATCAAGATATGAAGGCCATTAAAAGCAATAGAAATTAGACATAACAATTCCCCCACACTTAAACTATGCTTGTCCTCAAGCATAATAAAAGCACTAAAGTATAGAAGAACAAACAATGAAAACAACAATTTTCCTAAATAATAGTCAAAGATATCAGCAATCATTCCAATAAACATAATCTAAGAACTTGAAACTTATAAAGCAATTCTTTGCATATTTAGCCAAAATCAACAAGCACTTCAATTCAAAGAACTATCAACAAGTCAAGCATTCAAAGGTAGTAAATATTCACTTATCGTTAATTTCATATAAGGTATCTACCATAAACTGGCTTACTAATCTAATCTCCACCACTCATATCAAACACAAACATCAATCCGAAGGTCTCTATTTCAGTTGTAATGGGGTCGAGTTAAGGGTAGGAAAAAAGAAAAATTGTAGTTTAACATCATAGAGTTAATTGAGCATTCAAAGTAATTCAGAAAAATGACAAATAAAGTGCAATTCTTTCCTCTCATGTAATAAAGTTAGCACTCCTCATTTTTTCGTCTCTCCTCTTCTTTCATTTTCTGGTCGTCTTCTCTTTCGTTTGTTTCTTTTCAATTCATTTTTTTCTTTTCCATTCTTTTTCTTTTTTCTTTTTTCTTTTTTCTTTCCCTTTTTTATTATTGATTTATTCATTTTAACAAGGAAATTAAGGGAAGAATAATATAAAGGAGAGAAATTACTATAACCATACCCATCCTTAACTCAAAAGCCAACTATAAGTTATGATTCCCCCACCCTTATTCCCTAAACATGATTATACCCTTTCAAATACTCAACTCGCCCTTATGGTAGGTGTAATGAAGCGAATAAACAATCAAGAGCAAGGCTTATGTTTTAGGTTTAAAGAAAGAAACGAATTCATTAAAGTTCAAGCGGGCTCACTAAAGGTGATATTATGGTGAGTTTCTAAGCTAACAGGGTAAATCCTAATTGCCTTCATCATTTCAACGTTTGCATAAGGTTATGTGATCTCAACTAGTATTTGCAAGCAAGTTCTAAAGTTCCTTAATCATGAGAGAACACTCTCAACAAAGAATACTAGAAATTGGTGTTTAATAATTCAAAAAGGCTCAAATTCTTACCAAATTAAAAATTTCATTCATCTATCATAATAAGCTAATAGTCTAAGCATACAAGTATACTCATTCACTCATATTATGCATTTCTAATCCTGATTGAGTTCATTTAATGATCATACATCTCTAAATATTAAATGAGAAAACAAACACACAATACACGATTAATACTCCCCCCTAAACACACACACACTTAAACATCACATTATTTTTACCGTGACACAAAAAAGGTCAAAGCGGGGTCTAGGGCAAAAGACAAAAATTAACACGAACAAGGACAAACATTAAAGACTAAAATAAATTAAATTGCATGCGGTACAAACAATATAAAGAATAGGGAAAGGAATTCGATACGAAAGTGTGGTGGTAACTGCGTCGATGCAGTATGAAGCATGGCAATAAGTATGGCATCCAAAATTAGGAAATGGAGACAGCTACGAGGAAGACAAATAGAAGAGATTGAAAAGAAGGCCCGTGCACACAAAGTAAATAGATTAAGTCGAGTTTCACTAAAAGAAATAACAAATAATTAAATTGAAATACAAAAAAGAAATGATATGGGTTACCTCCCATTTAATGCTTCTTTAATGTCTTTTAGCTGGACACCTCAACCATTCCATTCAAGTTGGATTGTCCAAAGTGATCGATTCCCCCGTTGCCTTCTCTTCACGGGTCTTCTTCTCTAAAAATTTTCCAACCTCTCCTGCAGTTGCATCATCCAACAATTACAATACTTATCAATCTCCGTCACCAAGCTCAACTTCTTTTCTTCTTCCTCCCGAAACATAAAATCAAAGTCTGCAGGATTAAATTGGTTAACACGAGAGCATTATTTATAAACATTAGTTGTAGGAACAGGTTCAACATTAAAGATTGAGAATTCTACTGTTTCTCCTAAAACAATCATGCTCAACTTTCCATTCTTCACGTCAATCAAGGTATTAGTAGTGGCTATAAAAGGCTTCCCTGGGAGTATGGTGTGCTCCTTCCCTTGTTGTTTAGCCTCCCCTATGTCTAAGACCACAAAGTCTACAGGAACAATTAATCCGTCAACCTTCACTAACAAATCTTTCATTATTTCTTTCAAATAACGGATTGTCCTATCAGTTAATTGTAGGCACGTATTGGTTGGTCATAATTGTCTTAGATCCAGTTTTTTATAAATAGATTAAGACATAAGGTTTATACTAGCCTTAAGGTCAAGCATACCCTTAACCTCATTACCATTACCCATTGATACTTGCACAAGAAAACTCCCTGGATCCTTCAATTTGGGGGGTAATTGCTGTTATAGCACTGCACTTGCAACCTCTGAAACTATCATCTTCTTGTTTGGCTCGAACTTCCATTTCTTGGTGCTTAGTTCCTTGAAGAACTTCATATAAGTTGGAATGTTTATGATCACACATAACAAAGGCAGGTTAATATTAACTTTGGAAAACATACTATAAAGATTAGAAAATTACTTATCTTGTTTCGATTCCTTAAGACGACTCATATATGGGATCAGTGGTCTATAAGGATTAGTCGCCTTATGCAATTTTAGTCTTTCATTGCTGTCAGTTGCATACCCCAATTTTTTATCCTTTTGAATATGACTTGAAGAGCTATTGTGCTCATTGCTTTCTCCATTCTGCTTAATTTCTTCATTGGGGAGGCTATCCTCCTTTTGATTACCTGCACCATAAAGATTAGAAGGGATCTCAACATGCTTATCGATTACCTTACCACTTCTTAGAATAGTAACTGCTTATGCTTGCTCAGGTTGACTAGACAACTTCCCTTTTTATTGTTGTGCAATTGATCAGCGAGTTGCCCTACTTGGATCTTAATCCTCTTCATAAATGCCTTCAAAGAATCGAACCTCTTGTTGTTCGTTTCGTGATTTTGAGTTATGACATCAATAAACGCATTCAGGCTTTCCTTCAAAGAAGGTTTGCTTGGTAGGTTTTGAAGTGAGGATTGCCCTTAGTAATAATTTGGCCTCTAAAAATTTTAGTATTATTGTTGGGGTTATACTAGTGGATTATTGGTCTTCCATGAAAAATTGAGGTGGTTTCTCTAACTAGGGTTGTAGGTGTTTGAATATGGATCATTTCGCTACCTTGGTTGAAAACCGTTGAGTAAGTTCACTTGTTATTCCCCATTTGCAAAAGGCTCACAAGAATACGAAAAAACGTTACCTCCATGACCACAAGTTCCACATATACCACATACCTCTTGATTTGGAACGTTTTGGGGTAGCCTTATAGTTAGCATCTTTACATGCCTCGTCAACTCAGCTAACTACATAGCTAATTCTTGATTTGAGCTCACTTTATGAACTCTAGGTCTTTTTTCCTCATGCTCTTTTGTTGAGAATTGGCCCCAATATTTCGAAGATCTCATATGTTTCTTCAGTCGCCTTCTCTCCCACAACTCCTCCTATTGCATTGTCTACCCTATACTGACATTGTTGTTCAATCCATCATAAAAGAACTAGTTCTGCATGTGGAGTGGAAAATGATAGTGTGGACACTGAATGAGCAGGAGTTTGAAGCATTCCCACACCTCATGGAATGACTCTCCCTCCATTTGACTGAAGTTAGATATCTTTGTCCGCAACTCAAAAGTATTCTGGCGGGAATAAAACTTTCCCATGAACTTGTTGTATACCTCTTCCCACGTGTCAATGAATCGGCTGGAAGGGTCATTAGCCATGCCTTGGCCCGATCCTTCAATGTGTATAGGAAGCACCTCATCCTGAGTTGATCTTCATTTAGGTCGTCCAACGAGAACGTCTGGAGAGTGGTATAGAATTCTTGAATGAAGTTTAAAGGGCTTCATTGGGAACCCTATGGAAAGAGGGTAGCATGTTGTAGTGGATACTCTTCAACTCATAGCTTTTCACTGCCTCTCCTAGAAGAATGCATGAAGTAGTTGTACCAATTACCAATCTGGCATACTTCTTCATTACTGGTTGCCTATCACCCATCTTTTGATCTTCTAGTTTGAATCCCTCGAGATTGTCTTTACAGTCCCTTGGAAGTTCTCTTATCCGATGTACGTTGTCAATAAAAGGAGCAAGTTCACCTTCCTAAGACCTCCTTCCTTGCATCAAATAAAAACAACAGTGAATTAATAAGAAAATTACTAAAATAACTTACTGAAATAACACGACAAAAATGTATACATAGATAGACAAAACAATCAAAATCATTTTAACAAATAAAAACAATCAAAATTAATTCAATTTCAAAACATCAAATACCTCCCTAACAACGGCACCAAAAACTTATTATGCCTAAACAGTTCTAAAAGGACCTAGGCTCTTCTACTCGCAAATATACGAGATAGTTGTAGCTGATATCCCAGAGTCATCTCCCACGAAAGTGAAATTGGTCAACTTAAATTAAGTTAGAATTAAAAATAAAAATAATGCATTCCTAAGCCTGATTGTTGAGTGAAAGTTTTTAGAGAAAATTACGAAATTAAATTGAAAAGATGACAAAATCAATTGGGAGCAAAGACAAATAAGTTAATCGAAGTGCAAAAACTCTTGAGAATTAATTTCACTAATTTAATCTCCTATGCACGATTAAGGAAAAATGATTGGATTGTTGCCTTACTAAAATTAATAATTAGGTTCTAAATCGATTCGAATAATGAACTAGTTTAACTTTCATATTCAACAAGTTATTTTCTGAATTAATAATGAAAACCCAACTACCAATTACCACTTAAGTTAATTTATTTCTAGTTCTTAACCTAAATGTCTATTATTTCTCGATGCGTTTTAAACTTCATCTCTCGAATCTTCATTTAACATTAAAATGACACAAAGTTTGGCCATTTTATTATATCCTTTCAGTTTAGAAACCACAATAATAAATATGACAACATATCCATAACCCAATCATGCATATTAAACTAAATAGCTACATTAATTCTCAAGAAAAGATATCAGCTCATCGCGGATATCACCACATTCATCATTATTAAACACTTTAATTGAATGCTACTGTCAACAAAAGTATTAAAGCAATAATAAAACAATGAATACTGAATGGAGTTAGCTAAACTAATAAGAGTATAAGTCAGTTAATAACAGATAGTAAAATGAAAGAAACAAAGCAACAAATGAGAAATAGAAGAGGAGAGGCAAACAAATCATTGGATGAAGAGTTGTGGAGATCTCCAGTCCTTCTCAAGCTTCTAGCTTTGGCTCTCATCTTCTACTTTATCTTCTTCCCTAGACAAATGTTTGCTCAAGTTGAATAGGATTCAGCTCCAGCTCTCACTTTCGGCCTCTCCCAAGCTTCCACCTCTCTATTGTTTTGCTCTTTATCCTGACTCACTCTTTTTTCTTTCTTTGTTTCTCTCTTCTATTTATCTTCTTCTTCTCTATCTCTTTGTGCCTCCCATGTCTGTGTCTTTGTGTGAGTGAACCAATGAAACAATGAATGAAAGATGATTCTCTTCAGTCGCCGCCCCTTCTTACTTTTATTAGCCTCTCTTTATATTTAGGATTACGTTCCTTAACATCGTGAGCTATCACGGCTGTGCATAGGGAGTGACGAATGTGACCCCCTTTGTCACACCCGTGCATAAGGAGGCATGGGTGTGACTCCCTTGTCACCCCCGTGCATGGTGGTGACATATGACCCTGCATTTTTATGCAAAAATTATGCGACTTCGATGTCTTAATGTAAAATTCACAAAATAATCCAATTAATATTCATTAAATATTCACACCATTTTCACTCAATTAATCTCACATTTGGATCAAAACACAAGGATTTGTAACCAAAATCAAGATATGAAGGCCATTAAAAGCAATAGAAATTAGACACAACAACTATCACAGTTGATTGTTACTAGATTAATCTTACTTTAAGTGACCCCTAAACTAACCAAAGATCATCGAAGCCATGTAACTTCTTATATTACTAAGGGAAATGTTATAAATTCAGCTTCCATTGCAGGTAAAGCAACACATGATTGTTTCTTTCTTTTCTATAATATAACATCATTGTTAAGAAAACAAATCCAGAGGAAGATTTTCTCTCATTTAAATCTCCTTCCTAATATGTATCTAAATACCGTTGTATATGTAGATTGTTACCTTAATAATATAATGCATAGTTAGCAATACCTTTTAGATACCTTAATATTCTCTTCACTACTTTCCAATATGTTTGTCTTGGATTTGACAGATATATGTTTACCATTACTATAACATAACAAATATATGGCCATATACATATCATGACATATGTTGGACCCTGAAAATTTTTTTCTTTAAGTTAAGCATGATTTGAAATAGTTTTGAGGTTTAGATAGATTAAATTTTTAGAGTTATAATTATGTCAA
>JANVCQ010000008.1:14624836-14639903 GCA_025531925.1 Erythroxylum plowmanianum | reverse complement strand
CTCGAGGTTCAGGTTCCTTGCAATCCACTGGAGGTGAAGAAGATCAGTACTCTCTTCTAGCCACCTTAAAGGTCAATTTCTCATTTCCTATTCTTAGAGATAATTCGCCCCTATCGAAATCAATGATTGACTTCTTGAATCGTATTTCTACACGTTACAACGAGTTGGTAACTTTTTCTTTCATACTTAATTGTTCTGATGGTGATCTCTTATCGGGTATCTGTGGAGTAGACTTCATACTTCTTGATCAATAATTCATCCTGTCATTGTCATTTAGCATCAGAAATTTCTGTGATACTAAGTGATCACTTTAGATGACTGACTTTGTAAATAATGAATGAAAATTAAATCTATTAAAGAATACTAAAATCTCTCTTGTAATATCCTCTCACGTGATGAATAATGATGTTTAAAAAATAACCGATTGATTAATAAATTGATCGATTTTTAACAACAAGAATTGTTAAAATAAATTGAATGGAAAAGTTAAAAACTGAACTGAAAAATTGGACGGTTTAAGGTTTTTATGATTTAACCGGTCAAATCAATTGAGTTTTTTTAATCATTACTAGTAATAGATAAAATAAAAATTATAAAAATGGAACAAATTTTAAATAATCCTAGATTTCTATTTATAAGAGAGCATAGGTATAATCTCATGATCAAATATTGAGAGTAAGAAATAAGAGATATTTTTATAATATTATCAAGATACTGTCTTAATTTTTAACATAATATTATTATCAAAATCGCATATTACAATATTTTACCGTCCTTGGTTCACTTCCTAATCCATATTCCGTTGAAATTCCTCGACCATTGTTGATTTTATGATCTCTTCTTCTTCCTCTCGCCGAGCTTACTAAGGGTTCGTTCTAGTCGAGTAATATCTAAATCGAACGTCTCCATTGCACAACTTAAACCTTTTGTGACTCTTGTGCAAAGACGGAGCTACATTAGGACTTGGGGGGCCATTGGGTCCCCCAAGAGTTTTTAAAAAAATTATTTTTAATATATATATATATATAAATATATAAAAAACGGAGTTATTTAAGGGTCAGTGATACACTGGGCCCCCCAAAATTTAAAAAAATTAATATTCGGACCCTCCTATATTAAATTTCTGGCTCCGTCACTGTACCTATGTATTTAAAGCATGTATCTCTAATGTGCTTTGTATTTCCATTGTGGGTATACCTTCCTCCATCAGATTAGCCCTTAGGTTTGTTTGATGATCCTATTGCCATTAAATGTGCTTGATAGAAGTGGTTCTTTTAATGGTCACAGCACCACTATACACATTCTCCATTGTTGATGCTACCACATCTTAGTAAATATCTTCTTTTCAAACATATGCATAGCCACTCAATGGTGGTAGCTATAGTTAAAGAACATTACTTCTAATATTATCAAGTTCATCATCTAACTCATATAAGAAAATATAAACTCTTTCCTGTTGTGGAAGAGAGTTGTATTTATATACATATGTTATACATTATGTTGGATTGGGATGGTGAAAGTCAATCTTTGATTATAATCCTTGTATATATTATAGTACTTCTTAATGGTTCCACCCCCTTTTCGTATCAGAGTCCCACATTATTAAAGGTCATATACTTGTGATAATTTAGATCCATCAAAGTATGTTGTAGCAATAAAATCCTAATCCTACTTGGCTATTGATAATCGAATAAAGTTCCCAACTAAGGAGGCTTCTTTTGAGTTAATCAACCACCTTTTCACAATGGTATTCTCAATTTGTTGTTTTTGAAAGGATGGACTCGTTTTTGGTAGCTGACCAAAATCTCCATTAATATATCTCATTTTATCTTTGCCTAATAACCTAGGACCAGAAGGCATAATTAGAACCATCTAACTTTATGTTTAATGGCATTGTTATAGAATCAATGGTTGGTAATTGTAATGAGGTTTGGGTTCGTAAAATGAATTCTATTATCTTGATCGTCAGATAGTCAAGTATGGATTCAGTTGAGGTGTTTATTGAAATGTCAAATTTGTAAAGTCTACTATCCCTTTCTAAGTTAGTTCATAGGAAACCTAAGACCATGCTTTGGTACCACGACAAATAATAATCTATTATAATTCATTCTCATATCATTCCTTTAGTTTATTTTTGATAGATACATAAACAACGAGAGATTATAGGAAGTTATACTAGATATACAATATCTACGAATATCTTATTTTGAATTAAGGGATTTCCACAAATGTAATTTTTATAAACAAATAATTTTAGTGACTCATACTAATAGATAATCTTGTTAAATTTAATGATGATATGTGAATTTATTCACATATTTTAAAGCTAAAGATGTCAAGTCAATCTTTATATTGCAATAAATGATTTTTTTTGTATAAATATCTTTGTTTCGAATGCAACGTTCAACATTTACAATATGATGATATGATATAGCTTCTATGCAAGTTGTTTAAGGCATTACAATTTTCTTAGCTGATTTTTGTTTTAGGGACCATTATGACAAAGCAACAAAGACAAGGCTATATCATTCATACGTATTTTGTTCTCTAATATTAGTTTAATTTAAATAAATACTTACTCTTTATCCATGTGATTGGCTAACACTTATCAATGATGGACAATTTTGTATGGCTAAGAACTTCAAATACAAATAATGTCTTCCATCATTATTATTTGTCTACTTCATATCTAAAAAATGTTATAATTTAGCAAAGTAACCTAATTCTTTTAAGACTTTACCTAAAATGAGAAAGGTTTTTAAAGTTAAGAGTTAATGTCTTTTCCTATCTTCACCACCTGTTCTTTTTTAAATTATCTTTATAATAATCAAAATTTAATGTTTATTTTTTAGCAATATTAATGACTTATGGTTCATAGTTCTTAAACATAGAGACTAACAATTTAATTATAATTTTTTAAAAAATTAAGAGTTGTTAGTGGAGAGATAGTTCCTTCTAATGTTCTTAATTTGAAATTTTGGAATGCAAATGAAAAATCTTTGGAAATATTAAAACTTGGATAATTACATGAAATCCTTTTCTAGTAATGTTGTTTTCAAAATAGATTTTAATTATAATTTGGTCAAAAGTTGACAATTAGTAAAATATATTCTATTTTAATATTTCATAATTATATTATAGTTAAATAAAATATTTACTTGTTCAATAAATTTATTGTATAATCATTACTAGAAATTCTATCAACTAATTTTAAATTATATATGTTTTATAGTAAAATTATAATTCTAAAAATATTTTGTAAAAACAATTATATCACTTTATTTTAATTAAAAATGATAGTAATCTTTAAATTTTGATATAAAAGTTATTTCTAAAACTAATTTTATGATTTGTAGCTAAATTAGGGTGATAATTGGGAAGAAAATATTTAACTAATCTTTAAATTAACTAAAAAAGAAAGGGGAAAAATTTTAATGTGAAATTAAAGTAGGTATTTACTTCATTATCTTTAAGTTATTTATATTAAAAGATTTTTATTCTTTCAAAAAATGAAAATAATCATTTAAAATAAATATCAAAAATGAATTGGATGCTTAATATATATCATACAAATAATATAGAGAAATTAAAAATAACAAATGCAACTATAAAACAATATAAATATCAAAGATGAATTTGGGCTTGGACCAATGTTATGAATATCATACCGGGCTCGGTACCGGATTGAGCTTTGGAACGGAACTGTACCAGTATCGGTCGGTACCGGGTACCGTTTCGGAAAATTTTTTAAATTTATAAAAAAAATCCCTAAAATTTTTAAAAATCGCAAATTAGTCCATATTGATATATTATACAATTATACTGTATACTTTACTAGTTTACTGTTTACATTAACTATACTTTCAAAAATATTTATAATAAATAATAATGATAATTAAATTGAAATAATAATAATTTTTAAATATTTGACATATAAATAATAACCACAATTAATATAAACAAAGATAATCATCATCATACAATAATAAAATTAAGAATAATACAAAGTATTTAAAATATTACAATAATACAATTTCATCATTATAATAAATAATATTACATATTTATATTAAAAGATTTAAAATATTCTATAAAAAGAATAATAAATTATTACAAAAAGAGTTAATGACGAATAAGTAATTAAGTGAAAGTTGAACCTGAAATAAAAATATTATAATTAAACTACATATATATAATTTAACATAAACAAGAATGATAAAAAAAAGACGAAAAATAAAAACGGACGGAGACAAAATGGTGATATCGGAGCCGAAGTCTGTAAAAAGCACGTGATATCGGAATCTGCACCGCCTCAACGCTGCCTTCTTCTTCTTCTTCTCTCTGATAGTAAGAGCCTCTCTAAAAGCCTTAATGGAACCTACGCCTACTGGAAGCCCTAACGAACCCGCCACCATGGGCCCTCCACCTCCTAAAAACCCTAATAATAACAACACTGCACCGCCACCTGACAAATCAGAACCAGAAAAAGAGCAGCGGCCCTCATCGGTTCCCTACACAATTCCTGAGTGGAGTGGACCTCCTTGCCACCAATTCTTTCTTGAGGTTCTCAAAGACGGTTCCATTATCGATCAGTTCAACGTGTAAGCAAACATTTCTCTTTTCAATACCATCCCTTCTTGTTTATGCTTTCTCATTGATTCTATTCATTTCCATTGAATCAATCTTTCAGTTTTGAGAAGGGGGCTTACATGTTTGGACGCATTGATCTCTGCGACTTTGTTCTTGACCACCCTACAATCTCTCGCTTCCATGCTGGTATCCTTTACTTTTAATTTCATGATTAACTAGGTCTTCCTGCTGCAAACTCTTTAAAATTTTTCTTGTATCCATCCAAAATTGCTTGCACTAGAATTGGAATCCTTTTCTGAACTGAAAATATGCTGTTTTTGTGAGCCCAATTGTTTCTTTTTTACCCAGTTCTTCAGTTCAAACGAAGTGGACAAGCATACGTTTATGACCTGGGCAGCACCCACGGTACCTTCATCAACAAGCATCAGGTATAATATTCTCAACATTTAATCGCGAAGGAATTTTGAATGTCTTGTATAACCTCGTCTCATCAATGAATGCTGTATTTAATCATTTTCAAATCTTGAAGTAAGGTTATAATTTGATAATCTGGAGAACGAGTAGTTTGCTAACAACTCTGGCCAATTGCTGGCCAAGATATCCCAGTAACTTAATCAGCAAATCAGGATAACTTACTCTAGTTTGGGTTAGTGACTTGTGTAACGATCTGGAATTATCTCGTACTACTTCCATCATTAAACCCAGTATCAGCAAATCAGGATAACTTACTCTTGTTTGGGTTAGTGACTTGTGTAACGATCTGGAATTATCTCGTACCGCTTCCATTATTAAACAAGTATATTGCTGATGAACCACACTTTGTGTTTTCTCAAAAGAAAATTCATGAAGTTCACTATTTTAAAAAAATGTCAGGAGCAGATATTTTTCAGTTGTGACTTTTGTTTAGTACTTTTGATCACCTTCTTGCAACGTGTTAATACTTTTCTGATTGTTGTTTTATCAGTTGGATAAAAGGGCATATGTGGAGCTGCATGTTGGTGATGTTATTCGGTTTGGCCAGTTAGTATCTATACCACCCTCTTTATAGTTTGACATTCTGCCAACTTCTATTTGCTTCCCTAACCATGCAATTCTGTAATTACCTTTTTCTTGCTGGTCTTTTCTTAAGCTTGACCAGCTTTGTGGAGATCATCTATGATCATAGACAGGTTAATATAGAGATGAATGGAAGTAATTCATGTTACACTCTCATGAACAATCTTTTTTCTGGGGCCAATAATGGAGCAACCTTTGATGGGTTAATTGGCATGTGAATAGGGTTTATTATTGCTGCAGTAGAAATCTCTTAGGTTATATCTAAAAATGTTTGTGTTAATAGATGCTAGTCAATATTTTGAAAAATAGGGACTTTCAAACACTGGGTCAGTTCAGGTGACATATTGTGCAGAATAAGATTCTGCATCGCTCACTACATTTTGTTCATCTATTACTCAACATCCTCGCTTCATATTTGTAAACTGAACTCTTATAGAAACATCCGGTCCTGTGATTTGTTCATTTGTATCCTTATGTGATTGTCCTTCTATCAAATGGGTGCTTCATCTTATTATCATTCTGAATGGTTCAGCTTATATTCATTATTACTATATCTTCTCTGTTTTGGTTTTATGCCTTCTTCTCCTCTATGATCATTGTTAGATGTCTATTTCTTTCTGATAATAACTTTTTCCTTTCTCACAGTTCATCTCGATTATACATCTTTCAGGGACCAGCCGACTTAATGCCACCGGTATGATTGCTTTCATTAGACATGCATCTGGATAACATAGTGCTGGATTGGTGCTGGATTGGTTTCGTTTGGGATATTTGATTGTGTATTCTTTATACCTATAGACCTACTTTGAAATTTACTATTTTACTCCAGTGGATTGGAGCTTTATCTCTTCTCCTTCTCTAGATGCCTATAGTCCTATGGTTTCTTAAAAATTCTCAATTCACTTGGTTGTGCAAAGTCATTTGAGGTAGAAGTTTAGCATTAGTTTGGAAATTCATATTAAAAAAATACTGATGGTACACTTTTTCTCGCATGCATTTATGTATTCTAGACCAATGCAAGTTATTAGATCTTACTTGACCAATGTGTGAATTCATTTCCCATGTCATATCATGTTGATTTTTGTTGTAGGAAATTGATGCAAAATTTGTTAGAGATGCTAAGATCCAGCAACGGATGATTGATCGTGAAGCTTCACTTCAGAGGGCGAGAATGGACACATCTCTTGCTAATGGTGTCTCATGGGGTATGGGAGAAGATGCCATTGAAGAAGATGAGGTTGATCTTATGACAATTTTTTATGTGATTTTACAGAAGTTCTGACATATGTTTGTTGCTATTGCTTATTCTGTTGACATTAAACAGCCATTGTTGGTGCTTTATAAAAAATGTGGCGTGTCTGGATTACATGCATGGTACACTCTTTTAAGAACAATTTTAACACGATGTCTAATGCAAAAGATTCCACGGACTGCGCTGAACTGTTGTTGCATATCAATATCACACTTAATGCAAGGAAATTTAATAAGTCAACTCTGTTTTTTGGGTGACTTTTTTCGGGGAAAAAAAACAGGCTGTTTTTTATGCAATGAATCCAACTATTGTTTGTTGCATGTGTTTAGGATGAAGCTGATGAGGTGACTTGGCAAACTTACAAAGGGCAGCTTACAGAAAAGCAGGAGAAAACACGTGATAAAGTACTAAAGCGAACTGAAAAGGCAGGTGTTTTTCATACTTTATCTTCCTTAAATATTAGGAATGTCTATTATTTTGATGGTGTCAAATAAAATTTTCTGGTGATTCATAGCTTTTTATTTTAATTTCTGTATCGTATGCGACCAGTGGTCCTTCTAAATGCTCAAATCTTTTTCTTACTCAAAAGCTTTTCATTTTAGATTGCCCATATGAGGAAAGAGATAGATGCCATCCGAGCTAAAGAGATTTCTCAGGGTGGATTGACGCAAGGCCAACAAACTCAGATTGCTCGCAATGAGCAAAGAATAACACAGGTAACCATGCATACAGAAATCCAAGCTGACCTCCTTGCTATCTTTATCGTCTTTTCTTCTGTTTTTCATCTTTTGCAGTGCTTGCCAGTTCAAATTTTAAGTTCTGTATTTGCCTGTTTTGATCAGCTTATGGAGGAATTAGAAAATTTGGAAGAGACACTTAATGAAAGTATACGGGAAAGTATTGGTGCACGTGCAGGGAATAGAAGATCTCGTGGTAATGTGAAAGGAACAGCTGAAGATGATGATGATGACTTTTTGAGGTACTTTACCTTTGGAGGATTCTTTGATGGTTATGATGAAGTGAAGATTCATAGCTTACCTTTACCTTTTATTCAGTGATGATGATGAGTTTTATGACCGGACAAAAAAGCCTACAATCAAAAAAGGAGGTGAGCCTCAGTCAATTGAAACCGCTGATACTCTTCTTGATAAGAGAGATACCATCTTGAAAGAAATGGAAGACAAAAGGGAATTGCTCTCAATTGAGAAGAGGAAAATGCCAACAGAAAGAGGACCTGAAGCTGAAGCTGGAGATGCACTTGATGCTTATATGTCTGGATTGTCATCTCAGCTAGGTAAGACATTGAAGGATCCAAAGATACGACCTGAATCTCTATTTACTTGTTTTCTTTTATTGTTTTTATTATTACTTTTTGCTCCTGCCATCTTGCTTCCGATATTGATATTCAATATTTCTTGTCAGTGCAAGATAAAACCATACAGCTTGACAAGGAGTTATCTGCTCTTCAAGCTGAATTGGACAGGATATTATTCCTCCTGAAGTTTGCAGATCCATCAGGAGAAGCTGCAAGAAAAAGGGAATTGAATGTACTAGAACTTAAACATGATAAAGTTGGAGCACCTCCCGCAGCCAGCAAAAAGAAAATTGCTACAGAATCTCCCAAAAATAATGTGTCGAGTAAGCAATCGAGTCTCACCATGCAGAAAAATGGGACTGCAGATGCTGGGACTGACACAGTTGAACCAAAGGATAATTCAGAAGCTGACAAGACGATCAATGATACTCCTGTTTGTAAATCTGTTTATACTGTTGTAAAGCCACAATGGCTAGGTGCTGTGGAGGACAGGGAAATGAAAGAAACAGCACGACAAGAAGTTTCAAATTTAGATGAATCTGATCAGTTTGTGGATTACAAAGACAGGCAGAAAATCCTGCAGGAAGTTAGTGATGTCCAGGTTAAGATGGATTCTACAATTGAAAGTGCTCCTGCTGGTCTCATAATAAGGAAGCGGAAGGAAACTGAGAGACCTAGAGCTAGTGATAACGAAGATCCTGATCAGTCCAAATCTTCCATGGAAACTAAGTTTTCTGCAGAAGATGCTGTGGCATTATTGCTGAAACACACGAAAGGATTACATGCAGATGAAGAAGGAGAAAAATATGATGACCAGAAGATGTTCGAAGGAAGTCAACCTTGTAAAGATAACAAAAGGCCAAAAAGAGTGCTTGGCCCTGAGAAACCTTCATTTATAAACAGCAGTCCAGAATACGATTCATGGGTGCCTCCTGAAGGTAAAAGTTGTCAAATCTAGAAACCAAAAATGGTTGTTGAAACTGATAGCTTAGTGAGAACGCCACATTATAGACTCAAACGCATTTTGACATGACTTAAATGTTGCATGCAGGACAATCAGGTGATGGGCGAACCTCTCTGAATGATAGATATGGGTATTGAATGAAAGCTTCTGTCCAGTAGCCGTTTTCACAGATCGTTGATCGCCAATGAGATGAGTAAAATTGTGTACAGTGATTAAAATATGTCGGTGATGAGATGACGGATACTTGTCTTTATATAGTGAGCTATAATTATAGAATCATCTCCTCAGCTTATAGGGAGCATTCTAGGCCTGGACTTGTCATTAGTATTCGTTGCTGCTTCCAAGACTCGACAGCCATATTAAACTTGTTCCGGTTTGAAAAAGAAAATCCAAGTGAATCAGAAAAAATTGGATGTAAGCAACTTCAGCAAACCAGTCTTCATCTAAGTGTTTGTATTTCTGGGCCGGTGCACAAATTGCGGTTAGATGAGAGTGGACATTGTAAAGAAGAAAACATTTAGCAATAACTGGAGCTATTCTATTATTGTGTCAAGCAATGCTTTCTTTAGACTCGGATATTTGACATTTGGGATAAAGATAGGTTTCTTTCTTTTAGTTCACTCATTAAAAAATTCAGAAACATTATCTTAAATACACACAAACGCTCATTTTATTAGTTTTCTTTTTCAATATATATATTGCTAGTTAATATGAATGATTATAGATTTTTTAAATATTTGAATAAATCACCAAAAGATCAAATTGCCTTTACCTGTATAAATAAGAAGTTCCATTGAAAAGCTGCAACTTACGATTAGAAGACTTAAAGAGGCAATTAATATGGCTGAAAAGTTACCATTAGAAAGATCAAATGTGTGATTGACATAATGTAATTGGGTTAATGAAACTTTTCAGCTATGATATATAAATTTTAAGTTACTGGACGCATATTTTCAAAGGAGTAGCATCATTTTTAATCTGAAAACTTAGTGATTTTGTCACATTTATGCAAAATAGAAGCAATACCTAGAATGACACCTCTAAACACACACCCAAACCATGCTCAAGATCACAGCTTGAGTTGCAGCCAGAGTGCTTTTGGATAAAGAGAAAAGAAGAAGATATTAATACAACTAGAGCTAATCAATTTATTTTGCACCAACTTTGAGGGTGTGAAAACATTACTAAGTACCTGATTAGCATTGTAACAAGTTCAACTGAACTAAGCAAGCATGATCCAATAGTACAGGGCAATGTAAATTGCTGGAAACTAAAATGTTGGCATTCATAAGCTATGTACATAGGAGTGGAAAAGAAGGTCTAGAAATTTTCTGGTTAAATTAATTTCCTATTTCTCTGTGGAAAATACAGTGTAACCAAGAAAAAACCACCAACTAAACAAATAATGGGAGTGGAATAATTGAATGGACCTTTCTACTTCCTCAGATTGCTGTTGCCGTGGGCCTGAAACAATCGATGTTGCATAATCCTACTGACCTTATCATGCCACCAAAGCTGCCATCAACTCAACAGTTAGACGAAAATAGCATGTTCCTTCACTAGACGGTAAATATGGAGGGAACAAAGAGAGTTAATTGAATTCAAGAGAGAGAAAGGGTCAACAAGTTACCGATCGATGCTATTCCTTGCCTTCTCAGGTGGCTCTGAATTGCCGCACTCTTTCTCTGAATGAGAATCATTTTTTCTAGGTTTCTCTGTCCTATCCACACTGGTTCTTGATTTGTCTCTGCGATCCGTGCTTAGCCTAGGGATTTCCCTTTGCTTAGTACTTGTCTTAAATTTCTCCCTCTGTTCCTTGCCTAATCTAGTCTCTCGAAAATCTGAGCTCTTACGTGGATTCTGAAATAGATCTGGAGTTTCCCCAGCTACTTTTTCCAGACGGGATGATTTCTCAATGGCTGATATGAACTTTTTGAGATGTTTTATGTATTGTGGGTAAAGTTCCAGGTTACAGTGGTTCCCTCCCTTTACCCATAGTGGTTCATACTTCTCCTTGCAGAGATCCCAAAGCTGCTTTCCATGAGACCAATCTACAACATCATCTGCGCTTCCCTGTATGCAACAAGGCAAACGCAAATCAAGGAACCAAGCACATAAGTTCACTAATCAAAGACTGTCATTGTTACATGCTCTATTAGTAAATGAGTATTTCATACTCGAATCAGGTTGGACCACTAATCATAATGGTCGCTGAATTCCTTAAATCATAAATTTATACATACTTTTCATGCATATGACACCACTTAAAACAATCAAAACCTCAATAGCAGGTGTGATAGGGTCATGTATTGTCCTTTAACTGTCTCCTGTACTAAGAAAGGGTTAAATACCAATTATAGCATCACTGAATATGATACTAGGCTAAGGCCTGAGGTTGATGCATAATGATCTCTTCTCTCTTCTTCTTTTTTTTTTTTTTTCCTTCTACTATTGATGCATAAACGTGGTCGATATTAGGCTAAACAGCTGGCAATATGTTTAGGATCATTGAACCTAGCAATTACCCACACTCTACATAATGTTTACAAGTAGCAGGGAATGTGAAATAGTCTATTCAGCACTCTTATCAAATTGGAATGAAAAGGTGGCAAGAAGAAAGATACCAAATAGACAACGGAAAGAAATCTAGCACATTATGAAGATTTGTACATAAGAACTCAGTTTCCTGCCTGTTTAATTCCCATCTTTCTTTCATCCATTCTAGTGCACAGAAGTTCTCCCACTTACACTGAAAAAGCAATAGTTCATAAACAATTGGGGATACTTTGTGCAAAAAACACCTATAACACCTTAATGCCATCTATGTCAGCAACACTATTCATTCCAGCCTGAATAGAGAGGTTCAGACTGCCCACTGATCCGCCAATACAATGGCAGGGATAAGATCAATAACCATCTTTGGTCCTCCAACTGCAGATTAAATTTAGATGAAGCAGCACACATTTCCCAAATGATAAGTTTTGAACCAAGATAAGGCTGAAGTTGACTCAAACCAGAAGATAATTGTAGAACAATTGTAGATGTGGAAATTATTATTCAACCGTCATGCATCTGGTGCTGATCACAAACACACACAAACTCACAGGCTCTAACCATAGTTGGCACTATTTTAGATCACTTGATTCGTTTTGTAAGAAGGATTAGATTTTTACCAACCACATAGGAAAGATAGGAAGCAACATGCTAAAATGTCATTACGTGTAAATATACATATAGAATTTGACCATTATTCTCAAACTACCAAAATACTTACATGAATAACCAGTACTGGACAACTCACAGACGGTATCTTATCAACATTCTGTGCCATATAACCACACCAAGTCAGAATATCATTGATGAACGATGACCAAAAAATCATGAAAAAGTAGTATGAAACAATACAGTTTATTATTCATCTGTAGTCACCTTATAGATGTCAAACCAATACGTTCTTTTCACAGGATAGATGACACGCAGGCCAGATGCAATTGGGCTGTGAAGAACTACAGCCTTTAATCTCTGTAATTGAGCCGCTAAATCTATAGTTGGTCCACTCCCAACTGATTGCCCATACAATATTATATTTTCTTCCTTCACCCCATATTTCTCTTCAAGGCACCTATAGGCAGCTTCTATATCAGCATAAGTATTCTGCTCAGTTGGCTGTCCAAAAAGACAATTTAAATTTAGCAATCCATTTGTCTAGTGAATATGACGCTGCATCTTGTTTCAAACATGATTCTGACATAACTCACAAGAAAAATCAGAAGGACTAGTGGCTGTTTTCCTCACCAAGAGATTCGTATTGTCATAGAAAGGGAGAGTTTAGCACGACAGAAACTAAAGAAATTTATTTTTTCAAACAGTAAACAAAGCCTATCAAAGTTAATGAACCAACCTCCATATTCCGTAGAGAGAAATCACAACACTACAAATTTCTCAAACCTCATCTACCTGCAAGCATTTGCTGCATACAGCATGGCTTCAAGCTTTTCAGCTAAAAATTTGCATATAATTTCAAGATTCAAAATAGTAGAAACAAAAAAGATGAAAAACTTCAAAATCATTTACATCTACTACGAAATCCCAAGAACGACCATCCTAGATCTCTCCAGCTAAATTTACCATGAACCAAGTAAATAAAGAAGAATCAATCAAAGGTGATACCTTCCCACTTGACTGCCCATAACCACTGTAGTCATACCTGAATACATCAATCATCAATTATTTCAAAGTTAAAACAAAAACTGGATTCGCACAAGAAGCAATTAAAGATAAGAACAAAAACGTTAACAAACCAACCCCATCAAATTAACTCTGAGATGCAAACTGAGTTCGGAGAACAGATCACACATCTGACCCAGATCAGCTGCGTTGCCATGAGAGTAAAGCAGAGTCAGCGAGGCTGCTGGGTTTTTGAAGTACACCGCTACCACATGATTCCCTCTCTTCGTGTCCAGTTTCAAAACGTCGACGTTGTCCCTCAACCCCATCGCAATCCCGGACACCGACATCCTAAGCTTCCCAGTAACCTGGTCCACCGCCACCTCATACGACGGCGGGTTCGGAGGAAAAAATGCTAACTTTGCGGCCATCGAAGACGTAACCGCCCCCATTGGTGCACACCAATCACACCCCCTCACAAGTAGATCAAAACTTTGAACGATTACAAGTAGCACAATACCAAATTCCTCTACTTTTCAGTGCAATCAGCCCCAACTGCAGCTCGGATCACATAAAGTAACCGTGGGAATCTGAGAAATGAAGTTTGCGTCGAAGGAGTTGGATGAAAGCGTCAGCAGCCCAATTCTCCCAAATAATTGTTAGTTGATGGGTGAAGCGTTTGGACTTCGGGTGGGAAGCAAATGAGAGGAAGTGGAAGAAATTCCGGCGAGGGGAACAGAAGAGCAGCACGTGGAATATGAATTATTTATAACATACAATACAAAAAATTTGGTGGTAGTGAGTGTAAAGGATAGGGGTTGGAATTTAGCGTATGCTGTCTGATGAGGTCTATGCATTTGCCAGCTTACATACATACATTTGAAAAAACATGGGAGACAGGGTTCAATATCACCAATTACGTCTTTGGATGTTTTCTCTTTGTCCATTGTTTTTGTTCTTACATTGACAAGGTCTTCGACGACTAGACATTCGTTCAAACATCAAAGTTGAGATAGAAAGTGTTGAACAACCTATCATAGGAATATCACCAACATTTTGAGGTTAATATCAATTCAAAGTTCTAACATGGATTGTAAGAACAATTCAAAGTACTCATGGATGTTTTTTTTTTTTTTGGTTCGAAAAGGAGTTACATTAATCGAAAATAACTTGACGGGGAAATGAAACCCCCAAAATATCCTCTAGTATAATAGTCAGGCAACCCATAGGCGGATTCTGCAAGATGTGTAAGCCAAGGTCTAAAGAAACGACATAATTGGCTAGCCAATTCGCAACCTGATTAGCCTGCCGATAAACATATCTAATATTCACAACCCAGTCTCTGGCTAATATGTTCTGGATGCCCCGTACTAGTGAATTAACCCTGGTGGTTTGATTTGTAGATGACGATAAAATGTTAATAATTATCAAGGAGTTCACTTCTAATTCTATTTGTTTGCATTCGAGGTTCCATGCAAGTTGTAGACCTGTGAAAACTCCCCATAATTCGACAGAAACAACAGTACAGTAACCAATATTATGTGCAAACCCACCTATCCAAGAGCCCATACTGTCCCTAACGATACCTCCAACTGAGGCCCACGAAGATGCCACTTTATAAGCACCATCCGTATTGACCCATACCCAGTTAGGTGGAGGATTGCGCCAACCCACAAGGGTTTCTACCCTCAATCTTGGACGCGGAATTGCTCTATTGACAATT
>JANVCQ010000008.1:14609661-14624736 GCA_025531925.1 Erythroxylum plowmanianum | reverse complement strand
TCGGAGGGAGAGTCAGAGAAGACAGAGGAGAATGTTAGTTGAGAGGGGAGAGATGAAATTTTTTTGAGAATTTGTGATTGAGAGATGAGAATACAGGCTGGTAACACAGAGGCGGTACAAAACTCGTTACTTTGACTGTGGGGTAGGTTAATTTTAGGTTTTGTTGTTTTTATTTGTTCTCAATATTTTAAAAAATTTATATATTTTTCTAAATTCAAATTTATTATCACTTAATCTCTATTTTTATATTCCATTAGTTTGTTGTCTTTCACCTTGAAAATATAAATAAATAAAAACAATAAAATATGATATAAGAAAGTGATTTAGAGAAAATATATACTAATTTTTAAATCTAGATAATTAAATAATGAGATTAGGAAAAAATTAAATTGATTTTAGTTAATTTATATTATTGGAATATTGAATTCCAAGATTTTATCTTTTCAACCATATTTATATATCTTAATTGATTCACTATAATATGAACTACACTTCGCTACGAAAAAATTGTTGCTAAAGTTCTAATATCTTTGCTAATAGTTATTAGCGACGATTTATATTTGTTGTCAAAAATGTCACTAAATTCTCATAACTGAAAGCTATAAATGACTCTTTTTACTAATCATCACTAATAGTTTTTTCCTTAATATTTATTTTTGTAGTGAAAAATTATTAGTGACGTTTCTGAAATCGTAACCAATATCTTTTGGCTAGGCTTACTTTTTGTAGATAAAACATTTTTAGCTATTTTTTCAGAAACGTAGTCAAAAGTTTTTTATTATATTTTAAAAAACGTAGTCAAAAGTTTTTAGCTATGTTTGTAAAAACATAGCCAAAAAGGTTTACCTAGTTTTTTGAAAATTTAGCCAAATGTTTTTAACTACATTTTATAAAATGTAGTCAAATGTTTAATATACATTTAATGAAATGTTATACCATATTAATTATAATTATTTGTGACATTTTTAATCCATATTATTGTATATAATATTTACATTTTTTATTGTTAATTTATTATACAAAAATAATTGATAATGTGAAGTATTGCATATAAAAATAAAATATTATTAAATTATACCAATAAAAAGAATATTCTTCATATACAAGGTTTTAATTACAACCTTAACAATTCTTATAGACAAAGAATAAATACAGAAACCAGTTTATAAATTATAAATACTGAGATTATGAAAAAATTACAACGTAACTAAAACAACTAGCTAGGTTTGTTCATCTCGAAGAGAGTAATTTCATACCTCAAGCATCGTATATGAAAGATAAGTCACGAGAATTATGAAAGTAATTTTAAGATTGGTAGAGTGCCTAAAATTGTTCATAATTAATCTTTTTTTTCAATTAGAAAAAAAAGAGTCATCATATACAAAAGACAAGCCAACCAATTAAATATTGTGGGATTAAGCAGAACTAAAGACCAATTATTAAGACAAATAATGCAACCAAAACAAGAGATAATAGCATCTGCTATCTGCTCCCTAAACATGATAAAAAATACTCTCAGCAAATGACATTAGTATCCAAATTCCCGATACCTTCATAAGCCATACACAAAGTGTGACAAGGAGTATAAAGTCCAGAAAGTCACGATGAGACAACATTATTAAAACAAAACGAGTATTCAACCCTATTGACTTCTAGCAAACTGAAAATTATACTCTCCAACTTAACATATTCTCAAGACATCATAATCAAAATGGATAATAACGAAGCAAATATTGTTTAATTGCATAGTGGAAATGAAAATAGATCCAGGAATATGACTGAGAAGTAGTACATACCCCATGGAGGCTCCTCAAAATGGTGATGACTCTTTGAGAAGTTATAAATTGTCAAGATAGTGCATGCAGCAATGCCGTGATATGTAACCTTCTCCCACTTAGTCGCCTCCTCTATTGGAAACGAAACTATAAAGAAACAGAACATACAATTAATTTAAGATATTCAAATTGAAATCATATACTTTAAACTGATGTTTTGCTCTTTATACAACATGTGAAATCTTAACCAACAATGGAACTTTACTAGTAATAATTCCCCTTATCATTCGTAACATGTATCAACATAGTTTGCATGCAAGAAAACAATGCATTATGCTAAACCCAATAAACCAGTTTTAGTGTTTTACTGATAGTGATCCATCATGGAAAGACTTCTAAGTTGAAAAGAACCGGTGGACATTCTAAGCAAAAATTGATGTAATATTTATTTAAATAGTGCAACTTTTACGATTTTGAAAAACATAGCTAAAAATGTGACTTTTAGCTACGCGTTCTAAAAACGTAACCAAAAATGTTACTTTTAGCTACGCTTTTTAAAAATGTAGCCAAAAGCCTATCCTTTTGTGATGATTTTGCAAAAGTGTCGCCAAAGGCTTACCCTTTGGCGACGACAATTTTCAAAATCTTTGCCAAAGGGCTTACTTTTAGAGATAATTTTCAAAATTGTCGCTAAAAGCATACTTTTAGTGACGATTTTTAAAACATAACTTAAAAAACGTAGCTAAATGTCTACCTTGTTATAGTGATTAAAATAATCTTGCTGGTGTGTTGTTCAGTAACAACAATAAGAATATTACATGGTCTAAGTATTTAGAGGTTAAATATTTAACCGTTAAGGAGTTTATTCAAAAAGGTGACCTTGAAATGGAGTATATCATGACTAAGGAGATGATAGTTGATCATTTGATTAAAGGACTTTGCCCACTTATGTTTGAAAGACATGTATCCAGTATGAGTATGTTAAAGCCCTTAGACAATGTTAGTTAGGGATCGTTATACTTGCTCCTTGTATGTTTGTATATTTTTTAATATAATTATCACACCAAGATGTTTATTAATAAAGATGATCATCTTTTTATCCTTAGTAATACCTGTTATTGTGTAAAGTTATAATACATGTGAAAGTCTTAAGATCTGTGTCGATCATAAGCATTTGAAAAGGTCATTGTGTATATATACAAGTAGACCTTGTGCTTATGTCATTTATACAAATACAATTTTTAGAAAGGATATCCATGAGTTTTTTAATATGGCACAGGGAGATATAAGTTGTTAATCTTAAAAGAGTGTCCGAATTTAGTATCATTTCCTTAAGTGGGACTAAAAATTCCTAATTTGCGAAGACTTGATTTGAGAGATTGCTCAATTTTGAAGTGGTTGCCAGAGTCTATACCCTCCCTACTCTATTCCCTCGAGGAGTTCTACATTCAGAATTGCCCAAAGCTTGAGTCGTTTCCCGAAGGAGGCTTCCCCTTAAAACTACAAAGACTTAAAATTGTTGGTTGCACTGAACTCATAAATGGACGCAATCAGTGGAATTTGTATTGTCTTCCCTATCTTTTGCACTTCGTGATAGTTTGCTACAGACATGCCGAATACTTCCTTGAGGAGTCACTACTCCCACCTACACTTACCTCTCTTGAAATCAGGATTTTTCAAATCTGAAATATCTCAAATACAAGAGGTATCAGCATCTCACTTACCTCTCTTGAACTAAGGGATTTTCCAAATATGAAATATCTCGAATACAAGGGGTATCAGCATCTCACTTCTCTTCAAAGTTTGTTTGTTTGTAGCTGTCCGGAGCTCCGATTGTTGCCAAAAGAGAGTCTGCCCTCCTCTCTTTCTTTTCTGTATATCTTCAAATGTTCTTTACTGGAGAAAAGGTGCGGGCGGGAGAAGGGTAAAGATTGGCCAAGATTTCTCATATATCTTCAAAGTTTGATTGTGTTGGTGAATAAGATGTATTGCTCTTGCGCATATCTGGTGTTTGGCTTATCCCAAGTCTGGGTATTGGTAAAATTACAAGACAATTAAAGTAAACGTTGGAATATGAAACATTTACTTTGCTTTGTTATGCTTAATATTTCATGTTTATGTATTTATAAAGAGAGAAGATTTTAATATTTCAGTGAGTGAAGATAAAATCCCATACCTCTATTTTAGTGTTTATTGATTATATGTTAATTAATTGTTGTCATTATATGTTACATTTAATCCCAATCGATCAGTCAATTGCACCAAAACTTAGGAATTGGTTGGAATCAACTGTCCAAAAAATTGTTGTCCCCTAATTATAACAGGTTACACGAATTTGAATTTAAACTTTATTAAATTTAGTTTGATTTATTAATTTTGAATAAGGTATGTCTCAATTTTTATAATTAATTAAATCTAAAAATTAATAATGTTTAAATTCAAATTCAAATGAAATATACGAATATATAATAATATTTAGGAGTTTGGCCTTAATATAGTAATTAATTTGTAATTTAATTAATATATCCTAATATTTAGAGGTCTCACAATAATATAGATAATTAATTGAATTTAAACTTATTTTATTAATTTTTAATTGAATTTAAATAATTAACGTATACATGTAAGTAAAATTACCACTGGTGGTGTAGATTTAAGAATTTGAGAACAGTATGGTTTTGTTGGAGTTTTCACAACGTTTCAATACAATCTGAAGATTACTCTGATTGTAAAATACTACACTTTTAGGGTTTCTCTATGCAGAAATGAGTTCCATTATCGCTTGTAAAATAATTTCTAACTCTGGTTTGAAAATATCAAAGTCAATTATGAGATTCAGCTTTTTATCTCAACTTGCATCAAAACTAAAATGAATCTTCTCCGAAAGAAATCCAGAGGCAGAAAGGATTCAACTTGATTGCAAATCGCTAAGCAGAATCAATGGAAGAGTCTTGTGGTTTAATAACGTCGATGTACTGTTGGTGAGTAATTCTAACATTCA
Source organism: Erythroxylum plowmanianum (assembly GCA_025531925.1). NCBI lineage: Eukaryota > Viridiplantae > Streptophyta > Magnoliopsida > Malpighiales > Erythroxylaceae > Erythroxylum > Erythroxylum plowmanianum. The sequence continues at coordinate 14,619,960 of JANVCQ010000008.1, read as the reverse complement.
TCTAAATTATGTGTGTTTCTGGACTATTATACAATTACAGGCTACTATGTCCAGAGAAGATATAAACAGCAGGCCTTAAGCCACAAAAGCATCCCCTAAGAGTATGCAAATGAAGAAGGTACAAACATTTTTAAGTACTGGATCACTGTATGAGAACAGCTACTCTGGAAAATCTCTTAGCACCTCCCCCTTTCCAGACTGCACTGTGTGTATGGATGTTTGAGAAACCGGTAACCAGCTATTTCACATGAATCTTGGAAACAGAGTGCCAAATAGCTGAATCATACCTGCACTGCCCGGAGAAGACTGCGTCTAGACATGAAATAATTACAAAATTTGAATTCAATTAATAAGACGAATGTTTTAAACATTGAACTGGTTTGATTGATTTAACAATAAAAACTTTGAACCCGATATCATTTCAATTCAATGTTTATTTTTTCGGTGTGATTTAATTTATTAATTTTTATTGTTAAAAATCAATCAGCTTATTAATTAATCGGTCAATTATTATAAATTAATCAATTTTTATAAACCAAAATAAACTAATTAATTTTTATTTAACATTTTTGTTTCTAATAAACTTTAATTTTTTTGACTAGTAAAGATCTTTTTTAATAATTTTTCAAATCTTGCAATTTTATTTAATCTTTAATTGATTTTATAACGATCTAATATCGGTTGAATATTTTAAACGTAAATATTTTGTTTTACATATTTAAGTTACAGATTTAAAAAGAAATATGATGTAGAACGATAGTTTAGAAACAATAGTACCCGAAGGGCTAAAGAAAGACATGTAAACCTAATATACAGGAGAATGTATGGGAAATGTGAACATTTGACGTTTGACAAGAGGTCGTTAGAATAACAAAGAGTAACTTGAGCCACTTTGCTGACGACCCTATGTAGAACTTTTGTAGTGCACATATTATATTTTTTCACCTAATTCCAAGCTACTTGTGGAGTAAACGGCTGTCAGCACATGCAAATAGAAAATTATTGAGACAAGTCTTCAAAATAACAACATGAAGTAGCAATGGAGGTACATTAGCAAGTCTTCTCTCTAGCTACAAGTTTTTCTTTCAGACCACTAATTTTTCCTAACAATCATTTATTAACTACAATTCATTTCTAGTCATGATGTCATGTTTTACACCAGATCCTTCTAGTGCAGAATAGTTCTTCTTTTTTTTGGTTCGAAAAGGAGTTACATTAATCGGAAATAACCTGACGGGGAAAAGAAACCCCCGAACCTCTAGGATAATAGTTAGGCAACCCACAAGCGGGTTCTGTAAGATATGTAAACCAAGGTCTAAAGAGAGGGCATAATTGGCTAACCAATCTGCAACCCGATTAGCCTGCCTATAAACATGTCTGATCTTCACCACCCAGTCTCTGGCTAATATGTTCTGGATCCCTCGTACCAGTGAAGTTACCCCTGTGGTGTGAGTAGTAGATGACGATAAAATGTGAACAATTATCAAGGAGTCCACTTCTAATTCCACTTGTCTGCAGCCGAGGTCCCATGCAAGTTGTAGACCTGTGAAAACGCCCCAGAATTCAGCAGAAACAATAGTGCAGTAACCAATGTTATGTGCAAATCCACCTATCCAAGAGCCCATATTGTCTCTAACGATACCTCCAACCGAGGCTCACGAAGATGCCACTTTATAAGCACCATCTGTATTGACCCGTACCCAGTTAGGTGGAGGATTGCTCCAGCCCACAAGGGTTTCTACCCTCAATCGTGGATGCGGTATTGCTCTATTGACAATTTCGTTGGCATGTGCTATTGATTGGGCATATTCAAGCACAATCTGCTGTGGGGTTATAGGCCAGGAGAATTGAGAGTCGAAAATAGTTTTATTCCTCCAATACCATAAATACTAACAAGCCGTCCCAAATACTAGCAACCCTTGAAGCCCATGTAATTGTGTGCGCTGGTTTAAATTACGTGCTAGCCAAGTAATTATAGATCCGCCGAAAAAGTCATATGAGTGTGCAATGGAGAACAACCGCCGCCAGAAAGGGCGAGCTTTACAACTGTCACGGAAAACATGCAAAAGCGTTTCTGTTTCGCCACAGAACTGACATGTGGGATCTGTAGTTAATTTTCTGATGTGTCGTTGGTAGTTCGTGAGAAGCCTACCCCGAGTCAATAACCATAGGAATGTTTTGATTCATGATGGCCCCGCCCATTTCCAAATGGTGTACCAATCATTTTCCCCGCCAATGTCCAGTTGGCCATCAATTAACTGATAGGCGGACTTTGTAGAGAATAGCCCACTATAAGAAGCTCCCCAAATCAACCGATCAGGACCCAATATAGAGGAAGGGGGTAGCGTACCTGCTATTGCCATGCAAACCGAACTTGGGAGGAGGGATTGAAATAGCTGCCAGTTCCAACCACCATTGACGTCGGCAAAGAAATTAACTGTAAGGTTGGATAAATGAGTCGGAATAGGTTGAATTGCATGATATCTCAATGGCTCGACATCATGCACCCATGCATCCTCCCAGAATTTAGTAGTTGCGCCATTGCCCACTACCCATTTAATTCCGCGGAGTACAAATCCCCACACCGAAGCAATGCCCCTCCAAACTATGGAGCTTCCCGCAATTGAAATAGAACCTGGAAAATGATTGCGATCAAACCTATATTTTGCACTAAGAATGCGAACCCATAACGCATCAGGCTTGGTGATTAGAGCCCAACCGAGTTTCATCAATAATGCATCGTTCGACACCCGAATTTTCCGCAAGCCTAATCCTCCTGATCGTTTTGGCTTGCACACCTGATCCCAGCTGACTAAACTGGTCTTGATATGTTCTTCAGTATCGCCCCACAAGAACCTACGAATGAGTTTCTCCAAATCGTCGCATAATTGTCGAGGGAGACGTAGGGTTTGCATCGTGTATATGGGTAAAGCTGATAGCATCGATTGAATTAGGGTAACCCTTCCGACCAACAAAAGGTGTTTGTCATGCCATCCATTAAGTCTCCTCTGCACATTGTCGATGAGATATTGGTAAGTCCGTTTAGAACTCCGCTCATGGATAATAGGTACCCCGAGATACCTCCCCTGATCATGCGTACGCTGGAAGCCCAAACTTTGACAAATCGCACTAGCTACAGAGTGTGAGATATTATTCGAAAAAAACACCGTGCCTTGGCCTTACTAACTCTTTGTCCCGACCTCGTGCAGAAGTTGTGTAGGATGTCATGAATGAACAACACCTGATCATCCTGTACTTTAGCAAATAAGATTAGGTCATCTGTGAAGAAAAGATGCGATAACTTGGGGCCATGTCTGCTCAAAGTGATTGGTTGCCATTACCCTGCCTCGACCACCTGGTTGATCATATGTCCCAGTCGCTCTAGGCATGGAACAAATATATATGGCGAGAGCGGATCTCCCTGGCGAACTCCCCAGGTAGGTTGAAATGACTCCGATAACTCTCCCTCCCAATTAACTTGCATGGAAACTGTGGTGATACATTTTAGAATGACATATATGAGTGCTTCAGGAATACCCACTAGCTCCAGTATCTCTTGTATAAACTTCCAGCTTAGTCGATCATACGCTTTTTCAAGATCGACTTTAATTGCGAGATAACCAGATTTTCCTTTCTTTTTCCACATGGAGTGTATCACTTCTTGTGCTATGATGATATTATCCGTGATCTGCCGATTATGAACAAAACTACACTGATTGGGGGCATCTATATCAAATAGATATGGTTGCAGCCTGCTCACCACGATCTTTGCAATGGTTTTATAGATGACCGTACAGAGACTGATGGGTCGAAATTGTGTAATGTACGTAGGCGAAGGGAGTTTAGGGATTAACACAATTATTGTTTTGTTAATCTCCGCGTCCCATGTTTCCAATCTAAAAATGCTTTGAATATATTCAATTAACGAATCTCCTACTATATCCCATTGATTTTGGAAGAAAATGGCATGGAATCCATCAATTCCCGGTGTTTTGTTGGCCTCTATATCAAAGATGGCCTGTTTCACTTCAGTCACTTGTACCGGAGCTCTCATACTCAGTTTTGCAGTAGAATGTAGAGCCGAAAATGCTCCCCTGAACTGGATCCTTGCCTATTATCGCTCCTCCTCCGTGTACAATTGTTCCATGGATGCTTGAGCCAAACTTCGCAAAGCGGTCGTGTCTGAGATTAGTTGACCTGCATTGTCCCTTAGAGCATGGACTTTTATATGTCGCCTTTTGGCCTTTGTAGTGGCATGATAGTATGTCGTGTTGCGATTTCCTTGTGTCAGCCATTTGGTGCGCGATTGTTGATGTCTAAATAATTCTTCCTCACACAAAACTTGTTCAAGTTCTTTTTTGAGGAACACCTCCAACTGTGTTAGAGAGTCTGAGTGTCGTACTTCAAGGGATTTTTGTATACCTGCCAGTCTGGATAAAAGTCTGTGTTTTCGGTGGAATATGTTCCCAAATTCCTGTCTGTTCCACGTCCTAATGTGTTTTTCCAACCAAAAGAAAAGAAGGAGTAGTCACATCCTTAGGAGACCATTATCTATAGCAAAGTCTCCTAAAAGCAACGAAATGATCGACAACGTGGTCAAAATTAGAGAATCACAGACTAAAAACAAATTGTTGAGAAATCAAGTTAGGATTTGATCTTGTATGCAATAGAATAATTACAAAAGATTTTCGTTTGATATCTCGAAAGTCAAAACACTAAAACTTTATAAGCTAGTTAACACATAAATCATAATAAAACATGAATCTTAATTTGTATCTTATTAAAAAATTGACCATTTTTCTTGTCTTATTCATCAAATCGTTTATGAATTCGATCCACCTTAACTACCATAAAAACATAAGTTTCTAGCCTCTAATGATATCTACAAAACTGGTTGAGAAAACTTTGCAAGTTTTGTAGAGAGGGTTAGGCAATGATTGCTAGCTTCATTAAAGCTTAAGCTTATTTATAATAGATTTTGGATATTTTAGTAATTTAATTGAAATTAAATTCTAATTTCAATTAAACTTGAATTAGAATTATAAATAATTTTAATTAAATACATATTATGCTCAAATAAGATTTGATATCTCATATTGATCCTTATTTAGTAAATAGCTCATATTTAATCATAAATTTCTCAAACTTTACAATCAAGTCCAACTTGATTAAAATGTTTTTTCTCTCTTCAACCCATTCTTTATGTGTAACCCATTAGGTTCCTAAATATGTAGGCAATGGATACAAATTATAACCCTAAATCATATTTAAGATGAGATAAATTAAACTCTCTAATTAAAAAAATTATATCTATAGATCAAGATTGATATCTAGCAAAGCATAATAACAACCCAAATATTTAAGGATGTCAAAGTGGTTTTGACTACCTTTTTCATGTATGATTTTTTTATATAATTCAATCATTTTATCATATAATGTTTCAATTAGACATAGAACATGAAATTAATATCTGCTCTATTTTGAGTCCAATCATTTTGTTCTCTACCATTAGTTATTGTTTAATTAATGACATTTGTAAACTATTTACAAAATGTCATTCCACCTTGGACAAGAATTTTTCAAATCAATACTAATCGAAAAAATGAAACATTCTTCCTAATTTCTTCAGGGTGATGAATCCTATCTTAATCACTCAACTACCTCTATATAGTTCATATTATAACCAATGACTATCGGCTGAACTCCTCATGATTAGAAAAGGTCATAAATAGTATCAAAACATATAATTCCTATACAAGATAATCTTGGAGATCTCAAGTCAAAAGATCATTTATACAATCATCACAATGAAAATTTCCATAGATATACAAGTAATATTCTAAATGGATTTCTAAAATCCTATGTTACTCTTGCCAATGTTGGAGAAAAGACCTTAAACTTTAGTATATCTGAGGCCACTTGTAGATTTATCATCTCTTGGTATATGGTGACATGATTTATCAGGTATGTTAAACTATTGTAAACTTCTAGGTTAGGAAGCTGAACTGTAGCAACAATGACTCCTCAATCTCCTGGATGAAAGGCTATCCAAGCTTTAATGAACCTTGTCCTATAAGATGTGAAAAAGTGCAATAATGTCCCTGTTCCCTCTCTCTAAAGCCATTGCGACGGAAAGTTTGTGTTGATTTACGTCTTATAGCCAATCGGTTAGTTGTAGTTTAGTGATTAAAAAATGTAAAAGCATTTTCTATCTTGCACATATTTAGATGTATATAATAAAGTCCATGGGATAATTATACATTGCAAATGAAATTATGATGAGATTATAATTATGAGATTCATATTGCATTCATGTACTATCCCAAAATTGTTCCTAGTCATTGTTTTATTAAGACTGGATATTAATAGAACTTAAAAAGACTGATAATGGTATATTAGAGGTATATGGTAGGAATATATCTAGAAGCGATAGTGCATAGATTGACTGTCAAGCATAGTTATAGGCCTATAAGGTAGAAGAAACAAATTTCTTTTTTCCTTAAGAGGTAGATGGTTGCTAGAGAGGAGGTAAAGTTGTTAAATATTGGTTTTGTGTATAAAATTTAGTATTCAAAGTAGTTGACCAAAATAGTAATGGTTTAAAAGTTAAAGTAAAAAATAGCACACATGTGAATTTTACATATCTGAATAAAGAATGTCTAAAAGATAGTTATCTTTTACCTAAAATTGATAAACTAGTAGATGTAGTAGTTGTCCGTTAATGGTTAAGCTTTATAGATTCATATTTAGGGTATAAATAGATCCCTATATATAAGCTAAACATTGAGAAGGCCTCATCCGTTACCCATAATAACACTTATTGTTATCAGTTTAAGCTTTAAGGTTTAAAAATATCAAGGTGATATACCAAAGTAGGATAATAAGATGTTTAAACCTTATTGGGAAAGAGTATGTAAGCTTATGTTAATGATATGATTATCAAGAACAAGACAATTGAACTCATATTGTAAAGCTATGAGATTGTTTTGAGATAGTATAAAGATTCATAATGAAGCAGCCCTTAGATGTGTATATTTGATAGATAATGTATAAGCCTAACTCTTTAGGACGATTGATTGAGTGGTTAGTAAATTTAAGTGAATACGACACCCAAGAATATCTCACCAAGTTATAGGTGATCATAAATTTTTAAGTGGACCACATAGGTCACCTAGTAAAACCAGTGATATATGTAAAAATTATGATGATATGGGTGAATTTTTTTGATAGATGTAGTGAAAGAAAAGGTAGTAGGTAAGAGTTATGATCAAAGGAAAGTTTGACACAAAAATAAAATATATGTAAAGACATAACTTTCAAACATCAAATAATAAGTCAGAGTATAAATCTTTATTATATATGGTTAAAATGACTTCCCACTTACAACTAAGTGTGTTATATGTGAAATCGAATCTTTTAAATAAAGTCTTAAGAATTTAAGTCTAAAAAGAAAAACATGTAAAATAAAAGGTTATTGTGGGTCCAACCCCCATTTTATGGATGTTCACTTGATTGATCCAACTAAATCTAAACTCTGGAGGTCTTAATTGTGTCATTAGATCGAAAGGAGTGTATGTTATACATCTTATCCTTTTGAAGATTTGAAAGGCAACTGTTGGATAAGATAAAAACACTCAACAACAGAAGTGTTTTAGAGTTCAAATGTGTGTGTGTGTGTGTATGTGCGCCCGCGCGCGCACGTGCGTATTCATATCAATTTATACTCAATTTTAGAGTTAGTTATCATAAGTCTTTTAAGAGAGCTCTAAAGAATGCTAACAAAGTTAAATTAGCTATAGTTGTCTTATGAGGTGTTCTTAAGTTAGACAACTATAAACCTTAATCATTTGTATCCTACTATTTAATTTATTAGATTTTATTATCAATTTCTCCCATGGTTTTAGCTTTGCGCTAGAGTGTTTTTCCACATTAAAATCTTATATCCATAATTTTTTAGTTTTCTTCATTGTGTAAATAGTTTGTTTGGAGTGATCTCAAAGATCTTGTGAGCATTATTACTTAAAGCCCTAACAAAGGCAATATATCTCTAAGTGAGTTAAGGTATGACTATAGATATACAATTAATACCTCTTAAGGAAAATGTTTTAACTAATCAACTATCAAAAGAGGGACCTAGAGGGCACAAAAGAGCATTCTTCTAGGAAGAAAGGCTTAATCTTGAATACATAGTAGTATATGTGAATAACATCAAGTAATAAAAGGATGAGTGAATAAGAGAGATATGAGAATATATGTACTATGAGAAAAATTCAGAGGATACTAAAAAGGTCAACAGGTTTATATGCAATGTTGAAAGCTACACACTTATAAATGAAAAACTTTGTTATAAATCTTTAATTTTAACTTATTTGCATTATGTGGCCTTATTTGAAGTACCACAAATTTTGAGAGACTACTTTGAAGAGAGATGTGAATCATACAAAGGGGGCCTCTCTATTATTCTATAAATTACTTATAAAATGATACTACTGGCTAAAGCTAGGAAAGGAATTCAAGATTACATGAAGAAGTGCAACAAATATATCATTGACACTCAAACTTTCACTATAAGCCTAAAACTAATATAAACCAATTTTTTTGCCTAATATTATTTGCACAATGAGGGATAAACATTCTAGGACCTTTTCTACTTGCAATACGCCAAATTAAATTTATTTTTACATGCATTCAATGATTTTACTTAGTAAGTAGAGACTAAAGCATATATAATAATAACAACCATAATCGTGAAACAATTCTTGATAGTTAACACAATTAGTCATTATGGTGTTCCTTTAGCTATTATTAAATAAGGACACATAATTCAATAGCAAAGGATTCTCGCAATTCTATAAATAAATAAGAATCAGCTTGACTGAAGTCATGACCAAGGTCCTCCTCTAATGTATGTGTACTAAAGTTAAGGAGTTTGAAAGAACTTGGGTAGATCATATTCATTCCATCCTTTTGCCTATTACACTATGTCCAAAACTTATATTGGGAAGTCATCTTTCAATATGGCTTTTGGAGTAAAGGCCCCAATCTTAATAGCACGAAAACAAAGAGACAACTTGAACTAAAATGGTTTAGACGATTTATTATTAGAGAAGTTGCAAGATCAGAAACTACAAGTTGTCTTATCTTAGTAGATGAGAAATTTTATGGATATGGTATAAGCAACACTTGTGTTCACACTATTAGTAAAGTTTTTATCATGTGTTCAAATATTTATCTTAAAAGATACTATAATTTGAAGTAAATCACTTGTTAATATAGAAATTTGATATAATATGTAAACTACACCAGAAGGGGGGTTGAATTGTGTAATCTTTTCAAAAATACTAATCTTTTGAGACTTCTTGAATTTCTTTACAAAATTCAAATGATCACTCAAATACTTTGTTAAAGTTGATAAATAATGCAATCGCAAGTAATATTATTTACTCGTCTAACACAAGAAAATTAAAGATAAGGGTTAGAGAATAGCCGCTGCAAATTTATACTGTTTCACCCCAAACCTTGGGCTATGTCCAGTCCCCAGAGTTTTTCTGAGATTTCACCATACTCTTTCAACCTTATAAGTATTCTTTCACACGTAGAGCCTCTTCAGGTCTCTTTCATAAAGTATTCTTTATGAGCTCTATTAGCCTCTCCAGGCTCTAGCCTTCCTTTATCTTTCTAAGAAAAGTATTTTTGAGCTTTCACGTTACAGGTGTGTTTGCTCACTTCTTTTGCACTTTGAATACAGCATTTTTTGCTAATATCAAAAATATTCACGAGTAATTTTCTATCTGTTTCTCTATACATATTCGTATGTAGTTTTTGACTCGAACTAATATTTATAGCCTAAGTCTCCAACTGTCTTTTTGATAACCGCTTCTTGAATCTTCTAGAAACAGTTATTAGTTGAGTGCTATAACTAGAAACAGTTATTAGTTGAGTGCTATAACTAACTCCAACTAATTAACTGACTGACGTTCTAACATATCTTCCTTTTGTATCATCTGGAATAACTTTTCTTATATTACTATATTTCATCTATTATTTCGCTTCGTTTTATGCTGTGCTTCGTCTTATGTTACCGCGCTTCGTCTTATGTTGGGTTTTGTCTTATGTTGCGACTTTGTCTTATGTTGCATTTCATCTTATGTTGCGTTTCGTTTTATGTTGCCTAAGTGTTACTTGCATTTATCTGCACACTTAACAAACTCATCAAAACAGTTCATACGTTTCTAAGATTATTATTATTTGATTGTCATCAAAATTAATAGAAGTGAATTCCTCTTGACTTAACAATCT
>JANVCQ010000008.1:14590485-14603384 GCA_025531925.1 Erythroxylum plowmanianum | reverse complement strand
TCAGCTGCCTCACCTTCACCAAAAGACTGACTTGAGCGTCGGAGGGGCTAATCGGGACACAACCCCCGACGTGCCTTTTTTGTTTTGCAGGGATCTCAACGTCGAAGTCACTACAGAAAGCAATCAAATCATGGATCCAAACGGCAACGTTCAGTTCCGCCAGAATCCGGCAGAACCAGATTCAAACCGTTCTGGAAGAGATTAGAAGGCGGATGTTGTTTGTTCTTTGACTTCCTTTCTTGAATTTTCGTTCTATTTTTGTTAACTCTTCCGTAAATCGAAGTTAAAGCTCTTGACATATAATAAATCTTGAAATAACCATCCAATTTAGGTTTATAAAATGCTACGACTTAACTCATATATTAATTATTGCATATTAATTCATGCAATAATCATCCAAATTTAGGTTTAATTATAAAAAGCTATATATAACTCATATATTAATCAGTACATTAATGTCTGATATTGTCATTTTAGAGTGTTATGTTATCTTACTCTCTGGCATTGTTTATGGTATATATGGAAAGAAACTAGCTAGGTATTGTCTAGATATTCATTATAGACTTGTTTCTGAACGAAATTAGACCATAAGAAGAAACTTGCAACAATACTTAATATATGCATGCTTCGAGTTTAATGTGTTTACTAGCAGTCTCTAACTCGGCTTGCCTTGGCTTGTAATCAGCACATTGGTTTTTGTGACGTTGCATTTTGATTGTTTTTTTTTTAGAATTGTCCACGAGGTATTTTAGGAGGATCCTAATTATGGGAAGACACCTTTAAGTCATCCATTCTCAGACTAATCTCCGTTCGAGTCAGGTAGGTCCCTTGCGAGAGGCAAAGCTCTGACCCCAAATTTTAAACGACTGCATATATAAGGACGGTTCAAACCTATGACCTCACTTAAATTAAAAGAGCCCCTTACCAACTCACCTGCGACATTTTGATTGTTTTTGATAATTCTTCTTCGCTACCTTCCAAGTGTATGCCAGTTAAACAACAAATTGTCTGTCATCTACAGTTAGCTGCCAATTGGGACTTTGCGTCCTCTCCTCTAATTGACTATTGATTCAGTAGCCAGGAACCTGCCTCGCCCATAATTTCCACAGGGCAAGACTCAACTTTCAAAACCTAAACATTTGCTGTAACCAAAAAGTCTGGACATGACAAAGCTTTTCTATTACACTCACACTTCAGTCATCAAAATTATAATTAACTTCTGGATGAGATTTTGACGTTTGTTAAGAATGATTTTCTTACGACGTCCCCACTTTTATACATTTCTTACCTTTCAGTTGGGTTAAGTTACATTTCAATGACCGACTTTCATACCCAACATGTATCCTTTTCTTATATGCTCTATGGATAGCATGCCCTTTTGTTTAGTTTGGTAATCAATGGTCTGGTGATGTAATATATATGTCAGGTTCCATTCCATGATCTTAACTTGAAATGTGTAATTTGGTTGTTGTATATAAACATGAATAAATTTGGTTGTTGTATGTAAACATGAATATTAAACATCGTGTCACTTTCTCTCTTAATATAAGCTTAAAATTTCAAAGTTCACAGTTGTACCTGTATTCAAAATTATCATGTTAATTAATAACTCGTGTAAGTCTTAAGCTTGCAAATTCTGTGTGTTTCATCTCTACCACAGCTATAGGTTAACCATCTTATCGTTGGCCTGTAAGCAAGACTTGTCAAGACTAAGTTTGTGACCTAAATCAGATTCAGTAAACTTGGTAAAATCTCATTGTCCCATTGTTAACTTAAAAGTCTTATATACTTACAGGGTAAATCCACAATCATGCATAACGTACTTATTCCTTTTCAGCTTCCTAATAATTTTCTTACATCAGTTTTAAGACAAAAACCTGTAGGAGAATCTAGACTTTATCATTCAGTTTAAAGGCAGACTCGTTGAAGTACTATTACTAACTGCAATCGTGAATTGTCTAATTAATCAAAGTATTTAAATGTTATTACCTTATTAATTTTTTTGGTCGAAAATGGAAAGTTTTTAAAAACCCTTACAATTTTAATTTTTTAAGAAAAACTCATTCTTTTTAAACTTTGATTAAAAATAATGATGAAATATAATTGACATGAACCAATCAAATACTAATCACATGATGATTTAACCTACTTCGTAAACTCAAAACGAACTAATTAAAAATTTTTCAAATTAATAATTTATTATAATTATCTTAAATCATTAATTTAAATCGAGTTCAATTAATTTAAGTTAGATTTAAGAGTTAAGTTAGGTTACCATATCAGTAAAATTTGAATAGTTCATGTATAATGAGCAAATTGTGTGTAAATTATCATTATTTTAAATAAAAATTTAAGAGAAACAGATTTTCTAAAAAATTAAAAATTATAAGCATTATTTTGAGAATTTTAAAAATTAGAAAAAATTTTAAACTACAAGAAAATTTTACTTAAAAATATATATGAAAATTATCATGATATACCATAAGAGAATTATATAACAAAGAAAGAAACAATACTAACAAGTTAGCTTAATAAATTAGGATCCTACCATCCAAAGACACTCATATTCTTAAAGTTTCGTGTTGAGATATGATGATCTGTAGCTGTATATGAACTTACTTGGATTCAGTCTAAATTTTCCCGCTCACCTAATACTGTAGCAAACCGCCAGACTAGAAGAAGACTTTAGGAACATTTACTAGAGCAACAAAAGCGTCTTTGGTGTGGTGGTAGCTCACCTCGTTCTTTAACTATGTGATAGGAGGTTTGATCTTCCACTCGTGAGAATGGAACGCATCTTGTCGCCAGTCATTTACCACTTAGTGTGAGCTAGGGGGTTCGATCTTCCACTCGTGGGAATAGAATTAATCTACGCGTCCAACGGGGATACCTGATTGCACCAAAGAAAAAAAAAACTTCTTCCTTTCTTTTTAATTAGTTCATAATCCGTCTTATGATATGATGATAAGACTTGGAAAGATTCTTCAAAGATGGACTTGGGCTTGAAGGCTTCCTTTGTAGACCCTTGCAATTTCATTTATGACCCGAATAAAAAAGTGTCAGCAATATAAGATTTACTCTTAATTATAATTAAAAGTTTATTTTCAAAATATTATATTGGCTGGAATTTAACAGAATTTGTTTGTGGGCCATTTACATTGGTCTTTTCAGCACAATCTGTCCAAAAGAACACCAATTATTATTATTTTATGACGTGGCAGACAATGGGTAAGAAGCAGTCCAAGATATAATCCAATTTTCTTGAATAGTCACAAAACAAATCAAACATCCAAACTACCCAGTCACTGAGGCAGGCTCCTCCTCTCTCATCTCCAACCCTGAAACCTTTTAACTTCTTTTAGTTCTCTACCGAACCAAACAGATTGTAGTTCTGAATTCTCAAGGTAACCCTTCTCTTGTCCTTCAAATTTCCGTTTTTGTGTTGTTCAAGTTTCCGTTTTTTTGTTGTTCTCTGCCTGTTATTGCCACAATCTGTTCTATGGGAAGGTTCTTTCGTTGAGATCTAGTTGTTTTTGTGGGTTTATGATCTGAATTTTAGTGAAAGCTGTGCTATATAATATGTTTTACTGCTGTCTTTTAGATTACTGGGTTTATAGTTTGGGCGCCAAAGTTTTCATATTTTGCTGGAATCTCATGAATTTAGGATGTGCCTTTTCTTTTTAAACTTGGTATTGAGTCGTTCAAGGTATTGACACGTTGTTATTGCATTATAACAAAGGTTTTTGGGATTGATGATTACGATGGATTATATTGGGCAATCATCTGAATTCATATCCACTGTTTCTAGTCCCCCATTGCTGGGAAATGGGGTTTCTCGTGAAGATGATCACTGCCCCAGGCAAGTATCTCCTATAAGGATTGGTGGGCCGAGGAACACCAGCCCACTGGGACGTGTGGGATCGAGGAACACTAGTCCTTCGAGGCAAAAGGTTGTCAAGACAAAACCACGTGGTTTGGATGAGGAAACAGCAGCGACATTTGGTAAATCCGTTCATCTGGATGTTCAAATGGAGGATAGCATATGGGCAATGCTGCCTGAAGATCTGTTAAATGAAATTCTAGCTAGGGTTCCTCCTTTTATGATATTTCGTCTTCGTTCAGTATGTAAACGGTGGAATTCAATTCTTCAAGACAGTAGTTTTCTTAAATTTCACTCACAAGTGCCTTCTCATGGGCCGTGCCTTTTGACATTTTGGAAGAACTCACAAACTCCACAATGCTCTGTATTTAGCTTGCCGTTGAAAACATGGTACAGGATTCCTTTTACATTTTTGCCTCACTGGGCATTTTGGTTGGTTGGTTCTTCAGCGGGCCTTGTTTGCTTTTCCGGGCTTGATGGCCTAACTTTCAAAACACTAGTTTGTAATCCACTAACACAAACTTGGAGGACGTTGCCAAGTATGCATTATAATCAACAGAGGCAATTGATAATGGTTGTTGATAGAATGGATAGATCATTCAAAGTGATAGCTGCCAGTGATATTTATGGTGATAAATCATTGCCCACCGAAGTGTATCATTCAAAGCTTGACAGATGGTCTCTTCACCAGATCATGCCTGCAGTGAATCTTTGCTCTTCAAAGATGGCATATTGTGATTCTCGATTGTATCTGGAAACCCTTTCTCCACTTGGTTTGATGATGCATAAACTTGAAACAGGTTATTGGGAACACATTCCAGCCAAGTTCCCACGGTCGTTGCTGGATGGTTATTTGGTTGCTGGCACTCAGAAACGTCTGTTTCTTGTTGGAAGGATTGGTCTCTATAGTACACTCCAGAGTATGAGAATATGGGAATTGGATCATGCAAATATAATGTGGGTGGAGATCAGTAGGATGCCGCCAAAATATTTCCGAGCTTTGTTGAGGTTATCAGCTGAAAGATTTGAGTGCTTTGGACAGGATAACCTGATATGCTTTACATCTTGGAATCAAGGAAAAGGCCTCCTATATGATGTGGACAAAAAAGTCTGGTCTTGGATTGCTGGATGTGCTCTTCAGTCATACAACAGCCAGGTTTGCTTTTATGAGCCGAGGTTTGATGCTTCCATCTATTGAAATCAAAATTTTACTTCGCGGCTTTGCTGTGCTTATGTCCGAGAGATTGCTGAGGAGTTAGGGATGTCAACTGCAGCTTTAATGTGCTTCTTTCAAACAAATTCCTCTCGTTTCTCTCTGTGGAAACGGCAGGATTTGTTTGTGAGGTTGATTACAACACCACAGGTCCTTCAACATTGCATACTAGATCACATTATTGGAGCAACAACCTAAAAATACAGGTTCTGATAGCAGGATTCCTCTACTTTGCATCAGTATTACGTCAGCTGTACCAATTCTACGATGTGAATTGTTTGTCAGCAGCTGTCGATTTTTAACGAATGCAATGGATGATTGGGGGAATTTTTTACAGCTTTTTGGTTTCTTTTGTTCCCCATTTGCAGCTGTCGTACATTTCTGAAAAATTTTCAATCAATCAAAGTGTAATTAGCTATCTTGTGTTCCTAACTTTATTGATTCCTCAACTAATTGACGATGACAAATTTACCGAATCGTTAGGCCAGTTGTGTGCTCTGTTTGTTTTACCCATAAGATTGTTGATTGTCGGTGTTATTTCTTGCCCGTACATGTATACAAACTCTGTTCTAGTTTAAATTTCTCTATGATGTTGGTACTTCCCATACAAAAGAACTTGAGTGAAAGCCCTTCGAACATTCAATGATATTTCATGTATTGCACGCAATTATATGGTTTCACGGGCCACAAGATTTCGAACTCAGCATCCCTAAGGCGCAGAGAAAGCAAATGACTGTAAAAAATAAGAAACAAAATGCCTCATCTTTCTTTAGCATTAGTATGCATTTCAGGTTATAGACCTTTAGGGCAACCATTGCTAATTAGTTGGATTTGAAGAACATTATTAATTAGGTGTGGAAGGACATGTGATATGGATAATTTTGTAAACAAGAATTTTGCAAGAAAGTGCAGAAGGGAAGGAAGATTTCCAGGGAGAAGTAAGATTTTGCATAATATCTTGGTTGTCTTGTATTGATTAACTTGTGCCAATATATAACACTTTTCCAAACAAACTTGAACAAACTAAAGCAAATAATGGGCCACGTCCACCTACTTACAAGGAAAGGAAATAAACATAGTAACGGACTCCTAAAACAAGCAATAAGACTAAGTCTCATTTGATCACAACAACCAAAAGACCCCGTCATGTCGCATTTCCAACAACCTCAATCACCTCTGTTCTCTAATCACAAAACAGAGGCAAACAGAGGACCCATGCATGGCCATGCAATCCATGGGTGAAACAAGGATAGGTTCTCTGCAGTCTTTTAGCGTTTTCCCAGGTAGCATCTTCAAGGGGAGCACCAATCTATTTTACAAGAACCTCCTCCTTTGGCCTATATTTTTCTTTTTGTATGACCCAATGTGCAAGAACTTTCTCCGACTGAGGAAGAACCAGATTCTTTTCTGTTGATGGTGGAAGATTAGGAGAGGCTACGGGTCTGTCACCCAAGAACTTACGGAGTCGACTCACATGGAATACATTGTGATTCTTGTTCCTAGTGGTAACTCCAAACGGTAGGCAATGGACTCGATTCTAGCTATGACCAAAAAAGGCCTATAAAACCTTGAAGATAATTTCATAGAGGCTCATAATGTAACTAAAGACTGTCGGCATGACTCCAATTTGAGATATACATAATCACCCACTTCAAATTCAACATCCCATTGATGCTGATCCGTAAGAGACTTCATACGATCACGTACTTGCTTGAGAGTGATTTTCAGCTCTTTTAGCATATCATCGCTTTCCCAAACGAAAAAATCAACGACTTCCACCCTAGCTGTTCGCGGTACATACCAAAGCAATAAAGGAGGTGGGATTCCATACACTGCTTGAAAAGGAGAAATTTTTGTGGATGAATGGGTTGAAGTGTTATAGCTGTATTCAGCCCAAGGAAGCCATTCTTTCCACCGTTTTGGTTGATCATTAGTGAAGAATCGTAGGTATTGCTCCAAGGTCCTGTTTACCACTTCCGAAGATGGTAACTTGACTTCATGTTAAGCTTCGTTACTTGCATCTCAAAGAGCTTACTCCAAAAATTGCTCATAACTATGCAATCCTTGTCACTCACCATGCTTGATGGAACGCCATGTAACCGGACTATATTTGCAATGAAATCCTTTGCAACGGACAGTGACGTACATGGCTAGGACATGGAAATCAAAATGTGCATATTTTGACAATCTATCTATAACAACCATTATTACCTGGCATCCTCCTGATGTTGGCAAGCGATCGATAACATTCAAGGACACATCGCTCCAAATTCGATATGGAATCGGCAATGGTTGAAGAAATCCGGCAGGTGCAAGGTGATCAATTTTGTTCCTTTGGCATATATCATAATGGCCAATAAACTCTAAGACTGAGTTTCGCATCCCTTTCCAATAAAATTCAGTTTGAACTCGTGCTAATTTTTTGTGGAACCCAAAAAGACCCCAACTGTCGAATCGTATAGTTTTATCAAAATCACAAAAATAAGAGGTGAAGAAGGACTGAGGAGGACATTCTCCAAGAAACCAAACACTATCTCTCTTGATTGCTTTCAGGTCGGATGCGAACGAAACATAAAAAGGATCGCTGCTGCATTCATGTTGGAGTTGTTGCCACCAAACCTCCTGGGGTGTAGATACAACAATAAAGCACAACTCGACCTTACGTGATAAAGAATCCACTGCCATGTTCTCCGCTCCTTTTTTATATTCGATCCGGTATTCATATCCCATCAACTTGGGCAGCCACCGAGCTTAAGCAGAAGTGGTGATTCTTTGCTCCAGGAGGCATTTTAAGCTGCGGTGATCGGTACGAACAATGAAAAAATTGCCAAGTAAATAGGGTCGCCATTTTCTAACCGATTTAACGACAGCGAACATCTCTTTCTTGTAGGTAGAGTATTTGAGGGCTGCTCCCTTGAGTCCTTCACTGAAAAAGGCTATTGGTTGGTTCTGCTACATTAGTACTGCTCCAATATCACTACCATTGGCATCACACTATATGACGAACAACTAGGAAAAATCTGGCAATCTTAGAATAGGCACATGAGAAAGAGTTTGTTTGAGGTGTTCAAATGCTTTGGTTACCTCCTGGGTCCAATTAAATCCTTCTTTACTCAACAAGCGGTTCAGGGGTGCAGCAATCATTCCATAATGATTGATGAACTTTCGGTAAACTTTGTATAGGAAAGGGCAAAGTACTTCATTCATCAAACTTTGGAAGGTTGAAGCCGCATTTGTGAGACCGAATGGCATCACCACAAACTCATAATGGCCTTCGTGTGTACGAAATGCCTTCAGCTCTCAAATCGAATTTTGAATAGTAGCTTACTCCAAACAGTTCATCCATTAATTCATCTATCACGGGTATTGGAAATTTATCCTTTATTGTAATCTTGTTGAGAGCACGATAGTCCACACAAAAACTCCACTCTTCGTTAGCTTTACGTACCAAAAGGACTGGGGAAGAGAACGTGCTAGAATTTGGTCAAATTAACCCTGACGCTAATTACTCACGCACATGATTTTCAATCTCCGTCTTCTGGTAGTATGGGAACTTATAGGAACATATGTTTATAGGTTTAGAATCTAATAGTAGTGAAATTTTCTGGTCAAGGTCTCGTACTTGCTGCAAAGATCTTAGCTTTTCAAAAATATTTGATAGGGCTTGAGGATCTTATTAATATCCGCATGTAGATAAAGGAGTCTTGAATATTTAATTATGTTAAAATCAGTTGGATAAAGAATCCAGTACCCAATAAACTGCTAGAAAGTAGGTGGTGGGCCTCTTTATCAGATAAAGCCTCCAATTCTCTCTGTTGCAATCCCTGGAAAGTATATATTTTATTATTTAAATTAAAAGCCATTGTAAGTTTATCGTAATCAGTCTCAATCGGCCTCATGTTTGCAATCCACTGGACTCCCAAGACCACAGAACACGTTGTTGATGGCAAAAAGAAGAAATCGACCACAATCCAACAGTCATGCATGAGCAATTTCATTCCTACACAGATTCCCGCACCATCCACACGATCCTTGTTTACTATCATTACTTGGAAACAACTATTGGTATCGATTGGTAGCCCTAGCTTGGTTACAATTCCCTGTTCAATGAAGTTATGCGTGCTTCCACCATCCATGAGTACCATGACCTCCTTTGCCTTCAGATTTCCTTTGACTCGGATGGTTTAAGGATTTGGAACACTCGTTATAGCATGAAATGAAATTTCGGGCATGCGAAACTCTCCTTCTTCTTCATTCCCGGTCTTCTCCTCTGGTTCCTCATATGGAATTTCATTGCAGTCTTCAATCATAAAAAGTTGGGGACAAACGTAGCAATGACCTGGCACAAATTTCTCATTGCAATATAAGCAAAGTCCCTTCTCTCTTCTTTCTTTTGCTTCTTGGGAAGAAAACCTACGAAAATTGGGAATTCTTGATTTCTGATTTGGTATTGATCCCAAAACACTGGTACTGAAATTTCGAGAAGTTTTAGCATCTTCATGGAAATCCTAGGAGTGATGTTAAAGCGTCTGTGAAGTTGATTTTCTCCTCAATTATTTGAGTTGCTTCGATTGCATCGTTGAGAGTACAAGGTTTCTTAAGTTTAACCTTGAGACATATTTCGTCTTTCAAACCAGTGGTAAAGCTCCCAACCAAGAAGGATTCCGGTAAGCCGTCTACTTGATGGGACAGTCTCTCGAAGGCATCCTGGTAAGCTTCCACTGTGGTTGTCTGTTTAAGCCTTGATAAAGCTTTAGTTGGGTCTTTATAGTCTGTGGGTCCAAACCTTTGCAGGAGAGTTCGAGTGAATTCTGTCCATGAGAGTGGTCTACGAAACTTAGTGAACCAACGGAACCACTTAAGTGTCAATCCTTCTAGATGGAAAGAAGCCAACGACATCCTTTGTTCAGTATTTATTCCCTGGTAAGCAAAATATTGCTTAGCTTGAAAAATCCACCCCGATGGATCCTCATCATTAAATTTTGGAAAGGAAAGCTTGAGAGAGGATTTTGGAAAGTCAATACTACCACGTGAATTTTCTCCAACAAAGAGAAGATTTTCGTCAGGTGTTGGACGAATGGGGGTGGAGGCAGAGGCAGAGGTGGAATTTGGCCCCATTGTAAACGAGTGAAAATCGAAAACCAACGTCTGAATAAGGGAACTGAGTTGGTAGTAGTTGGCGTTGATCTTGTTTAAGGCAACTTCTTGCTTGCTCAATGCAACTCCCTATTTGCTCAAGGCATCTTCTTGCTTGGTAATGAGTTCAGTAATTTCGACTCTAAATTCGACATTAGTTTTGTCGTGTCTCCATTTGGATAACCTGGCTCTGATACTAAATGATATGGATAATTTTTTAGACAAGAATTTTGCAAGAAAGTGCAAATGGGAAGGAAGATTTTTAGGGAGAAGTAAGATTTTCCATAATATCTTGGTTGTCTTTTATTGATTAACATGTGCCAATATATAACACTTTTCCAAACAAACTTGAACGAAATGACAAACTGAAGCAAATAATGGGCAACGCCCACCTACATGCAAGGAAAAGAAATAAACAGAGTAATAGACTCCTAAAAGAACTCCAGCAATAAGATTAAGGCTTGTTTAATCATAACAACCAAGAGACCACGTCTGCATGTTGTATTTCCAACAACCCCAATCACCTCTGTTCTATAATCATAAAACAGAGGCAAATAGAGGACCTATGCATGGCCATGCAATCCATGCATGTATCAACATGCCTGTTTTATTCAATTATAGCCCTAGATATCGATTATTATAGAAACTCATGTTAGATATTTTCCATTTTGGTAGACAACAATTAATTACATTTTAATTTTGTAAATAACTTATTGATTAAGTTATATAATTTGATTCGAATAAAGATAATAACGTGACTCAATAAAAGATTTAGGTTAATGGGCCGAAGTTCAGGAAAAAAATAGACCCCGATAAATGTGGACCAGACCCATATCAAGCTTCTAATGGGAAAGCCCAGCATGGAAGCTATATAAAGAGGTTAAGGTCTCCTATAGTTGCTCATATCATTTGTGAACATAAAGTTATTATGACCCATTCAGAGGCTCACACTTTGAGAAAATTGTAAAAAGACGCTGACCATGTCCCAGTGAGTAGATCCTTTGAAGGCTTCGGTGGATTTGCACTCGTTTCAATCTCAAAAAGTTCGTTTGAAGTTATGGAACTAAAGTTAAGTATTTTTCACATTTCTTTGTTATTTCCCTTTCATGTTCGATTCGAGATATTTAACTAAGGCTTGTGTTACGTGTAATACATGGTATCAGAGCGGTTACATGATCAAGTTGTTAAAAATGAAGCTTTTTTTGTTTTTCTTCATAAGGGTTTTAGAGAATAAAATTCCATTTTTATTTTTTTCTTATATATTGATGCTTTAAAGTGTGATACATATGGTTAGCCTTGAAAAACAAGTCGAAAATGAGCTTCAGAGAGCAGACCAAAAACTAGTCAGATATTGCACCAACAGTCGAAGGCAACGGACCACACATGCTCGATGTGTGCATAGTGCATGTGGGTGGTAGTTGAGGTGGGCATGTACATGACATGCATTACCCGGATGTGTGACACGTCGTCATGTGAGATGATTCACATGTGTGGCACGTGCACCACCTAGTGGCAATGCATATGACACGTACAACTCAAGCACCATTTAGATGCTCGACATATGGCCATTCGGGGGGATAGACACGTGTTGCACAAATGATGCAAGCACCACAGTCGGTGAGCATGTGGTTGCACTTGACATGTTTGAGGCAAGCGCCCTCCTACAGTTGGCGACAGCATTCTGATGCAACACTGACGTAGTGTTGATGTCAACACAATATAGAAAAAATTTCAAAATTTTCAAAATTCCAATAAAGATGCCCCGAGTTATTTTGGGTCAATTTTTGGGTTCGAGGAATTTATAAAATGATTGTTTAATTTTGTTGGATTTATTACATTGGTAATAAATAATGTTTAACTACAAAAAAGGAAATAAGGCATTCTAAAGCTAGTTTTGAGTTAATTTTTGTACTACAAACTTGACTTGAGGGAGATACTTGAGGTTTTCATTTCTCATATGGTAGGTTCAATGTTTAGTAACGCATGATAATCACTTTGATTGAGATTTTTCCTGATAAAAATCTCAAATAAATTTTAACAATAATGTTTTCAATATGTGATAATAAGACTATACATTTAAGTTTTGCGTTTATTGTTGATACCTTATCATATATAATGTGCCCATATAGAATGTGAGGATAACATAAAAATGCATTTCTTGTGTTTGTGAATTTTTTAGGTACTGATGAGAATATAGTCACCAAAGTGGCCTCTTGAGTTAGTATTTTGAATTGTTGTACTTACTTGTTCGAGGATGTCCTTGTCTTATATTTGGTTATTCTGCCAAAAGGTGTTGGTCTTACATAAGATTTTGAGATGTGTACAAAGGCAATAGATAGAGGAAAATTGTTGCTTAAATGATCTATTCACTCAAAAGTGGTAGTGTCATGAGAGTTAATGATATGTACTCTGGTTGCTTGTATATAGTAGTCTAGTTGCATGTATCATGTATTAGCCTAAATATGTAACATCCCGTTACTGTTAGCAAGGGTATTTTGGTCATTGGGTTGAATTGATAAGATTGCACTGCATTCATTGACTGAACATGTTACTGGCCTCTAATTATAGAGGAACAGGCTTATTGCATATGCATTAATTCATAGGTACATGCATTCATGATTTTCCGGTATTCTTATTGTGAGCATGGACTGACTGCACTGACTGAATTGA
>JANVCQ010000008.1:14552900-14569153 GCA_025531925.1 Erythroxylum plowmanianum | reverse complement strand
TATGCAATAAACCTGTTCCTCTATAATTAGAGGCCAGTGACATGCTCAATCAGTGAATGCAATGAAACCTATCAGTCTGTCCCAATTTACCAAAATACCCTTGCTAACAGTAACGGAATGTTACACTTTAGCTTTTAAACTTTAATTTTCTCTTATTAAATTTTTATTTCCTAATCCTGAATACTTATTTATGCCTTTTAAGTGTTAGTCTTATGTCTTAGATAACTTTTGTCTTAAAATTTTTGTTCTATGTCTTAGATACCTCTTAAATTTATGACTTGAATTATTATTTTGAAATCCTATATGCCTCTCTATGCATTGTAATAATTAAATTCTCGATTTTAAATTTTAATTTCAATATTGTCCTAATTACATTTTAAGGCTTTTTTTTTAAATTGTTAGTTACAACTCTTTGATTTCCCTATAGGGAATAACATGCAAAATGAGTAAGGAATGAGAAGTAAATAGCATAAAATAAAGGGTTGCCATGTTAAAAAAAGATCCAATGCAAAGAGGAGGAAGAATCACCATCACATATGAAACTAAGCTTAAATGGCAAGAGATGAAGGAGAATACCACATTACATATAAAACGGAAACACCCATAAAGTAGAATGACACCCAGGCATGTGTTAAAACAAAAACCAGTCAAAAAAAGAAAGGGAAAATACATCATGTAAAGGTGAAATGATGGTAAAAGAAGGGCAAAATGTAATAAAAGAAGCAAAACAACAAAAGAAAGATCAAACAATAAGTATTGGGGGAGACAAACATAACATACTAACTTTGTTTTCAACTTTGTATTATATTGATAAACTCTTATTTATTTAAGTGTTAATTAAAGTTGCGATTAAATACTTGAACTTTTATTCTTTCAAAAATAGCCCGACTTTAATGTCTCTGTTAGTGGAGCTGAGAAGGTAAGCCACACCAGATGTATTTGTTTGACACATAAGATAACAGGAGGAAAGGATGTACATCTCAAAATTTTGTTTAATTAATTAATTAATATGGACTGAATTGAGAATAGACATATAGTTTGGTGACCCAATTTGAGTTGTGATTACTAATCGATATAGAATTGTATTTTTATTACAGGGGGACCCTAATTTCAAATAGGAGATGTCCATTTTATGGGAGAAATTCTGTCGAATTTTCAGTAAGGTCCTTATAAAATAACTTATGATCGTATTGTGGAGGAGACTTATAATTATGCAAATTATTGAGGATAAAACCTGATGGTTAAATTATTTGAGTATAGCTAATGGCCTAGATTGATTATAATATTTATGGCAATTGTTTTAATATATCCCACTTTCTAAACTGCGAACGAAGTTGTTCTTAGTTGTAGGAACTTATTTATTGCCAGTATTTATATTTTGAAGGAGATTGAAGAGAAGCTTTCGCAGGTATTCAAATGACATTCATTTTCGTATATGGTGTAGCAATGTCAACAATGAATTTGCACACATTTTAATGACATTTGTATCAGTTTCTATATTTTTCATCCTAGCTCCGTCATCGTCATCTTCCTTCATATACTTCAGGAAGATTATTTTGCGTGTCGGTTGAGGTAAGTGATTTTGTTTTTTACTATGTTTTTGTGCTCTTGGTTTATTTGTTTGCAGTATGAACTTCCCATCTGAACTTCCTGCATTTTTAATTGATATGGCCTGTATGATGTGAAACTTGTTTGTGGTATGAACTTCAATTTATCATTGAATTACTATAAGATGAGTTTGACTTATATTATAGTTCCAGTTACCTTAATATGTCAATCTGTTATTTCATTAATTCTTATTCCGTTGTGATTAGCTTCTTTTCATGTCAAAAATTTTTATATGCATCTTTTAAAAACTACCTATATGTTAACACAATTTATTAAAATAAGTATTCATATTTTTATGAATACTTATTATATTTGGCATAAGTACATATTTAATATAGGACTTCTAATATGAATAATCTTCTAACATATATGATTACAAACATATATGTTCGATCTTCAGGATAGGTTCGTTTTGTAGATTTAAACCCATAACCTGTGATCATTGCTCCTTTGAAGCTTATAGGTGAAAAATATAAGGAGCTTAGGAGTCATAAAGAGAATTTGTTATCTTGATTTACTAGTCTTTTCTTAGATGTGAAGTAATATTTGGAAAACATGAATGATACTAACTTATGATTCACTATTATTAATTAACAGTTGTGCATAAATGAGTTATATTGATAGATCTTGGATGTATAGACGATTAACACCTGATGGTTACATTAATCATGAATTTGTTACCGGAGTTGAAACTTTTATTCATTATGAATGTTCTCAACCTATATATGTGGATGGGCCAAAGATCAGATGTCCCTGTAAAAAATACAAACACAAATGTTTCCTTCCTATTGATGAAGTTAATGGGCATTTACTAAGAAAAGAGTTTGTCTCTAATTATTTTGAGTGGACACAACATGAAAAACCCAGTATTTGTAGCACTTCAAGGGGTAATCACACAGAATCGTCTATCAACTTCAATGAGTTTGAAAGAGGATTCCATTTAGAACAAATTATGAGTTAGCTTCTGAAAATCCGTACATGTAAATGGTTTATGATGCAAACGATAAGACCTTTAAGGAAAAAATGGAAAATCTTGAAGAAGAACCTAACCCACATGCAAAACATTTTTTTGACTTACTACAATCAGCAGACTAAGAGTTATGGCCAAATTGTGAGATAATGACCCAATTGTCTTCAATTGCTCAAATATTGAACATAAAGTCTGAAGGGCATATTTCAGATCGTAGTTTTGATAAAAAATTTTAGTGGTATAATGAATCATTACCTTCTGATCATACAATGGTTGATAGTTTTTACAATATGAAGAAACTTATTAGGGGTCTTGGTTTAACTGTTGAGAAGATTAATGGTTGCAAATTGAGATGTATGTTGTATTGGGAAGATGATGTGGAATTACAAGAGTGCAAATTTTTTGGTCAACCAAAGTTCAAGCCTAGAAAGTGTCCAATAAAACATAAATTAGTACCCTGGAAGCAGATGTACTATTTCTCGCTAACTCCAAGACTTCAAAGACTGTATGCTTTTGATGCTACTATATCTCACATGAGATGGCATAATGAACACGAACAGAAAGACGAAATTATGAGTCATCCTTCAGATGCACTGGCATGAAAATATTTCAACGACAACCATGTTGAGTTTGCAGTTGAAAGTCAAAATGTAAGGTTAGGATTGTCAATAGATAGATTCCAACCTTTTGGGCAATCTGGCCAGCAATATTCATCATGGCCAATCATAATAACTCCTTATAATTTGCCTCCATGGATGTGTATGAAGGACACATATATATTCTTGATAGTGATTGTACCAAGCCTTTCAAATCCGAAGTATAAAATTGATGTTTTCTTACAACCATTGATATAAAATTGTAGCATCTTTAGGAATATGGTGTTCAGACATATGATGTGTCTCTAAAACAAAATTTTGTGTTGAGAGCGACATTGATGTGGACCATTAATGATTTTCTGGCATATGTCATGTTGTCTGGATGGAGCACAGTAGGAAAACTGGCTTGTCCTTACTATGACAACAATTCTGATGCCTTTTATCTTCCAAACAGTGGCAAAGTTTGTTGGTTTGACAATCACAAAAAATTTCTTCCTCCAGATCATTCATTTAGACGCAATAAACAAAAATTCATTAAGAATAGGATGGTAAAACACCTCCTCCCCCTTACAAAGCTGGTGAAGAGATTTTGCTGGAGCTCGATGAATTAGGCTTGCTGAAAGTTACAGAATTTGAAGCTGATGAAGTTAATACAAACCTTAGTAAAAACTTTGGTTGGTGAAAATAAAGCATCTTTTGGGATTTGTCATATTGGAAAACTAATTTGATACGTCATATTCTAGATGTGATGCATATTGAAAAGAATTTTTTTGATAACTTGTTCAATACTATATTTAACATTGAAGGGAGGACAAAAGACAATGCAAAATCACGAGCAGATTTACAACTTTTTTATAGAAGGAATGAGTTACATAAGGATCTTTGCACCGATAAATATCTGAAAGCATGTTATACTTTAGATAAAAAAATAGAAGAAAATATTGTATAAATGGTTGAAAAGCCTAAAGTTTCTCTATGGTTATGTGTCAAACTTGGCAAGATGTGTGGACATGAGGAAGTACAAATTATTTGAGTTGAAAAGTCATGATTGTCATGTGTTTATGCGAAGGCTAATTCTAATCGCATTTCGAGAGTTGCTACTGAATAAGGTTTGGGAAGTGATAACAAAAATAAATTTTTTTAAAAAAAGTTTAACATCATCCGAAATCATCACTGAAATGGAATACTAAAAAAGGAGATTCCTGTAATTTTGTGCAAGTTAGAAGGAATTCTTCCTCCAAGCTTCTTTGATTGTATGGAGTATTTACCTATGCATTTAGCACACGAGACAAAACTAGCTGGTCCAGTTCAATATCGATGGATGTATCCGTTTGACAGGTAATTCAAATTCAAATTATTATAATTGAGGTAATAACATGTTTTAACTATTAAATTGTAATAACCATATTTTCTAATATAGGTATTTGCATCACTTGAAGAAAAATGTCAAAAACAAGGCTAGAGTTGAAGGCTTGATATGTAATGCTTATTTAATGGAGGAAGCTAGTATATTTTGTGGATATTATTTTGAGCCACATGTTCACACAAGAGAAAGAAAAGTTTCTCGTAATGACGATGGGGGAGGAATGAGTGATGCTGATGGTAACTTATCAATTTTCACATATCCTAGGCGACCATACGGACGTGCAACAAGAAGAATGTTAATAGAGCAAGAACTTGAGGCTACTTATGGTTACATTTTATAAAACTGTCAAGAGGTTCAACCTTTAGTGCAGTAGGTTAAACATGATTATATCGGTTTTCAAATTTTGTCTTGTTCATAACTAAAATACACAATAATGTATTTAGATTATAAGAGGTATTATTATGCGAGATCATGCCAGACAGCACACAAGATGAAGTAAATAATGAGGTTGGAAGATATTTTGCACGATGGTTCGAGAGATTTGTAAGTTATTGCTTACAAATATTCTCATCATTGAATTATAAGATTTAAGTGTTGAAATAAAATTATACTCATTGATTTGATAATTTCTTTTTATTTGGGCAATCGAAAATTCAATAGAGAACAAGTTCATTTGTGATCTTGCTAAGAGATCTCTGTGAATTGTTAAATCGTATCCGGTGTATTTTATTAATGGATACAAATATCATACAGAATATCATGGTCATAGCATGGAAACAATAAATAGTGGAGTTTCCATACAGGGTGAATTGATGGATTACTATAATAAATTATTAAGATACTTGAAATTGAGTACCCTGCATTGCCAATCAAGCGAACTGTGATATTTAAGTGTGATTGGTTTGACACGACTCCAAATATTGAAACAAAAGTGCATAGCTGATACAATCTTGTTGAAATCAACAATCGAATAAGATTGAGGCAATTTGAACCTTTCATGTTGTCTATACAAGCGAAACAGGTGTGTTATGTCCCTTTTCCTAGCTTACGACGAGATAAGTGAGATTGGTTGGCAGTTTGTAAAGTTAAACCTAGAGATGTTTTTGAATCATATAGAAAAGGAGAAAAGAGAATTCAAAGTAAAGCGTTTCAGGAAGATGCTTATTTTATAAATGCATCTGTCACATATGATGATGATGAACCTTTTAACAATTCATTTAACGAATATGTTGACATTTCATCTAGAGAGGAGGATGAGGGTTAGAGATATGAAGAGGAGTCGGATTTTGATTCTTATTCTTCAGAAAATGAAGATGATTGTAATTGACAATTAAGTTATGATAGGAAATAATTTGTGTTTGTATTTGAATATTTTATTCGACAAAGAAGATCATTTCAAACTTTTCAATATATTGTGTCAAATATTTAATTCAAATTCTTAATCAAAGAATGTCGACATAGTGTCTGGTGCCGGATGGTAGTAATTCATTCTGTTGGGAGGAATGTGGTGAAATTTTCCTTATCGAAGGATTACACAATGCAGCAAAAATCTCCACTTCTTTAAGTAATAATCGTTTGCCTTCCATGGCCGATTTTCTGCTTTAAAGTGTATAATATCATCTGAACAATGTCACTTTCCTTATTATGTACATCTAATTTCCTATTATGAAGATATTAGATTTATTCACATTTGATGGTATATACTACATGTTGTTTTAAGCTTGCTTGCATCTCAAAGATGACATGTATGCCGAAGGAGGCGAAAGCAATGACACAACGACCGATAAAGGATTAGAGAAATCGATTGCTTTCGAAAAGTTAGCGATTCCACAGAGCTCGTCTAGACATTCACATACGTATGAGTTTTCATAATAGGTTCGTTTAACGAGTATCTAATATGACAATATGTAAGTTCTATACTAATTGTGTTCTAGGTAAATCGTTTCATCTACAAGTTTAGCAATAGTGGAAACGTTGTTGCAAGAAGGTGTTCAAAACCTTACATGTGAGGAAAGAAGTTTAACTATTTCCATTAGTGCATTCAAACATGCCAGGACCCTTCTTAGAAATCCAGCCGTCGGGGACTCATTTACTTTTACCGACACTCATGTCACTTGGAATCCCAGAAAATAATTATATCATTGTAATTTATCTCTACAATACACCAAACTCAGCTTCAAACGAACTACATTTTTATTCTATGACTGTAACAATTATTTTCATAATTGAATTCAAAGTTTGTACTTCAATATGATATTCAACAAATCGCAATATCCTATTACATATATTGTGTAAAATATTGGATTTAAATTCAAATTCTTATATTTCTATAAAATTTAATAAACAAAGAATTTTAGGTAGAAATATGGGACCAAAGAGACAACATGATGTAATGTGGTCCAGGTTCAGATGCATGTTCGACGGTACTTACTGTAAAGGTGGACCATCACAGTCTCCAACTGCAACGGAATCACCACGTCTACCTCCAAGGCCTACAGTTGCAGATGAAGCATCACCTGTTGCTCCTGATGCTTCACCATTCATCACTCATACATCATCCACTACCCCTATAGCGGATGAAGGAGACGATCGCCAACCTAGAGGTGAGTGACCTGATGGAAGAAAGTATATAATAATAGTAAATCAAATGTAAGTGAAATCGCATAAAACACTATATATGTTTATAATTAAGTTATAAGTTTAAATTTTTGCAAATGGTATAAAATTATTTGTTCTTCTATTAGATTGATTATGTCTGGACTGTGTTCCAAACATATGACATCTACATTTAAGGAGAGGATTGATCCTGAGGGTTATGTATAGAAGAAGATCTCTCAGGCCACAAAGACATTTTACTTTCAAGAGTTTAAGGTACAATATGCAAATAATTTCCTTTTTCATTTATTTGTATACATAAATAATATTAGATTATAAGTTATTGAATTTTTTCATTTTAATTTCAGAAACAATTTTACTAAGATTCTGGTATCGACAGGGTTATACATAGTGTATGGGAGAGGTGAGCTCGTACACATTATCACGACTTTATTAGTGTGATGCATAAGGCTGGTGTACGACTGCCTTATATTTCTGAGGGCATATGGAGTCATTGGCAGGAATACTGGACATCACCTGAGGCAATGTTCATATCAAGGCATAACTTGACCAACAGACGTGGAGACCCAGGGGAAGACAGTCTTCTAGTTCATACGGGAGGATCAATTACCCACTACGAGCATGCAGAGAGACTTGCAAGTATCTAATTATTACACATATTTTAATTTTTTTCTTTGCTATTTTTCAATTTAAATTGATGTGTGAATGTTGTAATGATGGATAATGATCATGATACAAATGTCTAGTGCCATATATGGCTGTGGTGAGTTATTTTTTTTGTTCAATAGGGGGCAATATCATAAAAATAGAGGAGACTTTGTCGAAATTTTTATAAATTCTAGTTTAACTTAGAACATTTTATTGTTATGCAAGAAAAGTCTATGGGAATAAGGCCCGCACCCTGTCAGTTGTTTTTGCATACTCACATACTCACACTAAGAAACATGATGGTGTGACATTAGTCCACAGTCGATGTAGAGAACTAAATGTATGTGGAATTCACGCTTTAATATTCATTCTTAATAATTATGACTTACCAATTATAATACAAGCATTGCCTCCTAATAAGACCAAATATAAGAAACAATACAGAGACAGTTTCAAGGAGAACAAATTGTTAATAAGAGCCAGACATATTTTGATGCAGTGGGTAGTAGGGATAGTGGTGGAAGGATCTTCGGGCTAAGCTTATTTGGGAACACAAGTTATTCGCACTCATCTACGTCCAGTACAGCAGCGAGTACACGACTGACAGTGAAACGTATCTATCAGCTTGAGAGCACAGTGCAGACCTTGACAAATCAATTGCAACAAATAATGGAGTACATGACTAAGCTCCAAAATGATGTGGAGTAGTTAAATGGGAGGCCTACAGACTTCGCCCATCCGCGCTCACCAGGACCATAAGATTGTTGTAGTCATTTAGTTTGAATTTATATACAATTTAATGTTTTTATTATCAATGAAGAAATTTTTTCCTTTATATAATAAATTAATTTTCTATTTAAACAAACTAAATATATAAACAAATCAAAAAATTATACACAGATAATTTATAGTTGTTGAAATTATCCAAATCAAATTTAATGTTGAGATTTTAAAAAAGAAAATACTTACGGATGGAATTAACGTAGAATGTGTGTTGTCGTTATCGATAGAATTTAAGTCTCCGTTGGTAAGTGAACACATATTTACCGATGGTTTACTACAAACTGTCGGTAAATGTTTAGGGATTTTACGGATGGAAGTATGGTCCCCGTCCGTAATTTGAGCGATATTTACCGACGGTTATTAACAAATCGAAGGCATATGTTCACAATTTTACTGTACATTCACCGACTGTTTATCATAAACCGTCGGCATACATATCGCCGGAAACATTTCTCTCCATTGATAAATTTACCGACGAATGTAACTTTCCATTAGTAAATTTTCAGACGAAACAGAAGTTCCTTCGGCAAAGTTATCGATCTGCATTTTGCGACGAAATTTTCTGTCGGTGAAAACCTATCACAAAATCAAATTACTGATGAAAAGTTAATGTTTTCCTTTGATAATTTCCATCGGTAAGCATCCTTTTTCCTATAGTGACCTAACGTAGCGTTTAATTGCTGTCCCCATGGGTGGGGATAGATGACAGGGACACAAAAGTCCTGTGCTCCGTAGTGTTTGCTTGCTGTCTCCACCTATTTTTGTCCCGATTCTAGAGCACAGGGATAGAAATTTTTGCTCCTTTCAAGATTGTGATATAAAATTTCTTATCTCCGTCTCCGAAACAAAACACATAAGCAATTTTCAGAAATACTCCTCCCCCTATATAAGCAATTTTTTTATTCTTAATTATATTATTAAACTCATCATCATCATCATTATTATTATTATTATTATT
This sequence comes from Erythroxylum plowmanianum, assembly GCA_025531925.1. Classification (NCBI taxonomy): domain Eukaryota; kingdom Viridiplantae; phylum Streptophyta; class Magnoliopsida; order Malpighiales; family Erythroxylaceae; genus Erythroxylum; species Erythroxylum plowmanianum. The sequence continues at coordinate 14,559,608 of JANVCQ010000008.1, read as the reverse complement.
ATTATTATTATTATTATTTTTGAATTTATTATTATCATCATCATCATCATCATCATCATCATCATCATTGTTATTTAATTTTATTATATGAAATTATTATCTTGTTATTATTATCATCATCATCATCATCATCATTAATTTATTATTATTATTATTATTATTATTATTATTATTATTATTATTATTATTATTATTAATTATAAATTTTGTACTTATTGTTATTTTTATTATTAATTATTAATAATTATTTTTATTATTACTAATTAATTATTGTTATAAATTTTCTACTTATTATTATTCTTTTTATTATTATTTTTATTAATTTTATTATAAGAAATTAATTATCTTATTATTATTATTATTATTATTATAAATGTCTTATTATTATTTTTATAATAAATTTATTATTATTATTTTTATAATCATTATTATTCATAATGAATTTTCTTATTATTATTGTTATTATTAAATTCCTTATTATTATTAATTTTCTACCTCTTCTTCTCCTATTATTTATTTATTTATTATTATTATTATTATTATTATACGAAATTAATTTCTTATTATTATTGTTATTATTATAATTTGTTAACTTTTTAACTAATACAAATCATTCGTTTTAAAATAATCAATGAATTACATCTTTCCAATTATATTATACTGCAGGGGCATTTTCGTTATTCATACTGTTTTTTTGTTCTGTCCACTGCAATCAAATACATTTCTGTCATCGGGACGGAGATAGTTTTTTCTGTTATGTCCACCGCAACCAAACACCTTATTGTCTCCAATTTTTGTTCTGTTTCGTCTCCAAATTTTTGTCTCATTCCGTCTCTGTCCCCTGGAGACAGTAACCAAACACAACATTAGGTCTTCAATAATAGGTTCATACCAAACATCAATTTTCATTCCATACCCATACCCCTTTTCCCATACCCCCAAACAAGCACTCCCTAAATCTTCCATACCCTATCAAAGGGTGACGAACCTATACGCAGGCTTGACGAGTTGTCATATACTAGAGTGTCGGGTGAAAAACTCCACGCTGAATCTTCCGTACCCAGAAGAGCATTTCACTCTTATTTCAATCAATTTTATCCGCACATTTATGTGAATCTAACATAAATGTGTGGATGAGATTTAACAAAATATTGTAAGAATTGGTTTACGAAAACGAAAGATCTGATCCAAAAAACTCACCTTTTGAAAATTTTTAGGTCAAAGGTCTTGGGAATTGCAATGGTCTCACAATCTCAGCCTTTCATTCCACCTTAATTTGAACCGTTGGTTATTCTTATATAAATACGATGATAATATATTCTAGCAGTAATGATTCGAGCTAGCGAGTTAATCAACTCCTCAAGCTCCTCGTCTAATACCAAATCTAGGGACATAGGAATGGCCAATGGTAAACTTGTAAAGAGGGAAGAACAATATGACTTGCCTCTAACCTTGGAGACAATTCCAATGAATGTTGATACATACGAGATCGAGACATACATTAGATGGTTAAAGTTTGTAAGAGGTATATGAATAGAAATCGTATGTTGTTTTATTATTTGCTCATATGTACATTTATACATTTGTTGGTTTAATATTGACCATAAACTTGCTAGGAAGTACATAATAAAATGGAGGATTGAGATTCATTTTGTTACAACAAATTTGTACAATCCAGCTAGCACAGTCAAGCTAACATTAAAGTGTCTATTATGTCCTTATGTGAAATCCCTATAATGTCCCTCTTGCATTGTTCTTTGTTTGTTTTTCTTCGTTAACACCCCCACTCAAACTAAACCGAGGGCTTCGAACTAGGTTCAATTTGGTGGTTAGAGACGGAAATCTCACCTGAGTTAGGGGTTTTGTGAGGATGTCAGAGAGTTGATCATTAGTATTAACGTATCTGACTTCCAGTTCTCCCTTTTCTACTTTGTCTTTTATAAATTGTACCTCCACTTTGATATGCTTTGTTCTTGAGTGAACGAGTAAGTTTTAAGATAGCGATCGAGCTTCATTTTTGTCGCTCCACATAATGGGTTTGTAAGAGAGAGAGGGAACTCCAACTCAGATAGCAAAGATGTGAGATAAATGAGTTCGATAGATACCTAAGATAAGGTTCGGTATTCAGCCTCGATGCTGGACCAAGCTACTATCATTTGTTTCTTAGAGATCTTAAAAATTAGGTTTCCTCTTAGGAATATGAATCCTCAGGTTGTTGATTTACGATCATCAAGAGAGCTAGCCCAGTCAGAATCACTGTAGGCATGGAGATCTAGAGGAGTAGATAATACTTGAAAAAGTAGTCCCAAATTTAAAGTTCCTTTAAGGTAACGCAAAAACTTTTTACACGCAATCCAGTGTGTATTTAAAGGATTTTGTAAAAATTAACTTAATTTGTTAACTGCGAAGTTGATGTTTGGTCTTGTATTATGTAGATATTGAAGTGCTCCTATGGTACTTCAATATAACTTTGATTTTTCTATTCAATTGAAGTTTAACATTGGTTTTGAATTTGACAAAGACTGATTGAGTGTTAAATTTAGTTTTAGAGGATAAATCCAAGTGAATCTTGTATAGGCATCAACAAAAATAACGTAGTATTTATGGCCTTTAGTTGAGAGATGTGGACAGGGTCCCTAAACATCTAAGTATATGATTTCTAAAGGATTTTAAGAAGTTATATCATGAGTTTGAAAAGGTAATTGATGCAATTTTCCTTTCTTACAGGCATCACAATGAGATAGATTCTTGAAATTAACATTGAACTTCATTGAACTCAAAATTTGTTTTTAGATACTATTAGAAGGATGTTCTAATTTGACATGTCAAATATTTACATTTTTATGTGCTATGTTTACCTCACAATAATTGCCTTTTAAAGAAGAAACTTTTTGTTATGAAAAACTAGACTCAGAATATGTTTGCATGATTTTGTTGGGCGGTTTAGTGGCTTTGAGGCTGTAGAGGCCATCCCGAAGCACTCCCTTGAGCAGAATCTTCCTTGTTACTTTATCCTTAAACAAACAACTTTCGTTAATAAACTCAATAGAAATTTGTTATCTTTGGTAAGTTTAGAAATGTTGAGTAGATTTTAGATTATACTTGGAACATGTAGAATTTGTTTTAGTGCAAGAGGTGTGTGTACATATCTAGGAAATGTATGTAAGATGAGCCAATGTTAGCAATAAGAAGAGAGTTACCATTACCAATAGTGAGTTGATCCTTTCCACCATACTCTAAAATTATTAAAAGATTATTGAGGTCTGTTGTGACATGATTTGTAGCCCCATTGTCTACAAACCATGTATTGTTATTAACTGCTTTAGATGAGGGATATCCATGTTGATTTTGAGTCAGATAAGATTGAGGATAGTTTTGTGCATTGTTCTGTGTCTGTTGAGTGAGTGTGTTTTGTCTCCATGGTTGGGTAGAGTTGCCTTGCCATGAGATATCAAACCTTTTATGACATTTCAGTGCTTCATGGCCGAGTTTGTGGCAAAGTTGACAAAAAATATGTTTCCATTCCTCAATGATTGTTTTGATTGAAGGTTGCAGAGTTTGTAGTCAGTGATGAGATTTCTTCTTGATTAATTGTGTCAGCTACTCTATTCTTGTTTTATGCATCATAAGAGAGTATTGCCCTTCTTGTAGCTTTGAAGTTTTTATAGAGTGTGTTAGATAAACTACAACAGGATCATATTCATGACTAAAACCATTTAGAGCATTTAATATTGATTCATACTCAGTGATTGCATGTCCTGTTACTTGAAGTGAGTCTCCTATGTAACTTCTGCATATATTCTAATATGGTGTATGGGGCCTTTTTGATAGTTGAAAGTTGATGCTTCAGTTAAAGAACTCTAACCATGGATGTTTGAGCATAAAGATTTTTCGAAATTTGTCAAACTTGATAGGATGAATTGGAGTGATTTACCTACCTTATTACTTCTTCTCTAATTGTTGAAAATAACCAGCATATCAATAGTTGATTTGTTCTACGCCATGGTTTGTATTATGCATTTTCGATGACCTAATTTGTGTCTGCAGTGATGAACTAAGGAGGTGGTGTTGTGTTGATGAAGTTTTCAAGCTCAAGGGCTCTTACGGTTGCAAAGATTTGGGCTCTCCAATTTACAAAGTTTTGTCTATCAAGTTTGATGGGTAGATTGAAGTTTAGGGTCTTTGCTATAACTAAAAAGTGAAGAGAGGATGATGATGTACCGTTTACGGTGGTGGCTGATGATCTAGAGTTTTCTTCCATTTTTGATGTTGGTCAGTGGAAACTCTGATACCATGTAAGAAGTATACGAATAGAAATCATATGCTGTTCTATTATTTGCTCATATGCACATTTATACATTTGTTAGTTTAATATTGACCATATACTTGTTAGGAAGTGCAGGATAAAATGGAGGGTTGAAATTCATTTTATTACAACAAATATGTACAGACCAGCTAGCACAATCCAGCTAGCATTGAAGTGTTTATTATGTCCTTATACAAAATCTCTATAGTGTCCCTCTTGCGTTGTTCTTTTTTTGTTCTTCTTCATTAACAAGGCTTATAGACTTCATGTAGCTACTTTCCCAGTTCAACATTCCTCTATAGTTAAGGTGCGTCATACTTTCTAAGATATAGAGCATACTTCTTATGTTTAAAGAAGTCAATGGATACTTCAACAGTTTTACAATAATGGCATTCAACTAATTAGTTTCTTCATCGCTTGCTCTGCAAGTCTATTACATTAAAACTCGGAAAACAAAGTGTTGATGAAAAGAGAAGTTGAGAAAAATACTAGACAGAAATGGCTAAATTATGAAGTTTTTGGTTTTCTGTTGCCCCTATGGCAGTGACGAAGCCACTGCCAGTGGTAGAGGTAGCGGCTCTTACTTTAACATTATTGAAAGCTGTCAGCTAATCTCCTGCTTCTTCAACCTTTGTGTTAAAAAAATACTGAAACCTGCTTCCTTTTCGGGAAGGACGGCAATCTAAAAGATTCACTCTTTTAGATATGATCGTTACTCTTCTAAATTTGATACAGTTAAGTTCTTTTGTTGTTTTGTTTCTCCTCCACTAACTCCCTCCGATAACCATCTGTGCACTTTAGGAACTTTTCTCTCACTACCATTTCACTGCTACTTTTGATCTTCGAGTCAAGCGCCTCGCCTCGTAGCAAAATTAGAGAAGAAGGAGGAGGAGGACTGTGAAGGGAGGCTATGTTAGGCTCTTGCGTATTGTGTTGTTGTTGCATTTAAACTTTTCTCGATCTAGCAGTTCTCTCTCTAAAACTTTCTGGCATACATTTGTGCATTCTCGATCAAGAGGGACATCTCTCCAAAAAAGGGTGTACCCATAAACGAGAGGACAACCCTCCCCACCCTATACAGTCCTATAGCGTGATAGTGATAAGGGACGTGATGGAGGACGTAGCACCTGCAGCAACTGCTTGACTGGACGAAGAACTAGTTGTGATCGAAGAAGGAGATATCATGCCAACCATTGGGGAGTTAGGGGAAACATCATGCTATCACAAAATCTCAAGTCTAAACTAGACAAACAATGGGAGTAGGTCGTAGTGGTGAAATTGTTGAGTCGACGGGTGGGGTATCAAATTCTCAACGCCCGACTTAGGAGCATATGGAAACCGAGATGCCCCTTAAAGATAGTGGATATGGGAAATGAATATTTTCTTGTTAAGTTCATGGAGGAAGATGATTATTTCAACGTCCTAACTAACGGCCTGTGGGTGATCTTTGGCCAAGTCCTATCGGTCCAATGGTGGCTACCATCCTTACTACCATCCCAAGAATAGGTAACTCGAGTTGTGGTTTAGATCAGGTTTCTGAATTTGTCCATTGTTAGATACCACCCCATGATCCTAACTGCGCTAGGGAACCTGGTGGGGAGCATCGTTAAGATTGATGAAGCTGTCATGCAGGCTCAGCGGGGGAAGTTCGCGTGTATAGCTGTCAACATCGACTTGAGCGTCCCTCTGCGTACAAGCGTGGAGCTTGATGGGGAGATGTTGCTAATAGCGTACAAACGGCTTCCACAAGTCTGCTATACGTGCGGGATGGTAGGTCATACTATTAGCACCTGTCCGAAGAAGCCATTGGAGCAAAGTGCACCTCCGACTCCACCGATCAGTGAAGGAGAAGACGAGTCCGCGAAGAGGAGTATGGAAGGTGCATCTTCGAGGAAGTCTTCGGAAGTGACAATCAACGACTATGGCCCTTGGACTTAGGTCCAATGGAAAAATCCATGAAATGTGATGAAAAGATAGGACCAGAGAGGGTTAGGCAGTCAGAGGGAAGCTTTTCCATTGGGAGGCTCGAGGTTCTCTATTCTGACAAACCAGGAGGCTATAGGGGAAAAGGCCACTAGCCCAACAAAGACACCACACACTAATACTTTTTCTGGTTTCAAACAATGACTTAATCCGACAAGGTTAGATGGTACAGGAAAGCATAAGACTCAAGCAATGGCCACTTCGTCCGCTGGACCCTCAAGAACTTTAAATAATAGATTTAGAGGAAAGTCGGTAGTCACTAACTAGCAAACCTAGGGGGAAAGACTGAAGTGAATCACACGTTAATATATTGAGAAATAATATGATCAAGATACAGAGGGGGGGGGGGTTGAATTGTGATAAACTTTTCGTTAATCCCTTCAAAAAACAATTACTTGTTCTTTCAGAAACTTATCGTA
>JANVCQ010000008.1:14491840-14503791 GCA_025531925.1 Erythroxylum plowmanianum | reverse complement strand
TTTAAGCTTAAATATTCAAAAGCAATCGTATAATTAAAATAATTCTCCATTCTTCCTCAAGTTTGGTAGTACTACTCAATTGATGATCACACAATATAAGGATTGCAGGTGTCAATTCCTTATAAGTCAGATTTTAATCATTGCATTTTTCAAGACTCAATAAAATTTGTGTGAGACTATATAAAGCCTATTTTTACAGTCAAAAGAGGTAGACTATTAAGTGAGTCGTAACATATAAATGCTCATGATAGACACCAGTGAAGAAGAAGACCAAGATTAATATGAATACCCAAATATGATAACAAAGTTTGTGACAACTATAACACCGAACAAGATATTCGAATGTCTTAGAGGCCTCCACACAGATTAAATTGTTATTAAGTGTATCTAAATTTGTGTTTAAGCTTAAGCATATTTAATATTGATATGTCATGTGATAATGCGAGTAATGAAATCACTTGACATGATGATATAAATAATGACATCATAATATTATGACGTGAAAATATAGTGACGAAAGCAAGCAATGATATTATCATGAAAAGGATATATACTTACCTTTATAAAGAAAATTTAGTCAATAATAAATAAATTTTGTGTTTTCTCTAAAATCTTTATCATATTATATCTCTAATGCTTTCTTCTTGCCAGCAATATAGTGGATTTATAACATCAAAAATTCATAATTCTCTTTAATTTTAGTTTCTATTTGTTATATAGTGTTGAGTGACGGTCTTTATCAGAAGTTTGTCTAGTGATGTTAAGTATGACATCTAAATTCATCTTGTTTCTTTTTGTTTGCATAAATTACATTTATTCTTATTTTGGTTTATGTACATATATGAAAGCTAGATGATAAGTTATAGGCTTTTACAAAGAAGATATGGGAGTAAACAATCTATTAGAAAGGCAAATTTCTAAGTTTAGCACTTATCAGATCCCAGTTACTTTGGGGGAACATTTTGTTTCTTTGAACATTTTTGGGCATTTCTCTTGCAAATAGATTAAAAAGGGATATACTCATCTTCATTTTGGAGTAATTTGGTTAGGTCTTACTTTAAATCAATATTATAAATACCGAATCCGATTGAGTTCTGGTACGGTGCTGTATCGATACCGGTCAACAATGGGTATCGTTTCAGACAATTTTTGAAATTTATAAAATAGTCCCTGAATTTTTTTAAATTACAAAATAATCCATCAATATTGTACTGTATAATTTAAACCAACCTTATCTCAAAAAATCATAATAATATAAATTTAAAATAATAACAATTTATTTAATTTTCTTAAGATTATTTTCACATATTCTACATATAAATAATAACTATAAGTAATATGAAAAAAGATCATTTTATCATCATACAATATAAAATTAAAACAATAAGAAGTATTTAGAATATTATAATTTCATCATATAATAAACAGTAATTACATTAAAATATCAAATAAAAAGAATAATTATTATCAATAATAGAATATAATTTCTATCTTAATATTTAATTTTTAATAATAAATATACATATTTTTTTTCTTAGTATGTAATTGTTATTAACAATAAAATATAGTTATATTTATATTAACAATTTGAAAAGAAATACAAAAGTTTAAGGCCTCTTAATTTTCATTTAAACATATTTTTAAGTATTCTTTGTTGAAAAAATATAATTATTATTTATTATATGAATTTAAATAATATTTTATTAATAATAAAAAAGAGATGAAAATTAACAAATATTTGTTTTTAAAAATTTGAATTTATTGCATAATTGAGAATTAAATTTAGTAACTGATATTTAGATATTATCTTTATTAATTATTTTTTATTAACCTATACAGTATAGAGCACAAAGTCTGACTTTACTTCTCGTATAACCCATCTATCCCTTTCCTTGTCAGTTGTCATACAACTTTAATTGTTTTATTTTTCTCTCATTTGCCCCCACCCTTTACACCGACACCAACTCTCAGCAAAATGCAAAAACTAAAACAGTAGCTACGACCCAGCGTGGGGTCTTTCCCAGACATTTACATGCGAAATGAGGTTACAGCTGGAGATCAAGACTTTTCACCATCGAATGGCATAAAAAAAGGATAGAATTATGTGTTTTATGCAAATTTCTATTGGAAGAAAGATGGAATTGTAAAGGTCAGATTGAAGATGACAGAGCAAGGCACTTTGTCAAAAGTCTTTCTCACTGTGACAGAATGGCTAATAGAAATGACGACACCCATTAGGATTTTGATTCTTGAAGGAAGACCCTTTTATATCTTTTGAGAGATGCCTATAACTATTCATATTACTCCAAGTATGATTGGTCAAATTATTTTTCTCCAAATAAATAATGTGTGTATAAAAAATCTATATTTGGGAAAGATACCTTTCATGGTCATGGCGTCAAATTTTGATAAAATTTTCCCATTAATTGGCAAAATACCAAAGATAAATCCCAATGGTACTCTAAAGCACTTATTTCGACTACTGATGACACAATCAAATTGTCAATTAACACTAAAGGTCATATTTGACAATTAGTTTATTGTATTTAGCTGATAGCTAATTTTAAACTTAATTATATCAGTTGATTTGATCAGTGAATTGTATTAGTTGTTTGTTAAAAATGTTTGGTAAAGTTAGTTGTTTAGTATTAGCTGTTTATGCACAAAATGATTATGAGAACATGACTTTAAAAAAATTATAAGGATATAAATATTATATATTTTAGTATTTTAATGAATATTCTTATAAGAATTTAGCTTTTAGATATTTAATTCTACAAAAATTAAGTTTATAACTCTAATAAAAAACATAGAACATATAATAATAATAATAATAATAATAATAATAATAATAATAACAATAACAACAATAACAACAACAACAACAACAACAACAATAATAATAATAATAAAATAAAATAAAATAAAATAAAAATAACAACAACAACAACAACAACAACAATAATGATGATGATGATGATGATGATGATGATAATGATGATACGTCCAAGCATAAAATATAAGAATCCAAATAAAGTTTAAGTTTAACAACACAATTCAAATAAAGCAAAAGAAATGAACATCATCATTTAAAGCAAAGGTTTATAACAATTTAAGAACGACGTCTAACTGTCATTAAACTAGAAGCAATATTATCACGAATAGTTGTCATCTCTTAAGTTCTTTGTTCTTCAACGCCGTCTTGCGTAGAGTTAACTTCAACATCTTGAAATGCATCTGAAGGTATAAATTCATGATCTTGATCGATGATGTTAAAACTCGGGTCGTCAATTGTACTTCTTCTAATATAGTTATCCAACACAAAAACTGCACAAATTATTCTATTTTGATATATCAATGAATAGTTAGGCATTTTCTTTAATATATTATATCGAGCCTTAAGAATATCGAAAGCCCTCTCAATATAAATTCTCAATGATGAATGAGCTCGATTAAAAACTTTTCGAGATCCTCTTAGATTTGCACCATGAAACTCTGATTGATGATACCTTGTCTTTGGATAAGGTATCAAATATCCTTCTCTTACTTGAGTATTCATAAAGGAAATATAATTATTATAGATAACATCATAAAAAGTTTAAATCATGAATAAAAACTCATACAAATCTTAAAATTACCTATCGGTGGTTTTGGAAATTTAAGTCTCGGATTACCAATCGTATCAAACTTTCAAGTTGATGCTCTGTTAAAAGAAAATGTTAGTGTTAATGCTTGTAATTTAACAGCAATTCAGCCTCTGTGATTGTCTGAATGATTAAACAAATGCAAGTGGAGCCAAATTTATCCATGTATACACAAATAAACTTAAGCTCGTCAATCTCTTAAGTTAAATATAGTCAGAATTGAAGGCTTCAACGCAAATGGGTCTATATATATTCAATATGATGTTACTATAACTATCCAAGCACTAACACCGAAACAACAACAAGTTTAAGAAACAATCCTTGAATCTTGACACTATAAACGAAAACATAAGTTAACACTTAATACAACCCAGGAGATGCTTAAAAAAAACCCTTTTCCTTGATTAATGAGAAGCAATAAAGTAAACCAAACCATAATCGATCTCAGTAATTATAAAAAAGCTAACTAATAGGCAGTACCTACACAAACCCGATAAGAACCCAAAAACACACAAGATTCAATCAAAAATAGAAACAACCATCCTTTCAATCAAATGAGGCATGATCAGAACATAGAAAGAACAAAACTTACAAACAAAAACAAAGGAAGACAACATTGGCAAGATCCAAGTGAACCCACAAAGAATCGGTCAAGAATCAGAGTCACTGATCAGGTAATGTAAGTTAGCTTTTCCATTTTAAAAGCAGTAACAGGTAGTGGAGTAGCTGAGAGTAATCAATGAAATTGTAAATGGAGTTAAATGCAATAAATACAAAAAGTAGCTGCTTTCTATTAACTACTACAATAACCTTTGGTTCACACAGTTTTACTGCGGCAAATCCATGTAAACCTCAACTACTATCAGACTTCATTTAATGAACCTAAATCTATCTCATTTTTCATTCGTTAAATCTCATATTGCATTCATTAAATCTCATGTTGCAGGAACTGATGTTCTGTTAAATCAATTACAACTATAACCATCAATCAGTAGCACAAATAGCTAGAAAAATCAATCAGAAGCATAGATAGTTACCTCAGTACAACCAGGCATGAAGTGCTTCCCATAAACCCTACTGTTCCCAACTGGGATATTTGTCTTTCAGTATGTGCAAGTAACTTGGGCAAGCCTTCATATAATTGATCCCTTACGTTTTGGGGAGTTGAACTTGATCTTGCAACTTGAAAGCATCAAGATTATCTTTAACAAAAATCCTTAAAAGTTAAACCATATTATTGCAAAGCCATAAGAGTATGTACAGCAAGACTTGTGTACTCAAAATCAAGTTAATTAGAAGTTTGAAAATAACATAAAGAAGAGGATAAGCCAAAGAACTTAGAAGAACAAATAGTATTAAGAATATGATAAATAATGCAAACATGCCAACTGTATTACATGTTCAAAACCTTGGACGAGTACATACCAACATTTCCAAAGGACTCATGTATCTCTAACAGTAGAAAATGGATAATATCTACAAGTTTCTCTATCACCTACCATCAAAATTAATAGGTTGCATATCAATAATTGCAAATTTTAATAGGATTGCTAAAACGAAGTGGAAACATGAATTACAATTGTTGTTTTTTTTAAATTTCAACTAGTTGCCAACTATGGAATGGCATTGTTCTTGAACTTAAAACTCATGCAGGCACAGAGCATGTACAAACTAAGGGCAGAGAGACATCAAAGTAAGAATTAAGAGTGCCAAAGGTATAGCAGTTATAAACTATGAATGTGATTCAATATAAAATGAAGTAAGATAAAGTTAGTACACTAAAGTTACCTCTTCTAAACTTCTAGACCAAAGTTCCAAGACAAGAGAAGGTGAGACATTAACTCTTGTAGTTGCCCCAAATAACAATCCCACAACCTTCACGTGAAAGTAGTTCACACCATCTAAATTCTCTTGAAGAGTAAAGAAAAACAAGAAAAAAAGTTTAAACTATATTATCATACCTAAGGATTTTGAATCAAAGAAAATTTGATTTGGAAAATTGTATTAGAATGCAACACCAACAAAAGATCTGGAGAAATGCATAGCTATAGGAAAATGGTGTACATGATAGAATAAATAACAAAAATTAGAGGTATTATATACATTGGGAATGCCAAACAACCAAACTAAGGCACACAACTAGAAACCCGTATAGGCAAGCCATTTTTCCCAAATTTATGGGGCCCAAAAGATAATAAGTTGGAAGATGCAAACTTTTTAAACTAAGTTATAATCAACTTAGTACTTGTCTATGCCAATTCTTTAACAATATAAATAGCTTACTCCAGAATAAAATAAATTACCTCACCTATGCCAATGGTCAAATCAGCAAATCCAAAAGAGTCATTAAGTTGGATTAACAATTTTTGTCTCCTAGGATTGACAATAAGCATATGAAAAGCCTAAAAAAAGTAATTAAATGTAGTTAAAAGAGAAACTCATGCAACTTAAGTTCACAATTGCATCATTGGACTATGCTTTCGGTTTACTTGATTCCAAATGGGCTCACTAGGAGGCATAATGACAATGGTCTGGTTGTTCTTTTTACTGCGCATAGTTTGATCACCTAACCTTAGCACTACATATGGATCTGTTTTACCCACAACAATAGGGCATCAATGAATACATTCCACAAGCACAAGCATATGCAAAAATCCAGAAACCTCACTCACCAAATGTCAATTATATCATACACAACAGCTCTATGACTAACTCGATATTCAAGTAGCCCCAGCCACACCAGAAAAGACATCATGATATTAGTTCAATGCATACTTAAATCACATAAGAGTATAACAATCTATTTTTGAAGTTAGATCAACGTGAATAGTCAATAGAAGCAAAAGTAGACAGTATTACAGAAGAACAATGTTTAAACACAGTGACAATCCTAGCATTCTTTTTTTGCTAACCTAATTAAGAAAGAAACTTATTAAATTTTCAAATTGGTAATCAAATCATGTGAACAATTGTACAATCATTCAGTAACAGAAAACCATCCAGCTTAATCAAAGTTCACACTGTGATATGTCCCACAAAGAACTGTTCCAATAGAGATATTTCATAACTTACATATTTAAAGTCCTGAGTTCTTGATAGTCAGCAAGAAGGAATTTTAGAAAGTGTTTTACAAACACATAAAGATCATAGGTAAATCCTTACATATGGGGGTAAAAAAAAACTTAAGTTATCCTCTCCTAACAAGTAGTGCAGTGAAAGATGTCAAGAAATTATTCAATCCAAAATTTAAAGATGAGGCTCAAAGCTAAAGCATTATACTTTCCAGAGCTTCACTTTTCTGAAGAATATCTCAGTAGTTCCCTTTTGCACTTTACCGCGATCTGAGATCCAAAATAAGAAACTCACAGTCTCGAAACCATACTCGGTTAAACTAATAATCTGGTAAGCAATAATATTTTAGAGGGAATGAGAAAATAAGACAATCTAGAGAAGAAACTCCAGTAAAGTAGGACAATAATAATCAACAGAAGGTGCGTTATTTAGAAAACCCTAAATGTCCAATCTGTAGAAAACCCTAAATCTCAGCGAACAAACAGAAAGATTAAAAAGAAAACCATGGATGAGTTACCGACGTGATTCATGACGTTAGGGTTAGCTTCAAGAGGAAGCCACCTCTTAGTAGACGAACTTTCATCTACAGTTGCCATTTTCTTCCTTTTCCACTTCGAGACTGAACTCCTCAATGAGACCAAAATCGACTACAAAGCTTCTCCCCATTTGGTCTATTCTCCTTCATTGATGCGTGGGAGTGAACGAATGAAATAGCAGATAGCGTGAGGGTGAGACGGTGAGAGAAAACAAGAGCAAGGTAAGAGAAGGAAGAAGACTCTGGAGAAAAGGAGGAATGAGACAGTGAGAGAGTAAAATGTAACGGGGGTAAAATGGGCATTAAAAAAATGTTAACTGTTGGGATGAAACGCTCCTATAGAGGAGCTTGTTTAAAATTAGCTAGTTAGGTTGAATCAGCTAACCTAACCAGCTCTTTATCAAACAACCCAGTTAGTTTTTTTATAAAGTCAACCAACTGATTGGTTTTTTGTTGATTAGCCAACAACCAAATGAGGCCTAAGAGTGTTCTTAACTAATATGTAAATAACGTTATTACTCAAAATGATTACGAGTTTTCCAACAAGCTTTAAGAGCCCTAAATAGTTGTTTGACGAACGAGTTATACTTACGTACCATTAGTCCTAATATTGGTATGTTTAAGGAGATGAAAGAAATAATAGATTAACCTTTTATAAGCATTCTTTTTGTTTTGTTTTGTTGGGGGAGGGGTTCAAAAATACTAATAGTAACCATTCGAGCTGGTGAGATTAGTAATATTATCCGTAAACGTATTGATCAATATAATAAGGAAGTAAAGATTATAAACACCAGTACCATAATTCAGTAGGCAATAGAATTGCTCGAATGTATGGCCTTTTTGAAGTAATGGCATGGAAATTAGTAGAATTTGAAGAAGGTACTATAGGTATTGCTTTGAATTTGGAATCCAATAACATTGGGGTTGTATTGGTAGGTGACAGTTTGATGATACAAGACGGAAGTTCTATAAAAATAACAAGAAGAATTGCTCAGATACCAACGAATGAGACTTATTTGGGTTGTGTTATAAATGCCCTAGCTAAACATATTGATAGTCAAGGTGAAAATTTTCTCTCTCAAATAAATAGTTTAGAAAGTCACATTTTTTAGACAATCTTAATCCAAAACATTGTTCAACTTTTTAAAGATTATAATGAACTTGTTTATCATGAGTTTCCCTCATTCATACAAGCGAAACGTATAGATCTAATATCTTTGGTAATAAAGAAGTTGAAGTGAGAGATCTATAGGCACAACTCAAATCACTTCAAAGATCTCTACATGAAAAAACACAATGAATGTCTATCTAGTTCGTTTCCCAACATTTTTTTAAGTCCTACATATGTTTTCCTCATAGCATTCACTACCTTTTATGTCAATTCTGACACCTTCAAATATATTCTCTATGACACATTCAAGAAATCCTTTCTACTTTTTAAAATTAAATTAGCTCGTTCAAACAAAATTTAAAGGTGAAATAAACATTCTCTTCCCAACCATCAAAATAGCAGTTAACTTCCTCCTCATCTGATCAAAAAGTTTATTTACCTTCAATAAGATCATTCACACCCATTAAATAAAAAGCCTCAAGAACAAGTCATTTTTTAATTGGTCGATCTTAGTTTATGGTAAATCAATATTTATCATCCATATGTAAAAAGTAGCTTTACATTAAGCCCCTTTTAAGATAAATTCAAATCCAATACCTTTTTAACAAAATTTTAATGATTTTCAATAAATAAGTATTTCTACATATTTTAAAATGGAATCTTTTGTTTCCTCAATATTACAAATTAGCACTCAGTTTATGAATTAAGGATAATTATATTGGGAAACTTTAAATTAACCTCTTGCTAAAAAAGTTATTAGTGGTATTAAAGGTATGCATAAGTATCAACTAACTATTCATCCACTAGAGAAATGTATATCATTATAAGTTTTAGACTTTTTTGTTAGATGAAATTTTGCTTTAAATATGTCATAACAACTTCCACAATTTTGATGATTACTTACTTTCTTAATGTCAACGATCTAGAGTTCAAATTAATGAACTTCTTGGATAATTTAAAGCCAAATTTGTTGACAATATGGGTGGATAAGTTTAGGTGCTTATTTACAACTTTAAATTTACAACATTGCATAAATTGATACTAAATTAGATTTATATATGTTCAATTATGTAGTTTTCATAATAATTTTTGTTAGAAGTCTTCAAAATAAAGTGTTGCTTAGAGAAAAGACTTGCAGACTCATTATAAAAGTATGATTCAATATGAATATGATTGACAGAGCGTCATTATGCTAGTCAAAATAAAAACTAGACTACTATTATAGCTGTGGTACATCTAGGTTGATCCCAAATATTGTGTGTAAAGTTATTAAAATAAAATTAATCAGTGTTTAGGTTTAGGAGGTTTTGGTTTTAGAAATAAGAAAATAAAATAAAGTTAAAATAACTAACAAAAGCAATTTAAAGAAAACATGTAAAAAAAGATAAAAGTGGAGAATTTGGTAGGGACTCGATTCTTTGACTCAATCTCTGCCTATACCGTAATTAAATATTTTTCAATGATTTATTGTTCTCAAACCTCTCATAGTAACTATTAATCGTGAGTTAATAATTAACCCGAGTTTTCCTTTAGGTAATGTTTAATCAAGATACGATCGTTACTTAAACCTAACCACTAAATAACCTAGGATACAATCTCCAGATTCAATTAGGCAGTAACATTACGAATTAGGAAAACCTATTAATTAAGACAACAATCATATACGATGTGTCATTTAACTTAGATTATGTTATTCCTAATGATTACGAATCATTAGTCGCTATATATGAATTTCAAATATAACAATTACGGATTATATCAAAATTTTAGCAATGAGCTTGTGAATAAACGATCCAATGAACGCATCCAAATCATCTTTTCACAATAACCAATGAGTTCATACACAAATAATCGAACAAATTACGAGAATATAATTATCTATGCACAAAATCCAAATCAATTAATATAAGATAACATAATCAATTTCTAAAGAGAGAATGAAACAACAAAAACAGTGAAATACACTTAACTCGGATCGTCTGTGTCGACGTCACCTTCAAACTGGCATCAGGGCATCTAGCCCCCCATGGGTCTCTCCTGGTTAAGAGCTTTACTCTTCATCTTCATTAAAATCAAAAGCTACCAAAAATAATTGCTTCAGCCCCAATAAATTGTCCTAGTTGAAGACTCCCCTCACTCTCATTAACGTGTCCACCTTTTTGTCTTATTTTTATCAAAACCTACATTACACGCATCTATTGAATGTTTGCGTCTTGCACAACGTCTGCATGAAACGCAGACGTTGTTTGCGTTTACGCGCAACATGCAAACGTTGTCTACGTTTACGCAAATAGTTGCGTTTTAATCCTTTTTTTCAGTTGCTGGCACATCGTTTTCTTTATAAACTGTTGCCACATTGCTTCTCTTCCAATTGCCTCTTGGATTATCGTTTTGGTATGCTTCTTCTCCTAGCTACCTTATCTTCATTTAATTCCCATAAAACATGTTGCATTGGCTGCTATCCATCATCCTTGACTTCATTAATTAAATTAATGGTGTGTATGGTCAATCAAAATATTAAATTTAAGTACTCCTTATATGGTAATAGTCGTAAGCAACTTTGATCTATTTGTGTTTGTATTTTTCTTGTCTTCTTTTTATCTTTTAATTTTTCCCTTCTTGCTCCATGAAGATAAGTGAAAATTAATCTTCGAAAAATGACCCAAATATCGTGCTTTCGACTCACTTTAACTTCTTTGCTTCCGAATTGTGCCTAAAATCAAATGTAATTCAAAGTGAGTATATTAAGCAACTTCATATCATTAATCGCTAAGTGTTATAAAATAGTTAAACAATTGATTAAGCACATATCAATGATGATCCAACTATGAAGCAAGCATATATCATTAAACTCAATGATTTATCAATCAATAGTCCAAATGACTAGAGGATCTTACATTTGGTGAATTTTAAAGAATGATTTTAAACGTGTTTAACAACAATTCTTGCATCAATTTATGGATCATAAAATGAAGATTAAAAAGGTTTACTAAATTCCAACTTTGTAAACTAATATCCGAAATCTTTTTGTTTTCATCATATAATATGAAAATTATTGTTTCTCTAAATACAAGAGATCACTATCCTCGATGACACTGTTTTAGAAGAAATTGCTACTTTTGCATTTAAAAGGGATATCATGCTAAAGAAGAACAATTAAAGAAAAGCCATCTTATTGTCCGTGCTATTCAATCCATTTTTAATCTTGAATTAGCCCTTTCACTAGATGAAGAATATATTTTTTAGGCTTTATTTGCTATTGATAATATGACATCTCTTATGATTTTGATTCTAATATTTTAGCCATTGAAGAGGTGTACAATCTATATCTTATAAACTATTATCATATCAAATCTCTATTCTTGATCAAGAAACACTATAACATGTTTCATTAGTCCTAGTGGTTCTTATTCATTTATGTCCTACAACCAATTGCTTTGGTTGTAGTTTAGTGACAAATTATTTAAAAGCGTTCCTTATCTTGTACATGTTTAGATGTATATGATAAGTCTATGGAATAATTGTACATTGCAAATGAAATTATAATGAGATTATAATTATGAGATTCATATTGCATTTATGTATTATT
>JANVCQ010000008.1:14455520-14491740 GCA_025531925.1 Erythroxylum plowmanianum | reverse complement strand
ATGGAATAATTGTACATTGCAAATGAAATTATAATGAGATTATAATTATGAGATTCATATTGCATTTATGTATTATTTCTAAATGTTGCTAGTCATTGTTCTATTAAGATTGGATATTAATAAAATGTAAAAAGATTAGTACACGTTTTGTTTTTTCTTATGAAGGAAGTAGTTGATCTCATAGGCTAAAATATAGAGATATTTAAACAAACGAGTAGGTGCTTGCTAGAGAACAAGTTCACTGAACATACCCAATATGAGAAATTCATTTAGAATATTACTTGTATGTCTATAGAATTCTCATTGTGATGATTGTATAAGTGATCCTTTGACTTGAGATCATCAAAGTTATCATGTATGGGGATTGCTATGTTTTGATACTACTTATGATCTATTTAATCATAGGTCATGTAATCGGTAGTCATTAGATGTATCATAAACTATATTAAGATAGTTATGTGATCAAGATATAATTCATCACTTTAAAGTAATTAGAGAGAATGTTTCGTTATTTTCGATTAGTATTGAAATGTTTCGTTATTTTCGATTAGTATTGACTCAAGAAATTCTTGATCAAGGTGAAATGATGCTTTGTAAATAGTTTACAGATGTTATTAATTGAATCGATAGCTAACGGCAAAGAACTAATATGATTAGACTCAAAATAAAGTAGACATTAGTTATATGTTCTATGTCTAATCGGAACATTGTATGATGAAAGGATTGAATTATACGGAAAAATTATGCATGAAAAGGTTAGTCAAAACCAATTTGACATTCTTAAATATTTGGGTGGTTACGATGCATTGCTAGATGCCAATCTTGATCTATGGTTATAAATTGTTTAATTGAAGAATTAAAGATAAATTAAAAAGACTTTTAATTTATCTAATTTTAATTATGAATTAAAATTAGATTTTATAATCATTGCCAATATATTTGGAAAATTAATGGGTCTCATATATAGAATGAGTTGAAGAGAGCAAAGTTAATTTAATTAAGTTGGACTTGATTGGAAAGTTTGAGAAACTTTATGATTAAATATGAGATATTTAATAAATAAGGATCCATATGAGATATTGAATCTTATATGGGCATAATTGGTATTTAATTAAAATTATTTGTAATCATAATTAAAGTTTAATTGAAATTAGAATTTAATTTCAATTAAATTACTAAAACGTCCAAAGCTTATTATAAATAGGCTTAAGCTCTATAAAGTTAGTACTTCATGCTTAACCTTCTTTGTAAGAGTTATAGAGTTCTTTCAACCTGTTTTGTGAATACTGTTAGAGGTCAGACACTTGTGCGGCTACGGTGATTGAGATGGATCAGTTTCAGAAACGGTTCGAGGGATACAACAAGACAAAGATCAAGTTTTGGAATAAGTATGAATTAATTTTTCGCTTTATTATAATTCGTGTTAATCATTTTATAGAATTAAATAGATCTTAGTTTTCGAGAAATCAAAAATTACGAAAAAGTTTCGTGATTATTCCGCTGTGGTCGGGATTGGATCTCAACTCAATTTCCCAACAATTTTACTCTCTAAAAATATTGAAAATTAATCAATCTAAGTGGTTCTATTGAAAAATAATCAGTGTAATTGTTTTCATAGACACAAGCCTTCATTTTAATCTTAAGGTGTTTTCACCTCATTTTTGGTGGCCTCGTCAACGTTATTTTCAAATGGCAAGTGAATAATCTCCCCACAACTAATCTACGAAGCAATCAATCACTATTGAATTCTTTTGATGATGTAAAATTACTATAAAGTCATTGTCTCTTCTTTTTCCTTTTTTTTTTTGGACAATATCTCTTCTTTTTCTAATAAAGACATTTTCATTGATGTAACTGATCATGAACCGTTTCAATGTGACTTACTTTGGTAGAATGTGACATTTTCATTTATTAAGAGTATCAAAATCAATGAAAATGTCACATTCTACCAAAGTAAGTCACATTCAAACGGTTCATGATCAATTACAATCGGCCACTGAAAAACTTCAATAGCAAGAAATTAGAGAGCTCACGTCCTTTTCTTGAATATAAATAAATTAGAAAAAATTATGAATTATTAACTATAAACTTCTTAGTTTTTTACACGATAACTAACACGCTTCATCTCCTATAAACTTTTAGTTTAAAATCAAAATTTTAATAATTACAAGTTTTAATGGATAGTTAAGCCTTTTGAATTGAGAGTAACAGTGTAAGCTATTTCAACCATTAATGTTACATTACATACTATTAATTGGGCCACATTCCAATGAAATGGAACAGTCAGTCCAACATCTGGCATCTCCTTCAAACAAATAATCAATTCGAGGAAAACAAGGGTAGCTTGGGTTTCAACAAATGGCAGGATGACAGGTGTAACAATTTCAATCAACCAAGTATGCTCCTATTCAATGGAGTTATGATTTTCAGACACTATTTTTAGGTACTTGCTTTCATTCAATCACTTTTGGCCTCGGTGGTGTTGTGGCGTGTAAAAGGCTTGCAGTGCCCGCGGAGTCAGGCACCCTAATTACTGCAATTTGGAGTCATTCAATAGCCTTCCATATATGAGTATGACCAAGGGAAGCTCTTAAATGAAAGCTTGCACTTGGATCGCCCACCAATGTTCAAAAGACTTTTCTCGGATCGCTAAAAATATGCTCTCTTGGATCGCTCACTGCCTCCATTTCCTCTCCAGTTGACGTTATGTAGGGAGATAAGTTCTGTGCTTTCCAATGACTTTCTTGGTATTCTGAAAGAGACTAAATTGTTTCGAGTAAGAAATGGGAAATTATGTAAAGTTCATTTCGTAACTTTAAATCTGACCAGTCTTTAGTATTAATGCTTGATGCCAACCAAACATATGCACGGTCTACTCTCTTAACTAATCAAGTTCACTTGGAGTGGTGTGGTGAGGACTTTCTTGCAAAACCTCTTTAGGTCGCAGAAGACAGTTGATGATACAACTCCTCGTCCTTGAGTGTATCTTTTCATACTTTATTGAAGATGCAGCAACAATTGCATCTAGATAACGTGGGATGGTGCCAGATGTCTTTGGTTGGAACACTAATGGCTTTTAATAAGATAAGTTCAAACCTTACTTCTGAAATCTGAAATGTTTACACAGTACTGCATAAGAGTTGATTTTCAAAGCATATCTAATGCTGAAAGAATTCTGCAACGACACATCCTAAGAACTCCCTACCTAGGAAACCTTTTTGGGTATGCCTTCTATACATTCAAGCTCATTGGATGTATCGTGTCTCCAATTTTATCATTTTTCACTCTATACATAAATTCTTAAGTAAGCAGGTATAAACACTGTGGTATGCTGACTGCTGACGAAAATAGATTCAGGATCGAGAACTGTGGTTCTACCAGAAACCCAGTTTTGAGAAGTAGATAGAAAATCCTGTTTGTATTGAAGCCCCTCCATATTTCTGTTTGATCAATCTGCACACCTCAAAAGTATAATTAGGTGTAACCATCTCAAAGGTGTGACTTGGTTCATGTACTTCTCAAGGGTTCATCCAACAGTTGCAAGCACTCATGTGGGTTGGCATAGAAATAGTCTTCTTCCTTTGGTCTATCTGGTACGATACTTCGCATTTTTGGACTTCCCATTTGATCAGCATGAACTTGTTTTACAGTTGAAGAGAACTCATCCCAGCTCAATGACCCTTCACTATACTGATCTACCAAATTAACTAGAAGCTTTCTGTCCAGCAGAATTGTCTTCTTGAATCCCAAGAACCTGAAAATCATTGATACAGGAGGACAGCATGTCCGGTCATTTCTTAATAAAGCTGCTTTAAAAAAATTTATGAGCTGCTAGTGCCAAATAATTTGACCCCAAGAGGATCCAAGTGCTAGTGGATCAAAGCTATAACATCTGAATTTGTCACCTAATAAGGTTAAAGATTTGGGAGGAAATTGCAGCTTTGTATGGTCCGGTTATGAATTCATTTAACCAGAAATCTAGTTCCCTCCTAACTGCAATAACCATAATTTCCAATGGAAAAGGCACAAACTAAGCTGAAAATGTAAAGGAAGCACTGGAACAGGACACTACCTGCGGTGGCCTTCAACAACTCTAGCCATATTACCATCATATGTGGGAACAAATATGTCACTTTCCAGGGAGACAAGATAGTCTAATGCTGCCATTTGGGAAGAGTGGTTCTCAAAGAACTGCAAATCAGCTGGATCAAGCAGGGTCTCTTTTCTGACCTGATTCAACAGAAGAAAGCAAAATGCTATAGAGGAAATTCTACATGCAACTATTACTAGATTCATTTTATACTAACCAGATTAGGGAAGTCATCTGCCAAAGCCTTCATCCTTCTGTCTCCACCATATATTTCCCCGGCAGCAATATATATTTGAACATTACGATCAATACCTAGTGCTTTCAATGTAAGTGCAGTTTCCTCCGGAGTCAGTGGGCACAAACCTTCTTTCCTTTTCATTTCAGAATGTATGACCTTTTCCTTCCACCAGGGATAAGCATATCTGGAAAACACAACAAATCAGTATTGATCTAAATTAATCAACTCCTGACCAATAAAAGGACTGTACCTCATTCTTGTCAGTTCTTCTACCTCCTCATTGTTGCAACCATGTGTGCAGCCTGAGAAGGCCAACATGTCCATTTCGTACCTTAGATGAAGAACTAGAAAGGGTCCTTTCTCCCTCAAAATACTAACAACCCTTCTACCCAGTTCCTCTATCTGTTTTGTAAATCTCAAGGCATTGAAATTTACACGACATCGCAACTTTTGAATCTCAATTGGTAGTCCATTATTCGCCAGACGAGCATCAGTTCTATTCAACTGCACAACTTTGTACTTCTGCACCAGAGGAAGAATCTGTAGGCAAATAGCCTCAGATTTTCATTATTCAAGTATATAATATAACTATGTGTGTGTGTGTGTATATATATATATATATATATATATATATCACAGTACGGGGAAAGGAAAAGTTTCATGCTAACCTCAGAATTACATTCGACTAACCTGATGGAGGTAATAGGATATGTTAGACCAACTAATGGGTGGCAATGAGTGCAACATTCCCAATTCTACTCGTATTTTCAGCCTGGGAGGTAGCTCTTTCAATATGCGAACTTCATCTCTCAATGAAGAGATGAAATGATCGACATCGAATATGTCTTGAAACTCACTGCCTCAAAAAGAATCAATCAGACGAGTAATAGACATTCTTAAGGGAATTATATATAGTGGCAGACTGATTAAGCATACCTCGGATCATTCCAAAATGATGTCTTATCCAACTCTGGGACAATAAGTGTGACATTCATATATCTAGCAATCGCAACCATGTCACATATCTGTTAACAGATGCAAGAACATAAATTTAATGAGTAAATAAATACAAATTAGGCAAAGAACCAGTTATAAAGCTGATCCGACTCACCGCTGCTCTCATTTGATTAAGTCCTCCATTGCAAGAAACCATAAGGTACCCATTGTTCTTGTAAGCCCCTACGCTCGAAGCAGGAAAGGGTGAATTACAGGATCATCACCTTAAGAGGTAGATATGGATCCGTTCAACAAAACAATGCATATCCCAATTCCAAACAAGGTAAATTGATGATGGTAAACCAAACGTTTAAATGTGCTCATAATGAAGAGCCAAATAAGTAACTTGAAATTGAAAAAAAGAAACAAGAAAGCTGAAACTTACTCTTGGGAGGAAGAGCAACTTTGGCAGGAACAGAAGACAGCGCAACATCAGGATGACTAAAACAAGAAGGCCAACCCTTCAACAATCTTGGTCCCCACATCTCTCCGAGCGCCACCAACTGAACTACGGAAGTCCATAGCAATGCCGTGGTGATTGCCCTGATTATCCACAACTTCATTCGAGACCTTGAAACCATCGAATTCTTCAACTTGTCGCTCTTATCATCTCCCAGAAGCTTCACTTTCATCTCCCACTCCTCATCAGAGTCCTCTGTTTTGCACATTTTTGAAGCCACTTTCCTCAAGTTCACCAAACCCACTTGAACAACTCCTTCAGTGGCAGATTCAAAAACAACAGAACCTCATGCTACTCGATCTTTTGCCTCTCTGTTCTCTCTGTAAAGGACAACAAGATTCTTCAAACTTAAATAAGATAATCTGGATCACCTTGAAACACTAACACCTCGCTTGATTCTTTTGAAGTTCGAGATTAAAATAATAGAGACACCAGCTTCATTTTCTTATTACTTTATTCTACAGAAACACCTAACCTTGTCTCCTTACACAGCTCACAGATCACAGACTCTGAATACAAAACAAAACCCAGAAATGACATCCAAGGACTTGAGAGCTAGATCTTTCAAAAAATTCAAGCTTGAGCTCAATATTCACAATGTTAACTCACAAACGAAATGTTGTCCTTTATAGAAGCAAAACAAGAAAATGCTGGTTTCCATATAAAGAAAGATGGCAAAGTGGAAAAAAGAATTGCACAGTTCCTATTTCCCGACGAGATTCCGGCGAGATTTGCCGTAGAAACTTGTCGGGAAATGTGAACAAGAAAAAGAGTGAATGAAAGAGAGAGAGAGAGAGGCTAAAGTTTGAAGAAGGAACAGAAATGGATGGCAAAGCCGTTATCAAGGCGTGAGTTTTGATTGCAAATATTACAGCACGTGAAACTTGGAAGCAACACACAAACCAAACCATACAAATGTAAGAGAGATAAACCCTTTCATTTCGCTGTTTCTTATTAGTTTGTCTTTGTTAGAAACAAGATAGCTGAAAGGAATAGGAGGCTTTGGATAACTTCGTTTTCCATTTGCTACATATAAGTGTCTGTGGGAATAAGTAGACATTGAATTGCTAATGACTGTGGCAACTTTGTGGCCCACAAGACATAGTTTCACTTTCACTGAGGTTGTCACATGATCCTTTTTAAATAGTTAAACCTCCATGGATATTTGTGGCCTATGAGGAAGGAAAAGAGAGAGGAAATATATTTCGGTTGTGCTTTGAGATAGAACAATAAGTTTTAAGTTTACCTAGATGGTGAATCCATGTCACCACCGTGAAGATTCTTCATGAATGGTGGAATTACATGTTTACAACTTTACAATCACCACTAGCATGAAAGGTAGCAAAGAGGCATCACCATTCACCATTCACCATTCACCATTATATATAATGGGATAGGGATAGCTATATTTTCCTTCTCCTAATCCTGAGTTCATTGATATCTATAGGTTAATTTATTAGGTTATGAATCAAGAAGTTATTAATAACAGTATAGGTGTCAATTCCACTTGTTGTATAGAATAGAAGACTAGAAGAGAGAGCCTGAGGAAGATAACGTAAGCTTACATGAATAGCATATTCATGTACAGGTAGGTTTCACCATACATTTCTATGGTTCACCTAAAACGTAGCTCTCTGCTCCTCTCCTGTTATGAAAAAGGGCTACACAACAAGAAATTTAATCTCTACCAGTATTTTCTTTTTTGGAAAATATAGACTACTGCTTTCAAAACTACATGTTGCTTATGTCTAATGTGTTACTAGCTATCCTCAATTAATTTTGGCAGAAACCAATATTAACAACAGCATAAAAGTTACATAACATCACCTTCCCCATTTGAATCCCTTCTCCTCAAAGGAAAATTCAAACACCTAAGTTGAAGATCATGAGCGAATTCCCAAGTGGCATCTGTTGGAGAGAAGTTAGACTGATGAATTAACCATTAAGTGGCTACTAGATTGCCTTGTTTAACTGTTGGCCTAGTCAAGATAGCCATTGGTTTCAACATGGCAGTAGGAAGAGCAGACGAAGGCAAGGAGAAGTTGTCTAAGCAATAGAGAGAGCTGATTTCAGTTGAGAAACATGAAAAACATAGTGAATATAGCTCCAATTTATATGGAGTGCTGGCATAATTGTCCAATATTTTATAGGGAACAATACTTGGCTGCAGATTTTGGAAATCTCTCTAGCAACCACAGAACTTTGATGATAAAGTTGTAGTTTTAATAAACTATATCTCCAATATTAAAGGAACGTCAGAGAGCTGATTTCAGTTGAGAAACATGGTGAATAGCTCCAATTTATATGGAGTGCCGGCATACTTGTCCAATATTTTATAGGGAACAAATACTTGGCCGCTGATTTTGGAATCTCTCTAGCAACCACAGAACTTTGACGATAAAGTTGTAGTTTTAATAAACTCTATCGCCAATATTAAAGGAACGTCTATACGATGCTTATTAGCCTGTGGGTTCATCATTTGCTCAAATGTAGAGAGATGATGTTTGAGTAGGGATTACCGCTTCTCTATTTTGTAGTAACATCTCAACATCCTCAATTGAGGAATCTTTTGGGAAGTAAGGTAAATGTAAAGGTGGAGGAATACTATGTAAAGCTGGGATTAATGGCAGTATGATATGAAGTGTTGTACCAAAATTCTGCTAGTGAAATCCAAGAACACCAACTCTTTGATAAATTCCCTGTCATACATCAAAGATAGGATTCCAAACAAGGTTTTATTGTCTTGGATTGTCCATTAGTTTGAGGGTGGTAAGAATAGGAATGTTTGAAATCAATCCTTTGTAATTTGAAAAATTCCTGCCAAAAATTACTCATGAAACTAGGGTCCCTATCACTGATAATAGTAATTGGAAATCTATGAAGTTTATACATATTATCCAAGAAAAGTTAGGCTATAATATCAGTAGTATAATGTTGAGATAAGGAAATAAAGTGGGCATATTTAATAAGTCTGTCAGCCACTACGAGAATCATAAATGTGTCTTGAGAATTTAGAAGGCTTTTGAGAAAATCCATTGTTATATCCGTGAAAATGAACCAAGGAATGTGTAATGGTTGAAACAAGCCTGGTTATGCCATATGCTCTAGTTTGTAGTGCTGGCAAATGTCACACTGTCTAATGAACTCTCTTACTGATTTCCACAAACCTTTCAATAGAAGATTATATATAATCTGTGATAAGTGGCATGAATTCCTAAATGTCCTCCAATAAGAGTACTGTGGAAATGTTCTGACAGTTGATTTCAAAGGGCATTGTCCTGACGCACTACCAGCTTCCCTTTGCATAATAGCTGATCATACAATCAAGAGTAACGAGAGGAGGTTTCAAGAGTTGAATTATGAATAGCAGGTGTTGATCTCTCTATCAAGGAAGCTTTGAAATTGCTCAAAATGTTTGCAGAAATAGTAGATAGAGCATGTACGGCTAATCAGAAGATTGTACCTGCGTTGTTTGTGTTAGATTTCATATATGCCATCCACTTGGCTGGCAAACGATATACATTGAGTTGGAGTTGGAGTTGGAGTTGGAGTTGTTAATTTCTAATCAAAAAGAAAATTCAGAGGCTGGTGATGAGTTGAGTCTTGACTCTTGATGATGAAATGTATTCCCGTCAGGAAGCATTTTTTTCACTACAAAAAGGATGGAAAGCATCTCTCTGTCAGAAATTGATGGGACCTAGAGCATAGCCATAGAGTAATCGAATCAATCATGTCAAGCTACTAGTAAGCACCATAAACAATACGAAAAAGTTTTGTAAAGCAAGACACCTATTTTTGGCCCCATAGGCATAGAGAGCAAGAGATTAGTGAAAAATAAAATTACTTTTTTCTTTACTTTCTTTATGCGAAATAGTCCCAGGAGTGGTAAGAAACTACTTGGTTTTGAGTTTCAAAACAGCTCAATTATAGAAGTGATTACTTTCCTCGTATAATGATACAATTCAATGAGTAGTTAGACAATTTTTATAGAATTGTAATTAAAATTTTTATATGAATTTTATGAGGGTGAATGGCAGTTTTGGCGATAGTAATTTCAAGGCCCTTCAATTAAATAGATAATGACCTACAACTAGTGCTAATATGAAACGTTGCCAACAGATTTCACTATTTTGTTCTTCTCAATTATACTTAAATTTATTAATTATATATTATAAGTACAGTTCTAATCAAAGTTACTAATAAAACAAGGTACATTTTGCTGGGAAAACGATTTCATTTCAAGGAGTAATATAATATGCGTTCAACATAGGAATCGGTGTATGTCCACAATCCTCAACATGGGTATACGAAATAACATATAAACCAACAAATACTGCCGCAGTGCGCCACATACCATACATACTCCATACTCCTGAATATTTGCTCACATTTTCCCCGCATTAGTTGCAGCATGCACGAAGTCCTCGCATTGAGCAATCCCATTGGATAAGACATCATCAAGAACACCAATGATTTCAAAAGCCTTCGGCAAATCGGTAGCTGAATTCATCTCGTCGAGCCACGACAGCAACTCTTTCGAAAACCCTACCATTTCCCTCACATTTAGCAGCCGATCTTTCATTACAACCTCCCAACCTTCCAAGCTCACACTCTCATCATCCCCTTCAAATCCGGCAGAAGTCCCTTCAGTTCTAACACAAGTCGCAGTAGATGCTTTTTTGACTTTGAGGAAGTGTTGCAACAGCTCAATCAAGCCTGTATAGACAAGCATGGGTCGGATTACAGAGAGAAGATCATCTGCACCTCCTGATTCTGCTGGAGAGCTTGTACTACTACTTCCTGATTCTACTTTAACTAAGCTTGTCGAACTGGATGCTGAGCGGGCTGTGCTCCGCCCATGTGTATGTTGCATATAGGCATGATATATTCCACGCTGTAAAAATGCCCGGCGATGTTGCAACCATGACTCATATGACTCCGAAAGAAGTGAGTCAACCATCATAAATTGAACAGTTTCTTCAGTTCCTAACGTGGACTGTGCAGCATGAGGTGAGGATTTGGTATCCAACGAAGAGTTTATATAGGAGGAAACATCCTTAGCCATGCTACGTCCCTGAGATGGGCTACCTTGCTCAAGAAGGTGACGTGCCATTTGGATCATAAAGGGCAGGAAACGAGAGTTGCTTTCCCTTCCCCCACCTCTACAATCTGCACTGAATGATGCTCCCGTCGCAAATCGAGCAAGCATCTAGAACATAAAAAAATACAGACGTCAGGTTTAACTCTCAAATAAAACAGGTAGTTGTTCTCTAGTAGAATTCACATGTAGAGAAATTAAAAAGAAAATGAAACAAATAAAACAAAGCAAAGACAATTTCTTACCAGCACAATGTCATAGGTTAACAGTCGAAGCCGACTCCCATCAGCACGACCAAGAGCATTGAGATTGTCCCAGTACTGATCCACATATCGGACGTACTGAGCAAGAGGTACAGATGGACCTCTTACTGGGAATAAAGAATTGCAAAGAGATTCGTTATTCCTGAGGGTAGCCCCTTCCCACTCTTTCTTCGGATTCCTCAGAGCAGTATCTGCTCTTTTTGCCTCTTGATGGCAATGGAAGTGAATAATATTGAAGTAACTGACAGTGGTGTAAACACACTCCCCACGAGCGCTTCCTGAAGTGCCAACACCTAGATTCACGCGCTTACTATAAGAGTAAACACCCAGCAAGTCTGTTGGCCTTAAGCTGTAGCCTTCTCGACATACCATGCATGCTAATCCATCTTCCTCCTCCTCCACATCTTCTAAGCCTTCCAGGTTTGGCCTAGCAACAACAATTCTCTCACCACCATCTGAAGCTAGTTCTTGCCGCATACCAAGTCCCTGTAAGAATGAAGGAAAGAGGAAATTATCAACAATTGATTGTCATATAAAAGCAAAGGTATCATCAGCTTATTTTCTTGTCCATAGAATATGCAACAAAAGGGGCCCTTTCAGCGCTCATGGACATGTTCCCTTAAAGAGAGAAATAGTCGATGACAGAAACTTTGGTTTCTCTCCATCAAGGAAACAGTGTATAGTAGAAGCATACAAAAACATGATCAGACAAGAATCTAAGTACCTGAAGCATCTCCTCTCTCCTCCTCAAAGCTCGCCGCCTCATTTCATCCCTAGTGGCATGCCTTAATTTACGCACCTTCTCCTCCAAGAATCCATCTCCTTTTCCCTCCTTATTGGATAGTGTATCCAACAAGTTTTCAGCCCTTGCCCCAATCTCTCCAGCAACTCCTTCCAAAGCATGAAGCAGTGGCAATATCCCTCCTTCATCAATAGACCTTTGAGTTGGCAAGTGCCCCATAGACAATCCCCTCAACATAGACAATATATGGGGAATAGATGGTAATATCAAAGCCAATGCCCATTCTGGACTAGATCTGAATCCAGCCTTCCCTGCAATCGGAAAACTCTCTTTAAGATGTCTAACAGCAACATCTGCGATACCTTTCTCTAGGATAATGTCCTTCAATCGCTCTCCACAGGAACTTGTCTTTAGTGACTCTGATACTCGAACAAAATTTTCCACTGTAAACCTCTGCTTGGCTGCTTTCTGAGCAATGTTTTCATCTTTAGAGTTGTCTTCATATTGCTTCTGCAACCGATCAAACTCCTTCCAGTCTTGCAGGAATGGATTGAAATGTTGAATGAGTGCTTCCATGGCAGCAGGTTCACCATATGTCAGATACGGCAATATTCTTGCAACCATCTCTGTGTTTCTCTGCTGCTTGTTGGATTTTTTAAGAACTAATGGATGGCATAATCTTTCCAGGAACATAAGAACAATCTTTTTAGCTTGTTCTCCAGTGCCAGATTCTTCACTAGTGACAGTGAGGGCACTCTGGGTGATGCTAATATTGTCACTCTCATTTGCCTCAAGTGTCAGACTTTCCACAATGAGAAGAATGCCTTCTGCTGGCTCCATGGCATCCACTGAGAAGGCACGCCTTGCTGTTTCAAGAAGAAGGCCTAAAGCACCTAGCCTTAACAATGCCCGTCTGTTTTCTCTTATCTTGCAGCAGTGCATAAGAAGGTTAAGAACTGCAACCAATTTTTCTTGGTTGGATTTGAAATCATCACGTAATCTCTGGGTATTAAAATAAGAAAGTATAATGTGTAAGTGAAGTGAAGAGATCAAGGAAACAAAAGATTATGACGTAATCAATCCTACAGTTAAAACTCAGTACCAGAACTGGTAACCACATGGTGTAAGGAACTGATACAATTATGAAGTACAATTGCACAATAAAAATAGATCAAAGAATTAACCATGAATAGAAACATTGCTTCTGAATAGTTAAAGCAAAGGACTCAATTTTTCCATAACAGACGATTTGACACACTTTTACCAACCAAAAGCACAAAGACATTTCCACTCAGCATCATCAATTAACTAGTTACCCTGTTTATTTTTATCCAAATTTGATATAAAATAGACATCAGACCAAACAAAAAAAGTAATAGCGATAATTGTAAGAATTTTAAAAGATCACAATAATCCTAAGCATTTTAAAAATCAGCCTGGAGTTCTGAAGCATGAGAAACAAAACCTAATAGGAAGGACAAATGCCAAAGGTAAAACATCACTTAGAAATTAGAAAGCTCTTGCTATCATGGCACTTTTTTATAAAACAATGAAGCAACTGCTTACCTGGATCATGCCCAGAAGTATTTCCAGTCCACCAAACTCTCGAACAGCACCTGCTATTGCAAACTCAGCTTCTGGATCCAGCGACTCCTCTCTGTCTTCCTCCAATTCTTTAATCATAGGTTCAGTAGCTTCCCCATCTAATCCCTAATAAAAAGAAAGAATATGGACATCAAACTAAGAACATAAAAGAATTCACTGTTTCTAGAATTATACCCACTCATTGTTGAAAAGCCATGTTAGGAAGCACTATCACATGATATAAATATGAGAAAGGAATGCAAAGACAGTTCTGGCGGGCATATACGCAAAGATCAACAGGTAAATGCAGCTTTTTGATATCATGGGCTACTTTGAGGTGAAAAGATAGTGATGGCATATATCTATCACCAATCCCAAAGCATAAATGTCATCAGACAAACCAAAAATAAGTAACTAATACAGAGCTTGAATATACAAACCTGAAGCCTATACGTCACTGTCATAGGCGGACACTCTCTAGTTGACACCGCAGCATTTGAAGATAATAAGGCAGAACTACCCATGGTATTCGGAGATTGAGTATTTGACTTTTTCCAAACTTGTTCATAAACTTGTGCAATGCTTAAATCAAGAGAAATGATATTTCCTGCTACCAGTAGTTCCATGCCATAGTCATCTTCAAGAAGGCCTAACAGATCCAACTGGTGGCAAATTTTATTTTTAACATCACGCATCAGAGGACCAATCTCAGCACTGGAATAAGGATTTTTAGTCATTGAACCCCTGATAAACTCTTCCTGGGTATGCGCCTTGTTCAGAACCAACAGATAGGCAGATTCTGGTTTTGATGGGCATATCAAATTACAAAGCTGCTCCAGGATAAACTGCAAAAATAATTGGAATTCAGTTTTATTCAAAAATAAACAGTTAAACACAGAAAAAAATACACTGCGATACTGTAAGGATCTTAACCCTCAGACGATTAATTGAAGTTACAGTTGGGCAATAAAAGGTAATTTGGGATAGCTTTTGAAACAGCAAAAAGATATTCCTTTAAATTTAAATACAGGATGCAAATTCCAGAACAAAAAGGAGCAGTAAGTGCAGAATCAAATGGTTTGTACTTTTGTAGCCCCACCCTCAGATTTTGGTTTAAACATCATAGAGTTGTCCAAAGCAATGAATATTGTGAAAACAATAACCAACACGATAGATTGGTGTTTCATACCAAAGATGTGCGTCCTTTCGTTTCCTCTCCATGGATTTGCAAACCGCCAATACATGCTCGGATGAACTGCCGTTTATTCTCACCGCTGTCAATCAGAAGACTATCTAAAAGATCTTTCAGAAGGCGATTACAATCATTGATCAATTTTGTCTTCTGCACTATCAGGCCACGAATGACAATGAGAGCCTCAAGTACATTGGAGAGCAAATTGTCCCTCATGAATCTGGAATCAAAATCCAATTGTTTAAACCGTGGATAGAACAACATATAACATGGGGACAATATGGTTATATTTTACCTGGATCTGATATTCGGAATCTCCAAAAATTTACCAAGGAGTTCTATAAGCTTGTGAAGAATGAATCCCTGGGAAATGTCAATATGCAGACTCCTCTCTAAAGACTCGACATTACTCACTTCCTGGGTTATCAGCTTACAAATTGTAGACAGACAACCACGTACAGTCAAGAAAAGACGAGCATCTTCTGGCTCGATCATCTTAAAGAGCAATTCAAAGTATTCTGCTGCACTTTCACCAGCAGAAAGGCTTGCTGGTAGCAGAGCCATCAGTAAGTTCAATAATCGATATCGTGTTGAAGAACTCTGAGCACAAAGTAAACTGATCAGAGTGCACATCTCTGACCTGATAGACTGGGAACATGCACTCAGAACAAGTTCTGTTACCCATGAGCCCAGCTCAAAGGTGGATAAATCACGCTTAGTCATCTTACAGGTATGGCGTTTCCATTGAAGAGCATATTTGAGAGCAAGGTATTCCTGACTCTGAGGTTGAGGTCTCAGGCCAGGACCTTTGATTGCTTGAGACACTTTGTACTGTCTTCTGACAAAGTCAAGATATGATGCTCCTTTCTCCCATTCTGAGTAACTCAGCAACTTAATATCTCGAGCGTTATGAGCGTCCCAATTTTTCTCCAAAGGTTCTGCTACAGACTTAGCGCCAGTGCTGTGGCCAGCTACACATCCAGTAGTAATGGAGTTATCTTCAGCCTTCAGTTGCGACAAGGTAATGGATTTTCCAAGACCTTGCTCCTTATCCACTGTATCAGTTTTAGGAGGAGTGCATGCCTGAGATACAATTCTCAGACAGGGGAGAATAATATGTTCAGCAATTGCAGGATGTTTGGCTCCCAATTTAATTGACAAGAATAACAGTTGGAAAACAACACGTAATCTTGATTCCCAGAACTCATCAGCCAGGGAACAAACTTCCGAGAGTAGTAACAATTCCTCACGTGTGGCCAGAGCAATGTCCATGGATCGATGATGTTCAAGACAGTACATGACTTTTTTCTGTATTAAATTGTTCAACTCTGTCACAGCGTCAAAATCACCTTCAGAGAAAGCACAGAGTACTGTCCTAGCTTGAACACGAGTTGTTTTTGCACCTTGATGAATATTATTCTCAAACAACTCAGTTAAGATGCCAGCTGAAACAAGTTGTTTCTTTGCATTAGGATGTTTCGACAGAACCTGCAAAATCTCCAAACATTGGGTTACAAATGTAGTTGCACAGCCATAACACTTGTTTGGAGACCTGGAAACAACAAATCTTGATGCGCCCACTGTATCCTCAAAATTCTTCTGGTGCAAGTAACGCATCAAAAACCGTCGGAGCCCCTGTAGTGTCTGGACACTTTTGTTGACAGAATCAAAGGCAGCTTTGCATTTCTCACCATATAACACACCAAGAAGTGTAATCTTGCGGTTAACCTTCAATGAAGGTCCAGACGGCACAGAGACCATCATTTGCTGGACATTGTCCTTTTGTTGTGAGTCCATCTCATTCTCACCAATGCTTGATATAATCTTAAGAATGGGTTTTTTGAATCCCAAAAGCTGTTGGTATCTCCTACGAGCATTTTCTGTTTCCGACTCAATGGCTGCCAACCCTCTCTTCATGTCCTCATCATTTTCCATGTCATCAAATGTAAAACTTGGTTTTGCCATAAAGTTGAACTCAAAGCGGCCATATTTACTATACCCGCATTCATTACACAGGAAGGAGTCTAAATTCTCATAATATATGTTGCGACATTGGCGACACTGATAAGCATTTTCATGACAATTACCGCAAATTCCATGCTTATCAGTTACAGGTCGACTACAGCGTGGGCACTGCAATGGTTCAAGCGACAAAGCTTGAAGATTTTCGTAGAAAGAGTCAAGCTCAATCATGAAATTACAAGCAGTGATTGGAATGGGAAACTCCACTTTTAACTCTGTCTGGTTGAAAGCAAGATGACAACTCTTTGCACGCTTCCACAAGGTCCAATTATTTTTCAGCTCCGACAAGTCAGCAACCGGTCGATTGTTATAGTATAGATTCAAAACTTTCACTGATTTTGACTTGCGGGCATCATGTACATTCATTGTCACAGTCTGGATGGTGTAACTGCCTGTGCATTTCACTATAATTCGGTTGTCAGTGAATTTTGTTTCTGATTTTAAGCTTTCTAGTTTCATCCTACTGTAAGGAACTTCAGGAGAGCTGCAGGCAACACATGGCTCACTCTCAAGATAGTAACCATCAAACTCCACAAGGCCAATCAAAGTGTTATATATACGAGAATTTGGATGATTAGCTATCAGTTCATTCTGTGAATGAAATGTCTCAAAGATACACCTAATAACATCAGGAGACAAGCAACGGTCTACAGTTTCAGCGTTTTGTTGCTTTGAACAGTTATCAGGAACCTTACCCAGTAGCCAGGTTATCAACTCAGTGAATTCCACAATGTTTTGACCATACATGGGCAGGCTTTCCATTTTTTGGAGAAGTGTCATTAACATTGCATCCTTAAATGATTGCTTTCCATGATGCCATGCACCATAAAGAACACACCGCGCCTCTGAACGCACAGAACTTGAGCTCCATTCCAATAAAAACCAATCAACAAATTGCCTCAAAACATCACCACTCTTGTCTGTAAAAATATTCACAACTGACTCCATATCCACATAGCACTTCTCCGACCCAGATTCACTTCCATCTTCACCTTTCTTTTTTTTCTTTGAATCCAGAGACAGTGCACCTGATTTATTAGAACCGGTTCCAGATTCCCCAGCTTCTACTTTTTGAAAGTAGCCAAATTCCCTTCCACAATAAAAAGCAAGACTTAAAAGTTTAAGAGTCTGAACGACAGACTCTTCACCAAAATAGAACACTGAATTCATCAGAGAAGGTAATACATCTCCATATTTTAAACAGTACTTTTGCCAATTTCGAGGTCTTGCAGCAGCTACCTCAGCCATTATAGATAAGGATTTTACTATCTTCACACTTCTTTCATATGGAACAGGATTCTGAAGACCACCAGATTTGTTTATGTGTTTGTAAAAATTCTTCACTTCACTTGAGAACTGCCATGAGTCTCGAACACTATAATAATGAGTTTTGCTTCCACAAAGGTGAAGAAAAAGCCTTCTGGAATATCTTCTTACAAATGTAGTCTGAGGGTTATTGATGTAACTACACAGGACATCCTGGTATCCATCCAGCTTCAAATCCTTACCAGATGTGATTTTGTAAACCTTCTCTTTCTCGCCCGTCTTGTCTTGCTTCTCAGGTCTAACCAAGTTGTACACTAATCGAAAAACATTCTCCAATAATAACCTGTGATAGTCCATAAAAATATCAGCTCGATGAGCTTTTGCATATGAGTCTGAAAAGAATGGAGAAAAGTTTCCCGCAGGTAAATCTCTGCGTACAGTTAAAAAAGCCCCACATCCTGACCCAGAACTAAGACCATGTGTTGCCTCAAAGTCAGTATTTGAAGACTTAAATACATGAACCAACTGCTGTAAGATATCCATGAGATAATTGACAAAAGCTTGATTTCTCAGAGAACTACATGCTCGGAGCAGCTGAGATGCAATGTCACTTTTCTCTTGACCATCCGAGGACGAATGAGAAGCAGCTGAACTGACTTGGACAACATTTTTATCCTGTGTGTCCGTATTTCCACCTGATTTTGGTATAGAACCATCACTGCCAGGTGGGTGCCAGTTTCGGAGCATCAAGGTGAAAAACATAAACACTAGGATAGCAACTTCCCCGAAAGAAGAGCGAGCTTTAGCAATGAAAGGTTGGTCAAGATCAATTTCATCCAGAAACCACCTAATCAATTTCTCCAAATCTAACGACTCAGACTTGTAACTGTCTACAAAAGGCCCACCAACAGCAGATGACAACCTGTAGAAAAGTTGCATGATTGGGATAGCCCGAACACCAGAAATTGTCCGCATCCATCCCTTCAATTGTTCAAGGAGTTCAGAGAGAAGCAGGGAATTTACAGCTCGTTTTGAAGCAGAAATTGAGACTGTATCAGTCACTGAAGCAGCAAATTCTCCAGATTCACTGGGCTCCAACACATGGATTGAAGAAGCAGAATTTTGTACACTGACATTTGTTGTGACAGGTAAGAGGCTTGAATCATTTACATCATCAGTCGAAAAGTGAATACTATTCCCATCTCCACCCAATGATTCCACTTCAATAGGAATAGCTGTCATAGGATGTTCTCTAGAATGGGGGGCTGGAAGCCGATCCGCATCCAATACTTGATAACACGTCTCACACAGGTCAAAATCAGGGCAAACAGTACAATGCCATCTTCTCCTAAGTATGGGAACGGTGGAGCAACCATCACAGCAATATTGTACAGATGAGGTAATTGAATCTTCTTCAATCATAACTTGTGTACTTCCACCAGTCGTCTCACCAGGCTCAGAAACAGATGATATACTATCCACAACATCATCCGTAGCTAACATAGTTTGCTTTGGGAATGGAACCTGGAGCAATCTTGATGATATTGCAAGGCTGGAGAAAATTGAAGGCATCATGAATGCCAGATAAAGAAACCCATAATAGTAAACAAAAACAAAGGGATAAAATAATAGGCACCTGCTGGAAGTTTGAACTGCCTCACGGGGGGAGAACAAGAGTTTCTTCAATAAATTAACAGCTGGAGAAACAGAACGACCTGCTATGTCTTTACTGTGCAAAGCCAAACACTCAGCATAGCAATAAATGAGCTCAACAGAGGATATAACAATGTTATTCATAGTCTGGGTATCAGGCTGCTCCAGGTCCAGAATTCCCCACAGAACTCGCATAAGGCCATCCACCACTTCAGATCCTAAAAAAACAGAACTCACATAATGCCATTCACCATTTTAAAACAAACCTTTTCATTTGTTAAAGATCATGGAGATTTAGTATTTAATATAAGAATATTCTTATGTATCCAATAGTGGAATGTTTTGTGCATCCCGTTATAGAATAGCTTAGGTATCAAAATCTCCAGGAGGGCGAATCAACACGTAATATGTTTACTGGCAGAAGAAAAGAAAAGCAGAAATTATGCTATAGATTAAATGAGTTCTCCAAAAAAGGTTGATTTGAAACCTTAGGCTCTGGTGTAGATAATTACATGCATATAAGTAGTCAGATGGCCAGGTATGCACATTTAAAACAAATAACAGGAGTGAGGACCTACCATTCATCTCCAGAAATTTGGCTAAATTAGATCGACGGTGCAATGCAATCTTAGAAACAGCGTGCATCTGAGCAGTAAACTCTTCTACGACCCATGCTCCTGTAGACCCACCAGCTCCTAGTCTTGATGAGAGTATAGAAGTTGATTTCACCACCCCATGAAGGCGCATAGTATCCTTTACCTTTTGTAAGGGAAGCTAGATAAGCTCAACAATGTGCATGAGGTAGTTTTTATAGAACATGGCATGAACACCAGAAATTACCTGATAATATCTCTCTTTCGCAGGGAAAAGAGTCTGCAAAACATGGCAAGCAGCAGCTTGCAATGAAGGTTCTCTGTCACTCTCAAAAATTGTTTCTAATAGCTGTTTGCATTTGAGTTGACTCAGCTCCAGTTTAGGGTCATCTTCTTGTGATCTGCAGAGTGAGTATAACTTGGAAAGAAGTTTAAGACCATCTGCTATTACCTGCTCCTGTAGAGGAGCTACAATCATTGAATTAGAACCAAGGACACGAGCTTCCATATCCAAGACTGCGTTCATTTTCTCCTTCCAACCAAATTCGTCTTTATCTCGACCATACACTTCAAGGCAGTCAATTCTAGGTAGTGAAGTGCCATTGAAAGTTGGCCCAATAGTAACAACAAATTCTTCATCTGCCAGAAGTGATTCAGCAACTGTAAATGGTATATCATACCATGACCGCATGCCTTCATCCAGCTTAATCACCCTTTGAAAAATTGTAATCTCAGATGGTATATGGTTTGCTGAGTTGTTACCCAAATGGATGCGGAAACCAACCATAACTATATCAGGGTTTGAATTTGACACCGATATCTGAAAAAAATGTAAACATATCATACAGATGAACAGTAAGAATATAATATCTTAGCAATACTCTCAACCTGCAAAGATAAGGGTCTTAGCAACATGATAAGTGAAGTGACAGCAGATAACTAAGAAGCTATCATCAAAACTTAAAAGTTCATACGTAAGGGCATACAAAAAAAGGATGTACTTTATGCCATATTAATCAGTAAATATCTTCCAGACCCTACAAGTATAGCCTTTGTTCTTAATCACAAATCTTTTATATGCTTGCACACCTGAAGAATTGAAACTCGCATCTAATGAGCACACATCACAACATCATAATACATAACCTGAAAGACTCTAGCTAACCAAACTCTACATATCAATAATATAACCACATGCTGGCTGCCTTAAATTGGTAAAAGCAGTTTTTTGGTTAAAAGAAATCCAGGAGGGCTATAGTCATCACTACCCAAACCTATCACCAAAAGAGAATATGGCACATAGGCTCAAATAGGCAAAACATTGCCTTGTCCACATCCACAAGCAGATCAGAGAACACATAAGAAAGTCATAAAAAAGGTATGCAGAACTCTCGGAGAATAAAGAAAATGACAAGTCAGAATAAGCAAAATCAAATCAAGAAAATTACCTTAAACCCCGATGGGCTTGGACTCTCAAGAAATCCATCCTCTGATGCTAAGCTTTGCTTTGCTCCTTCAGAGTCACCGTTTCTGATAGCATCACCACCCAATTTCACATCGGCTGTGATGCAGACAGTTTTCTCAAAAAAATCAAGGGGGAATTCTGGCTTTATACCAGCATAAGCTTTATTATTCAGGATACCAGAACCCAACTTCTCAATTTTCTCAGCAGTCACACTTGCACTGCCATCATTCCCAGCAGGAACATGTGAATATATATGAAGGCTTCCATCATCATGTAAGAGAAGGCAATGAATCTTGTCTTTAGACAAAGGCTTGTATGCAGTTAATCCAACTACATGTGAAGTTGAGCTTACTGCAGGCCTCAAATTTTGTGCCTGTAATTCGTGCATACCCATGGACACAGCAAATGCAGCATTTGATTTCCCACTGGAGAAACAAACAAATAGTCCTGTACCAACTAGTAACTCTTTCCAGCGATGCAAACTGGCTGATCGCATTTTACCTTCTTGATCTGTCTCAAATATAAAAGAGATCTCTGATAGAAAAGTTGCATTGGGGCTTAATCGACCCATCAAAGTGGTGCCATCTTGATAAGATACGAAAAGCAATTTGTAAGTGGAGGAGAAGTACAATGATGAACCCTTTGCTTTGACTTCTTTTTCTCCAACCTGAATGATTTCCTTCAATGGGATGGCCCCCACATTACCTTCACAAGACAACTCTAACCTGAACAAGGTCCCTAGTTCTGAGAGAGCAACAAGAATTATCTTCCCTTGAGAAGCCATAAAAAGTGTAGCATCCACAATTACACCATCAGGCAATGTGAAGTAGTGTAAAGGACTAATGTTGTCCTGGGATAAGTCATATATCTTGATGAACCGATT
Organism: Erythroxylum plowmanianum; assembly: GCA_025531925.1. Taxonomy (NCBI): domain Eukaryota; kingdom Viridiplantae; phylum Streptophyta; class Magnoliopsida; order Malpighiales; family Erythroxylaceae; genus Erythroxylum; species Erythroxylum plowmanianum. Next base: position 14,469,195 of record JANVCQ010000008.1, on the reverse strand, counting down.
GGTCACTACCATTAGTTTAACTTGAGAACCTGGGACCCAATCAATCCGCCTAATGTATGCACCTTGCAAAGCAAGTTCAATGGCTAGACGATCAGTGACTTCACCACGTGGATTCAAAGTGAGAACCTGACAACTTTCATAGCCTGCTACAGCAAGGTAATTCTCTACCAATGCATTAAAGGCAAGAAGTACGATTTCAAAGCGAACAACATTTCTTGATAGAGGCTTAATGTTGGTCTTATCTGCTGTCACAGGTGCAATGGTGGCTTGCCCAATTAATTGGCCAGCATCAAATATAGCAACTTTGTCACCTTCACCAACTGCAAGTCGGCCCCGATTACTAACGCTGAGCAATGATTTAACCAGAGAACCATTGGCTAGATGTGACCTAAGCTCCTTTGCATTTGAATAGTCAGCCTTTATTTTTAGGTCTAGTGATCCACTTTTATATGCCTTGTTCAATTGCAGTAGTTCAACTCCATAAGATAGAACTTTATCTTCACCCATTACTATTTTCTTATCTTTCGAAAGATTGGACTCTCTCTTGTTAGTTATGTAAGGAAACAATGTAGAGCATCGTCGGAGCAAATGTCCCTCGAGATTAAGTTCTTCAAGTAAAACTGGGATCCAGTCTTTAAGATCCGTAGGAACAGATAACTTGAGCGAGTTATCTGTATCCGCAATCACATCATCATCCAGATCAGAATCACTCTCAGGCAACTGACTTGCATCATCAGAGAAAGGTAGAAAGGACTGAAAGTTACTACCACCACGAGCAGGTGCACTGTCACTTCCAGTGAATTTTCGTGGCTTCAAACATTGACAGTTACTGCCCCTAACACCACCCGCACCACAGTCACAGAAAAATCTACTCAAACGAGAATAAACAACACGATGACCCCGATGACAAACTTTTGCACACACAGAACAGCAACCTTTTGATACTGTCAGGTCACATGTATAACAAAAGTACCAATGTTGTTCCATAAAGTTGCTGCCACTGCATGTAAATGTACATACTTTTGAGGCAAGGGCTCTTTCACTGTTGGTCTCTTCGTCCTCATCTTTATCCATGCTGGCAACCTCACCATCAGATGTTCCATCATCATCATCCTCATCAACAGAAGTTGCATCACATTCAATTGCTGCAGCTCCTCTTCCTTGACTTGCAGAAATAATCAAGGAGTTAGAGTTCTTCCTAGATCCTGCTAGTTTCAGAGGAACAGTGCCCGATCCAAAACTGCTTCCAGTTAGTGATTTTTCTGGGGTTTTCTCCTGTGTGTTCCTCCTAGAGGACCCACAATCATTCAAAACAGTTCCAAGAAAATCAAAGAGAAGTTTCAACCCCGGAAGAAAAACTTCATCATCATTAAGTTTCTCAACCAGCAGTAAGGTCTTCTTCAGAAGCAATTTCAATTGATATTCCCCTCTAGCAAGTTGAACAACAAAATGGAAGTAGCACTTGGATACACTTACATCGAATTGCAAAAAAGCAGTATCCAGTAATGCCAGCACAGCCTCAAACAAATGATTGTGCAGTTGATCAATATACGGTTCAGTAGGTGAGGAAATAAGACATAAAATGAAATTCATAGCTGTTTCTCTCACAGAAACAGGATTCCCTTTTACAGGGGTAACTCCACCGGAAACTTCCACAGTACAACCTAATAGCCACCTCTCCAACTGTTTGGACAGACGATGCAGATCTAGATCACAGAACTTTCTCTGCAACTTCTGTTTGAGATCAGTGTACAAGTCTCCTGACAAGAGGTCAACAAAGAAACGTAGCACTTTCCCATCTACTGATTCAGAGCAGGAAACATCCAGTGAATCAACCAGAACTAACAAATCACCATGTTGCAACTTAAAGAACTGCTTAACAGGCTGTGGTACATTTTCAGCGCCAAGATAATATCGCAAATTCACAGCCTTGGTTGGATCTTTTCTAAGGCCATCCGCAGTATCAATGATCTTCGAAATTATACATTCAACAATACTGTTATCATTCACTTCTCTGGCATTCACTTCCCTTAAAATCTCTTCCATGCACTTCAATAGGAAGAGATCAGTATAGCCTGACAGTTCAAACCCCCCACTGAGGTTGCACATAACAGCATCACAGCTTCCTCCAAGGCTTTCAAAGATTCTATCAAACTTGACAGCCATCAATGAATCAAGAATCTGACCAAGTGACTCAGTCTCTGCAGATAATTTTTCTTTCAATTCCTCCACTGCAAACAACTTATCCAATAGGGAAACGATATCTCTTATCCTAAGGATACAAGAAAGAAGAATTGAACTCTGTGGTTGAATGTGAGAGGGAAATCCATGTAGCATACATTCCCAAAGCACCTTGGATTGGATGCCTGAAAATCTTTTGTCAACAATTGATTCCAAGCTTGTTAAGAGGTCAAATAAAGAGTTCAGTTGGTAACAATTGCTCCCAAGCTTCTTCAGGAGCTCATCCTGTAGACCTTTGTCAAAACTGGAGTGTTTTAGGAGCAGTAGAGAAGAACCATTAGTAAGGGAGTGGTCTTGATCAAGTGTAGTGAGAAAAGCCTTTTGAAAAACTTGTAAATATAGATGCAATAAGTATGACAACAAATCCAGCAGCACCGAAAGTTGACCAGCCTCAATCAAACTTGATGTCATGCTTTTAGCAGCAGCTGTAAATTGGCTGTCCCTGGCTGTGCTCTCAATACAGTATTGATTCACCTTGTTCTTTGTATTGTACTGACAAATGCCTACGTTTAACATGGAGAGTACCATAGAAAACCAGTATCCATTCCTAAGAAAATCCCACCCCAGTTCCTCAGAATTATTTGATATGGGTATGTTACATAATTCATGCAACACTCCAATAAGAGCATTCGGAAGATCTAAGCCCTTGCTGATATCATCACAGTGGCCTATAAATGGGCAACTGAAGCTAAGGAAGTATTGCACATTGGACAACTCTAATGTACAGGACTCGCTCAATAGTGAAGGCTGATGATTTAATGCATAGCCCATAGCAGAAATATCGAAACAAAGCGAAAAAATGTACCTTTCAACAACAAGATCTTCTATGAATGCAGCTTTCTTACCTTTCCAAAGGCCTAGAATCCTTGAGAAGGTTGCAGATAAATCATCCCAAAACAAGCCCAAAGATTCAATGGCCAAATCATCTCGGCAACGCAAAGGAGGAAGAGATGAAATATCAATCAATTGATTAAGCAAGGTACTCAAGAAAGGCTCTCCCTCAATCCACGGAGCCAGTAATTTCTTCACTGCAATTGATGTCCAAGACAGAAATTGATCATTCACAGCAAGATGCAGAAGAGAGTCCCAAACTGGAGCTTCCCTCAACTTTGACCGAACGTCTAGAAGCAATAACGATGGACAAGCGTGAGAAAAGAAGATAATATGACGAATCAAGATGATCAACCGTGAAACAAGAACAGCACAACAAGACAACTGTGTACTACTAAAGTCAGCAGGTAGAGCATCAACTGCTTGAAGGGAAGAAAAAATTAGTTTTGCAAATGTATTCTTTTCTCCTTCAGATGATAAGTGAAATGCCATAAGAAGAATCTCAATGTGAAAGACTGATGGAAGGTGCTCAATAAGTGCCTTGAAGGTAGGACAGTTTGAATGGATGACATTTATCTTGTCAACAATAAAATCCACAAATCCCTTGTAAAGTTTGATTCTCAACTGAGCACCAGCCAAACCCACCCTAGAAATTACAGTATGAGCTAGCAAGGATAAGGTCATATCATTGTAATTATAGGTATCATCTTCAACCATCAGAATCTGGTCAACAAGGTAGTCTTCAAGAGAATATGATAGAGCATGGCGACTGAGGAGGTTATGCAATAATTCAAAGCAAAGTCCAGGGATATGCCCACTCTTTCTATCTTCATCCAAAGCACCATAGTTATTAGAAGGCTTCGTCTCTGGACCACAGACTTGATAATTGAGCATGGAAAGCAAAATATCGATATGATTTTCTCTCAGCACTTTGCAGGCATGCTCGAATAGAAATGGAGACCATTCATGACAGAAAACACACTCCTTAAGGAAGTTCAGCATCTCCATAGCAGCCTGCATTAGCAAATTGCAATTGGTGGAGCCAGAATTAACAGCAACTGGAGGTTGATCACAAGCCTCTGTAGATCCCACTGAGCGCCCACCTTCGGAGAAAAGGTTTCCGAAAAGAGCTTCATCGTCATGGGAAATGGCAGTCTCCAGTTCTGAATGGCAAGTACTTTTTGCACAACCAGAATTTGTTCTCTCAACTTGTGGCTTCAACTTTATTCCTTCAGAGTAAAGGAAGAAAATAAGATGCATTAAATTATCCACCCATTCAGTTGATGGTGCAAATATAACCTTCAATAGTTCCTCAGCTGTGAATCGCTTGAGCAAGGGAACCTTCTCGAACCGTACAACACATGAAGGGTAATCATTTGGAAAATTACTAGAATTGCCAAAAAAATTACTGTCAAGCTCTCTCAAATCAAGAGTCTGATACGTTTGCCTTTTGAGATCCCGAATCAGTTTTAAGACATAAAGGACATTTTGGGATAAGTATACAAGAGGAGGCTCCAGGTTAGCATCAGATTTATAGCACCTCCGTACGGAAGAATCCAAGAGGTCCAACATATATGCTACTATACATGCTAAGATGTTTTGATAGGCACTGCTGTTACGAAAAATAACTTGGACAAGATGAAGAAACTCTTCAAGAAGCAATGAGACGAGGCTCTCCAAACTGCCCTCAACAGTAGTAAGGCCATTTGCAGATTCAAATGCAAATCTAAACAAATTAGGTAAAACTTCTGTTAATAAAGCAACTTCCTGTAATAGCGAGGCATCAAATTCAACATATGGAATATCCTTCACCAGATTTCCTAGTAACTTTAAAATCCTCAAACAGAGGGGCAGCCTATTGCAAAAGCCTGGGTGAGCCAATCTATCATTAAGCACCTCTGGAGAATAGATCAATGCTTTGCAACCATGCATCAGTCTTGGAATGCATTTTATGTGGCAAACAGCCCAATGCTGAGACAGAAATATGAAATTGTTCAGATCTTGATTGGACCCTCCAAACCCAGAACTCTGAAACTCGGGCTGTATGCATTCAGATGCTAATGTAAATAGCAAATGACTCGCTGGCTTGTCATCACTCGAACAACTGACACCTATTGGAGGCAAAGAGGACAAGAAAGAGGGTTTAGAAAGCATATCATAAAAACCAGAAAAAACAATTAAAACAAGAAAATGGAAGTACCATCGGTAAAAATACCTTGAAACCTGCATTTCACTAGTTTGTCCACCTCAAAATTACAAGAGTCACCAGAAATGATTGGCAACAATTCTAGAAGGCTATTTACAGAGCAGGAACTTGGACGGTCATAAGCTCGATCAATTCTACTAAGCAATGCAAACTCCAGAAACAGTATCACATCATCCTGTAAAAAAACACAAGGTACCAAAGGAAATGTAGATTACTCCAATAAAAATTCAAACCCTTGCAAAAGAATATAACAATGAAACAGTTCAAGGACAACAGGCCAAAACAACAAGGCAGCAGGCTGAAAGAATGTTAGCTTATCAACAAAACTCATGATACAAATTGACCATGTTCCTTGTGCTTAACAAGTAAAATCAGTCTTTAAAAGCTTACAACTCAACTAGGACAGATTCCTGCAACCTGGCTTACTCACAAAAATTTTATTTAATAAATTTCAACATGTTCAACTAAATAGCCAAAGTTCCCTGAATCAAAACTGTTTCTGGCCTTTCTTCATTTTTCATCTCTCTCATACTTTTTCTCCTTTTAAGAGATCACTGATCCATTAAAAGGTCACTGGACACCAGGGACACAACATTGTTAATCTCCAATGACGAACACCCTACCAAAATAACTATGAAACCCTGAATATAAGATGTTAAACTAATAAACTCGATTTCAGGGCAGATAAGTGACACAAGGATTAGAGTATACATGCCACAGCGTCGAGGAAGATGATTTTACGTTTATTATATTACATATTTCAATAGACAGATGGTTAGATATATAAGTAGTTAACAGCTAAAAGTTTTTGAAAAATAATGAGTCAAAATTTATATTGTCTTGTAATTTCTATGGCCTGGAGTTAAACAGATCATCTTAAATTTCTTTTCGAGAAGTTAAAAGAATAATAGGAGTTATTAGACAACTTTCTAATTTCTTACATCATAGTCGTTCAGTGTGAAGAAGAATTGTTAATAGTTCATCAGCAAGTTTGCAAATATGAAGCAATACTAGAGTCTTGTGAAAATATTGAACCTCTTTTATGGAGCACAACTTTTAACTAATCATCAAAAACTGTTACATAACCATATAAATGTTTGCTGTAGTACAAAGAAACAAGAGAAAAATCTTCCAAGTCTGTCATGACAACATTCCTCAGCAAACCAAACGATGGATTCTCTTTTTCTATCAATATATAGAGTCATTAGTTGTAAATAATCCCAGAAAATTCGAATCATAATATCTAAACCACAAGTACATATTCCTAACAAAAAATAGACTACTTTGTGACAACAGCAACACCTTATCTAGCATTAAGAAGATGAGCAAATAAATCCAGCAGATGAAATTATCTCCAAAAATAAAAAAGAAGTTCCAAGGGAGATTACACCCAATTGAAAAATTCACACTTACAGCTTCATGTAACAGGACAAAAATGTTCATATTTACAAAAAGAAAGAAGGGAAAAGGAAAGGGAAAGGGAAAAACTATAGTGACAAACAGGGTCATCCATATCCAGAAAGCTTGTCAAGAAATCACCAACCTGCATGCTCAGATCGTCACCACTGAAATCCGAATTCTCAAAATAACGAACAGCAAACTCCAGCGAATAGTGCACAACAGCAACAATCACAGGTTCTGCTTGCTCCACTGCATTGATACACACCCAAAAGAAAAGACCAATAAGTACAATACAAAATTATACAAAATTTGAGATACTAAAAAGAGTAAAAAACCTTCAAACAACTAAATTAAAGTGTGAGGTTAAACTGCACATTTCTCCATAATTAATTATCAATAATCAACAATTATAAAAGTTATTAAGTACTTAAAACACAAGAATGGTAGTAAGCGACTGTAACAGAGTGTATAGTAATTCATAAGGCAATAATAGTGCTCGTTTCTGGAAGCTAAAAAGTAGAACAACAACTAAAAAGCAGTGGAAATTAACGAAAACGAAGCGAGAAAACTACCTGACAAAGATTTATAAATGGAGGCGATGGCGAGACCCACCGAAATGACGGAACGAATTTGCGTATCATTCCAAAGCTGAAACCCTAACTTCTTCTTGTTACCATCATCATCACCATCATCATCGTCTTCGATCGGCAAGATGCCGTGCTTAAGGAGAAGATAGAAGCGTTCGAGCCCAAGCCTGACTGAGGTGTCTGAACGGAGGCGGAGAAGGAAATCAGCGGAAGAGAGACGGTCTTCAAAGAGAGAGTGAAAGAGTCTCGTCAGGTGCTCCTCGGCCATGATAGAGAGAGAGAGAAAGAGAGAGAGATTTTGGGTTTCTGTTTAGTGAGGGAAAGAGGGAGTGGAATACAGAGAACGTGGAAATCGGAAATTTAACAAGAAGAAAAGAAAGTACTGTAAAAAGGCGGTCTTAGCTTTGTTTGCAAGTGAAGTGCTACTGTATGACGTGATTCCTTTGAGTAGGACGGTAGGACTTGTTTTGTTTTGGTCCTCATCTTTCGAAACTTTTTCTAAAGCCAAAAAAAAAAAAGCAACAAAGTATTCTTTTTCAAGGTTAACAAAATAGAGTTTGTAATTTGCGCGAGTATATGTAAGAACCATATATTTGCAATAATAACATCATAGGTTTAAGGTTTTTTATTTCATTAATAAAATAAGTATAATATGGTATTGTCACGTGTTCACTAATTATTATCTTAATAATATTTAAAAATGAAATTTTATTTTTATTAAAAAAAGAAAAATCTCACGAAACTTTTAAATCATAACCAAATTTTATTAAATTTTCTTAAAATCATTATTTTTACTTTTAATTTAATATATTAAAAATCTAATAAAAGTAACTTTTGAAGTTATGAATATTTATTAAATAGATATTAATTTTAAGATAATAATAATTAAAAATACTCGTTGAATAAAGGTTATACTTCAAATTAATAAATATGCATTTATAAAAATCAATGTTATTTTTATAATTAATTAAATATATTATTATTCTCCAATATTAAAAGATATATATTTAATAATTATAAATATATACATATTACTTCAAATTAGTACATATTTAAAATTGTTTTTGTGTGTGTGTGTGTGTATAACAAAATACTTTAATCTATAATGTAATTTATTCATTTAAATTTGTCTATGGATATATAAATATATATATATATATATATATATATATAATATTAAAGTAAAGTTAATAGAAATTTGAGACGTAGCATACTAAGATAATTCTTGACTTAATGAAAATAAATAGAATATAACAATATTTTGATTGAAAAATTACATGAGAAAATTATTATGTTCCTTTCTCTTAAATTTAAATAAATATATCATCAAAATTCTTAAATATTAATTAGTATCAATAATTGACACATTAATTCTAAAAACTAAAAATAATGATGATGATGATGATAATAATAAGTTTTATATTACAGATGTTGACAGATTATGGATAAGTTCTTAGAACATCGGAACCCTTACAGGAAAGTCATTAGAATTAATGGAGATTTTTGACAAGTATAAGATTCATATAACATGCATATATGAGACAAAGTAGATGAGGCTAAAGCAAAAGAGATTAATAAGTTAAACTTCGGCATTTAGGATGTTTGAGACAATGAAATAGAGTAGATATTTTGGTTGTCAAGACACGCATACGTTATGATGGAGGGATAAAGAGGACTAATAATAGGATTTCGTACTTAAAGATTGAGGTGAAATGTATTGTTTTAAATATAGTGTGTGCTTATGCAACCCAAGTAGGGTTGGATGAATAGTTTAAACGTTAATTATGAGAAGAGCTAGATGAGGTGATTCAACAAATTCCTCATGATAAGAGAGTTATTCTAAAAGGAGACTTTAATGATCATATAAGGGCGACCTAAGACGAATATTCATGTGCTCATGGGGTTTTGGGTACAAAGATAGGAATGATAATGAGACTACTTTATTAGACTTTGCGGTAGCGTTTGAGTTGGTAGTAGCCAACTTATTGTTCAAGAAAAACAAGGAGCACCTGATGACTTTTAAGTACAAAACCGTAAAGACTCGAATTGATTGCTTATTCATAAGGTGGAGCAATTGACTTAGTTATAGAGATTGCAAGGTGATACTTAATACTTATTGATTAACTCAGCTTATATTGTTAGTTATGGATCTTATAATTAAGGGTTGAAGAAACAAGTTTTTAGATGTGTAGCATAATCAAATGGTAGAATTTGAAAGGTTACTGTTGAACAATTTAGGGACAGAATAATATATTGAGAATTTAGGAATAGAGTAATATATAAAGAAAAATAGAAATTAGAAGGAGATGTTAACTAGATGTGAGAGAGAGTAACAACTCTTTTAATGAATGCTATAAAGAGATCTTGGGTGTTTCTAAAGAGCCTAGGGGTAGAAAGATGGAATCTTGGTGGTGGAATGAAGATGTACTAAAAAGTTAAGATCAATAAAATTGTCTATAAAGCTCTATTAGATAGCACCACATAGATAGAAAGGATAGTTCATAGAGAAGGTTACAAACTAACAAAAAAGATAGTCTTAAAAGTCAAAGGAAACTAATGATAGAGAAAATGATATATTTAAGTTGGCAATGCTAGGGCACAGAAAGGGAGAGACTTATATCAAGTTCGTTATATAAAAGATAAAGCAAGGGGGTGCTTGTGGCTGAAAATGAAATCAAATGAAGATGGTAGAGATACTTTTACAACCTTTTTAATGAAGGTATAAATGACAACATCTTTTTAGGAGACCTTAACATGTCCGAAAAGTATCGTAACTTTATGTGTTACTAACATATCATAAGGTAATAAATTAAAAGAGTTTTGAGGGAGAAGAAAAGTAGAAGGATAGTAGGACTTGATGAGATACCTATAAAGATGTGGAAGAGCCTAGGCAAAGAGGGTTTTACTTAGCTAGCAATGCTTTTTAATGTAATCCTAAAGTTTGTCAAAATATTGGACAAATGGAGAATTAGTTTGTTAATTCTTCTATATAAGAACAAAGGAGACATCAAAAGTTATAAAAACTACAAAGACATTAAATTACTTAGTCATACTATAAAGTTATGGAAGAAAGTGATTGAGAAGATGGTGAGAAGGGATGCACCCATCTCAAAGAACTAGTTTGATTTCATATCAGGAAGGTTCACGATAAAAGTTATACATCTCCTTAGAAGATTAATGAAATATTATAGGAAAAGATAGTGTAACCTACATATAATTTTTTTTGACTTAGAGAAGACCTATCATAAGATACCTAAAGAAATTAGGTGGAGGTACTTGTTATAATTTCCATCATAAATACTTTGAATGCATTGAGTGAATCCTTTGTGAGGATGTGGAATTTGTGATTTGGATTTCAAAAAGATTATCAATATGATTGCTATTGATATTGACTTATAAAAGTTGGATCTAGGATAATTTGAGTCTAATTGTATGTTTATTTGATTAATATGACATAATAATTTAGGGCATAGATAGATAGGTTAAGGTTAAAAAGGGATGGACATTTTTAAGTTTAATGATTTTGATTATGATTTGCTTCAGGACAAGTAAAAGCTTAAATGAAGGGATGTTTGATAAACATTTTAGTATACTACGCTTTTATTCTCATATTTAGTGTGTTTTGCTTGTTATTTAAGAGTTTTATGTTGTTTTTGGTACTTATCTAGTTTCTAGTGTGTTTTCAAGTCTTAATTGCTTTTGTGGATTAAAATGAAAAGAGTTTATGTGAAATCGGGGTCAGAAAATCGATGAATTGTAGTTATTTTGGAGGTACCTGCCAGTGTGAGTAATATACATAGCCATATAAGGGATTGTGTAAGTCATTACAACATGTAAAACTTAGAAGGCATTGTTTTGCCTGTGTTACGAAACACACCTATGTAAGTGACATACATGACCATGTCCCATACCCATCTAAGCTTTAAAAAATGTGTAAATTTGCAATTTTAAAGGTTTTTTTGAGATACACAATTACTCATATGATCTCGTGACTGACCATGTAGATTATAAAAACTCTAGTTTTGAATTCTAAAAGGAAATTGTGAGGGCTAACTACAAAGAGAAGTAATTAGAGTCAAAGTTTGCATAATTCTAAACTTAGGACATTGGAAAACACAAAGATTACTTATGAACTTTTGATGTTTATTTTGTTTTCTATGTTTATGAACTAAGTTTATTTAGTACCTAGGTGTGATGAACTCTAAGGTGAGATGGATATTGTTATTTGGTCTTTTATTTAATACAATTTGATTGATTGATTCATTGGGATTCAATTATGCATTTTTATTATTGAATTAATACATCTGAGAGATTAGTTTAATGTATGATTTTATATGATTGAGATTGATAAATTATTTTACATAAATAGATCTAATTTAATTGAAAGGAGTTGCATGCAAATTTAAAGATAGATCGACATAAATATTTTGAATTAGGGTCAAACGTGATAGTAGAATTCACGAATCAAGTAATGCAATCTTAAGGGTTTTAACTAGAAAAATGTTTCAATTAGTCAACCAAAGATTAGTTATTACTAGTCTAGAGAAAGATATTAGCATAGTATATGAATTTCTATAGTCCAATAATCAATAACTAAATTGCACGATAAAGAGTTAATACTTAAGAATCTCAGGGGATCTATTACCTAGGCACAAGTTTTTCGATATTGATTAATCTTAGTGCTATCTATGGTCCATCTTATTATTATATTAATTTTAGTTTAGTTTAGTTTTAAATTAAGTCATCATTCAATTTGTTGGTTAAATAATAAAAAATAGGTTATTACTAGTACTTGTAATTCTTATGAGATCGACACTCAATGTTTATTGCTCGTATACTATAATTCGATAAGTGCACTTACCTATGAAATCTATAGAGTAAAGATCAACCTTCATATAAAGTTTTTGGCACCATTTTTTAGGACTAAAATGTTATGAACACCTGATTTTTCTTAATTTGGCCATTTTTCTTAATTTATTTATTTTACTTATTTTTAATTTGTTAAATTATTTTGTTGACTTCTGGGTTTTCTCACTTCTACAAATTTTTGGGTTAGTTTATGACCCAAAAAATCTCTCTCATTTAATGGAAGAAGATCCAAAAATTGAAAGGATGACTTCTTAGAAGAACTCTATTTAGAGAATTCAAGGTAGATCGGCAAATACAAGAAATAAAAGGTCATATTGATACTGAAATGTCAGGAACTATGGCAAACCAATTAAGAACCATTTTCGATTATGCTAGGCTAGATTTGTTAGAAACGGAGTCCAGCTTTAAGGCTATATTTGGTTAGGAGTCTATTAATGAAATGAAATAAAATATAATATTATTCTATTGTTTGTGAGGAGGGTTTATAATAGAATGAGATGGAAAAAGAAGGTTTCATATTACATCTTATTTCATCATAAACAGTAAAAATGAAAAACCTTCGATTTTGGGGAGTTTATGATACGATAGAATATAAAATGATAAACAACTTTATACTATATTATGTTACAAACCTTTCATTCAAACAATATTTTATTATATTACATTATGAACCCTTTTCTCTCTCCCAAACAACAATTTTCTAATATTTCATTCATTTATATTCTATTTCATTATAAACCATTCCATTTCATTAAAAACATTACATCTAACTAAACACAACCTAAAAATATTTTAACAAAGCTGGCGACGAAGCTTGCAGTTGGCGATGATGCTTGGAGCTTGGGAGTTGGCGGTGGCAAAGTTGGTGGGAGCTGGCAATGGTAATATAGTTGGAGGCTTAGATTATTAAGTATATATACTAAGGGCGAAGGGGATGGACGACCACGAAATCCATCCCCTTCGTCTATTTAATCTAACGATTGGGTGCCTCTGAGTTAAATCCCGTCCCTTCACTCTCGAAGTTTCTACCTTTACGCACCACTCACAACGCTCTCTCTCTTTCCGTCAGCTTCCTCTCCTTCTCCACGGTTGATTTATCCTTGTTATTCTCCTACGCTCTCTACACTATAAGTTTCGACAATGGAGGGTCAAGTTCTGAAGAAGAGAGGTCGCAAACCTAAGCCCAAGGATGAAAAGGAACATTGAAAAGTTTGCTTTTTTGGTTTGGTTCGGTTGGTGGGTTCTTTCTGGTTTTGGGATTAAAAGGGTAATTGGGGGAGTTAAGAGGTGGATTATGTTTTGGGGTTTGAAGTACTATGGAATTAGTGGTTAGTAGCAAACAACAACAACAAGATGACGCTTTACCTTGGTCGCGAGGCTTCAAAGGTTTCTCTTTTCTCTTTGTTTTGTGCTGTTGGATCCTCTGTTGCTGTTAAAAGAGTTCTATTGTAGTTTGTTTTAACGATTATATGTGATTTTGAAGTTTGTCTTGATGATCTGATTATAATAGATTCCTTTTTGCTATTCTCCTTATGTAGCT
>JANVCQ010000008.1:14396451-14416228 GCA_025531925.1 Erythroxylum plowmanianum | reverse complement strand
CATACAACATCACATTTTGATTAAACAAATCCAAAATACAACTTAAACCAAATGTCTTTCATTTCATCAAATGCTCAGATATTCATTTATACCTTTCATTCTTGATATTTCCTCATTTAATGTCAATTTAAAATTCAAAAATTTTTAAGAAAAGTTCGGGGTCCAACATTTTTAATTTTCTGGATTATTACATTGGTAATTGGATTCCAGAAAAGGTTTTAAAGCTTTTTAAGCTAATTTTGATTGCATTTTCGTACTCCGAACTGCACATAAAGGAGACATTTAAGGTTTCATGTCTCGTGTGGTAGGTTCGATATTTGGGAAAATACGATAGTCACTCTCATTGAGATTTTTTTAATAAAAGTCTCAAATAAAGTTTAAAGACAATGTTTTTAGTATTAGTATGTGATTAATTGATTGTGAATTTGGTTTTTTTTGGAGTTATAATCGATTTTTACATACATTATGCCCATATAGAATGTGAGGATGACATAAAATGTATCTCTCGTGTTTGTGGTCTTTTTGGGTATTGGTAAGATTGTAGTCTCCATAGTAGCCTTTCAAATCAGTATTTGGATTGTACCGCGTGCATATTGGGGGATGTCTCTGGTCTCATGTTTGGTTATTCTACCCGTAGGTGTTGACCTTATATGAGATTTTGAGATGTACATAAAGACATTAGATGGAGGAAAGTTATTACTTAAATGATCTATTCACCCATAGGTGGTAGTGTCATTAGAGTTGATGATTTGGACTCTGATTGTTTTTATGTGAAGGTCTAATTGCATATATTATGTATTCAGCCCACAGGTGTTTTATAATATATGCAATTGGATTCTCTATATAGATATTGTTATCGTTGTTGTCCTGTATTTAAATAGATTTTTACATTATTTTTTCTATCTTGCAGTCACCTTTTCTGTAAATGACAATGATGTCATGATTGAGACCTTAAATGGTTTCAAGTTCAAGAAGTGGAAGAAGGATGTGGAGTTTGCACCAGATATGGCTGACGTCAACATGGCGATGCACATCGAGAGACCTTCTCCACTTACTGACATCAGCTTAAAAGCTGATAAAGCAGCTATGGCGATCTAGGAGTGATCAAATAGGATGTATTATTTGACCATTAAGAGGTCAATCCCAGATCATCTGTTGAGTGGATTACCGGATACGATCATAGCGAAGGAGTTTATGGATGATATTTCCCAGAGATATAAGGTGTCTTCTCATGCTGAGTAGAGCGCTTTGATTAAGGAGATATTCTCTATAAAGTATACAAGAGAAGGAGGCATTCGATAGTACATTGTCAGGATGGTTCACCTTCAGACTAGGCTAAACACTTAATGTACTAATTCCTAATAACCTCATCGTGCATTAGGCACTAAATGCTCTCTCTTGAGAGTTTGATATGTTGGCTACCTCCTATATCTCTCAGGATAAGGCCTGGGACATCAATGCCTTGATTTCCTAGTGTGTTGTAGCAGAGGAGAAGATTAAGAGTTTTCCTCATACAGTCATGTTTGTAGCTGTCAAAGGTAAGGGAAAGGCTAAGCCCTAACAAGCTAAGGGTAAGGGTAAGAAACTCAAGCCTTCTCCAAAGATTCAGACTGGACAGTCCAGCATTGTTAAGGGGCCACATAACCTAAAGGGTATGATGTGTTTCTTCTATAAAAAG
The DNA here is from genome assembly GCA_025531925.1 of Erythroxylum plowmanianum. NCBI lineage: Eukaryota > Viridiplantae > Streptophyta > Magnoliopsida > Malpighiales > Erythroxylaceae > Erythroxylum > Erythroxylum plowmanianum. The sequence goes on along the minus strand of JANVCQ010000008.1, from coordinate 14,414,550 downwards.
AAGGGGCATAGGAAAGTTGATTGCGAGAAGTACAAATTGTGGAAGGTTAAGCAGGAATTGTCAGGTAACTCCTTAGCCTATATAATTCATGAATCTAATGTAGCTATAATCACATTAAGTTCTTGGTGGTTAGATAGTGGAGCTTCTAACTATGTTGCTTCCATAATGCAAGGGTTTAGATCTAATGGAAGGCTGACTAAAGGAGAGGAGAAGCTAACAGTTGCCAATAATGAGGAGGTTGACGTTTTGTATATAGGAGATTTAGGTTTGAACCACGATACGAGGTTTGTACTCGTTTTACAAGACACATTTTATATACAGTTTTTTAGACAAAACTTGATCTTTGTATCAGTTTTGGATAAAGAAGGTTATCATTTCGTATTTGATACTTCGGTTGTAAATATTTCTATCAATACAAGACATATCAGAACTACCTTCTTATCCTACAGATTGTATATAATGTGTCTTACTCGTAATAAAATATATGCCTCATTTTATGTTGCCAAACCTATTACTCAAAAGAGAGCCTTCATAAAGAAAACATCGTACATATTGTGGCATAAACATCTTGGCCATATTTCCAAGGAGAGGGTTGCGAGATTAATAAAGGATAACATTCTCCCAACTCTGGACTTCAGTGATCTGGAAACATGTATCGATTGTTGTAGGCTGAGTTAACCAAGATAAAGAAAAAAGGCTTAATTCATGCTTCTCGTTTATTGGACCTCATACATACAGACGTTAGTAGTCCCTATATAGTCACGTTATGCCATGCTAGATATTTTTTGACACTTATAGATGATTATTCCCGTTATGGATATATGTTCTTGCTTAAATTATAAAATTCTTGATAAGTTCAAGATCTTTAAGATTGAGGTTGAGAACTAATTGGAAAAATCAAGAAAGATTGTCAGATCTGATAGAGGAGGGGAATACTATGGCAGACATGGAGTTACAGGACAAGAAAAGAGTCCATTTGCTAGGTATTTAGAATCAGTTGGAATAGTAGCTCATAGTTACCCTTTTTTCCTTTTCTTCCTTATTCTAAAAAGTTTTGTTTGCCTTCATTATGTCAGGTAGTCCTGAGCAAAATGGTGTGACCGAAAGGCACAATCACACCTTAAAGGAAATGATAAGATCAATGTTGAGTAGGACTAACCTACTCGAATACCTTTAGGGCGAAGCCATCAAGACGACATTGTATATCTTGAATAGAATCCCAAGTAAGTCAGTATCTAAAATGCCTTTTGAACTCTGGAAAGGATGGAAGCCAAACCTTGCGCACATTCGTGTATGGGGCTACCTTATTAAGGCAAGGTTATATAATCCTTATAAGAGTAAATTGTAACCTCATTCCACTCGTTGCTATTTGGTAGGTTATCTCGACCACTCTAAGGGCTACAAATTTTACTGTAGAGAAGGAGGGGCCAAAATAGTGGAATCGCAGATGGCTAAGTTTCTGGAATACAATGTCTATGATGAGGGAGGATCTTCACATCCTTCAGGAGATAGTAGGACAAATACTGTGATTATTTTGCATTCGCTTCTCATATAGTCAGGTCCAAAGGATTTAGGTCCAAGTACTATGCCTATGCAGGCACAAGAACCTATACCTGTTCAAGAAGAGGTTTCTGAGGTACAAGAACCTATAAAATTACGCAGATCCACTAAAGAGAGGTGACTTGCTATCTCACCAGATTACATAGTCTATTTGGGTATGCAAGACTATGACATAGGACATGTTGTGGATCTAGTTACTATTACATGAGCTATTTCTAGACCCTATGCAAATATGTGATGGGAAGTAATGAAGGATGAGATGCAGTCTATGAGGTGTAATAAGGTATGGGAGCTTATTGATTTACCTCAACATTGCAGGCCTATCAGTTGCAAGTGGCTATTTCAGATCAAGAAGGACACACATGGTCAAGTTGAGCGATTTATGGCGCGTTTGGTTGCCAGAGGATTCACTCTGGGAGAAGGAGTTGACTTCAATATTACCTTCTCTTCTGTATCCTCGAAGGATCCATTTAGAGTGATTATGGCAATAGTAGCTCACTATGACATGGAGCTACATTAGATGGACGTTAAGACCACTTTCCTAATTGGTTACCTTTATGAGGAGGTCTATATAGAGTATCGTGAAGGGTTTTAGGATTAAGATGCAACTGACCTAGTTTGTAAGTTGACTAAATCAACATACAGTCTGAAATAACCTTCTAAACAATGGTACCTAAAGTTTGATGAGGTTTTGACCTCATTCAGCTTTGTGGAAAACAAAGTTGAAAGATGCTTATATTATAAGGTCAAGGGGAGCAAAGCTATCTTTTTATTATTATATGTGGATGATATCTTGCTCGCGTCAAATTATTTGACCATGTTGCATGAGGTAAAGCAAGTTTTGGCAAACACTTTGACATGAAGGATTTAGGTGAAGTATCTTTTATCCTCGGTATGCAGATTCACCGAGACAGATCTCAACACTCATTGAGCCTCTCATAAAGAGCATACATTGAGCGAGTGCTATAAAGGTTTAATATGACTGACCGTAAACTTGTTGTAGCACCAATCTCTTATGGTGATAGATTATCTTTAGCACAATGTCCAAAGAATAAAGTTGAGAGAGAGGTTATGAGGAATGTCCCGTACTATAATACAGTTGGTAGCCTTATGTATGCCCAGATGTGCGCTTAGAAGGACATTGCATTTGTTGTCGGATTGTTGGGTCGATATCTGGCTAACCCAGATGCGGATCATTGGAATGCAGTTAAGCGAGTGTTGAGATACCTAAAGGGTACCAAGGATTATACGTTGACATACAGGAAAGTCAACAATTTAAACCTTATAGGGTATAGAGACTCTAATTTCGCTATGTGTCCGGATGATCGTAAATCCACTTCAGGGTACATTTTTATGTTAGCAGATAGTGCAGTATCATGGAAGAGTGTCAAGCAAACACTGGTAACTTCCTCAACCACGCATGCAAAGTTTATTGCATGTTATGGAGCTGCTATACAGAAGGTTTGGCTTAGAAATTTGATTTCTGAGTTGTCTGTGGTAGATTCAATAGCTAGACCCATTCAGTTATATTGTGATAATCTTGCTGCAGTGTTGCTTAGTAACAATAATAAGAATATCACAGGGTCTAAGCATTTGGAGGTCAAGTATTTGACCATAAAGGGGTTGATTCAAAATGGTGACATTGAAGTGGAGCACATTAGGACTGAGGATATGTTAGCTGATCCATTGACTAAAGGACTTCGCCCACCAGTGTTTGTTAAATATGTATCCAGTATGGGCGTGTTAAATTTCTTAGACAGCAGTAGTTAGGGATCATTGTATTTGCTCCTTAAAAGTATGTTACATTTTGATATATTATGACATTATGATTATTTATTAATATAGATGATCATATTTTATCCTCAATAATAACTAATTTTGTATATAGTCATAATATATATGAAATCCTTAAGATTTGTGTTGATCTTAAGCAATTTAAAGGTCATTGAGCATATATAATGATTGACCTTGAGCCTATGTCATTTTGACACATACAGGTTAGTACAGATATCCATAAATTTAACATAACGTAGGGGATATAAGTTTTCAATCCCATAAAGTTTTTCTAATGCAGTTTAGCATTTAGTTAGAGAACATAAAAGTTTTCTCTAATGCTATTTAGCATCCGGTGAGAGAAGACATGTTTTCTCTAATGTTGTTTAGCGTTCGGTGAAAGAAGACAGGATTTTTCCGCTGCAATTTAACACATGTAGTTTAGCATAAAATTGGAAAAATCGAGACCTACAAGCGAATATGATACGTTTTAGATCATACAAGTATTATCTTAGTTTGCTACACTCAATTTTCCAATTTATGTTAATAAAGTATTAGATATTCATGGTTACATTGGACCTGTGTCGCAAATGACACATGTGTGATGTTTTTCAATATTGAAAGCCTTCCAAGATAGAATGTTGGACTTTTATTACCTTTGGATTAAATGTTTTTAATTTTTTAAAATTTTGTACCAATATAGTTGCATGACTTAACCAATTTAAAACTATTTTTAAACTTGAGCCACAACTGCAATTAATGCTTGTCTAAGGGGAAGAATATTGGACAATTTTTTTCCTTCCCCATAATATTGGACAACTATTAATTGTATTTTTTTGATTTTTCAATAACTTATCAGTTAAGTTACATAATTTGATCCAAACAAAGATAATAAAGTAGCCCAATAAATGATTTAAATCAATGAGTCGAAATCTGGAAAGAAAATGGATCCCAATTAATGTAGACCGAATCCATATCGAGCTTGTGATGGGAAAGCCTGATATGGAAGCTATATATAAAGGTTAAAATCTTCTACAGTTGCTCATATAATTCGTAAGCATACGGATCATCTAACCCGTTAAGAGTACTTACATCTTGAGAAAACCATAGAAAGACATTAACGTGCTTGTGAATGTTTTCCATAAAGGATTATGGAGATTGGAGATCATTTTACCTTCGAAAATTGCTTCAAAAAATCAGATAGAACCGAAATCAGATATTCCGCATTTCCTTCATTTTTAACCCTTTCATGAATGATCCAGGACACATAATTGACAATTTGCAAAGCCAAATAGTCAAGTTCATTGACACTTTCCTGTCCAAGAAAGAAAACCGCGGATGTTTGGATCCCACTGCAATAAGGCTCAACCATTTACATCGAATGAATTATTCTAAATCCAATTTTTTCTTAAGTTCCATACGCAAGACAAGATGGCGTCCACACTGTCCTTCACTGTTGATCTTGGATGCTCCTTTGTTGCACTACACCTTCCAGCCTGAGGTTACGAATTGTGAGATATCATGATTTGTTTTGCTTGAAATAATGCATAATTTTGTGCTTCTCACCAAGAAATATTAATCGTGGATTTACCCTAAAGTAGATCTTCTGCAGTCTAGTGCATCTCTACACAAATTTAACTAGTCAGAAAAGGAGACATGCCGGCTTCTTCTGAAAGAGCATATCTCCAAGCTGAAGTTCTAATTGAAGAGAATAGTACCAGAAAAGACTAAAATAAATTAGTAAATGAACCAATATGATTGGAACGTACTTGTCACCTTATACATAACTGTTTCTAAAACTTTGGGGTCTTCTATAAGTTCTATATCAATAAAAATTTTTCCTTTTAGAAACTTTAGATGTCTTCTTCAGAAATCCATTGAAATATCTCTACTATTTCTTGGAAAGAGCTATGCAAGTTCAATCAACAATAATAGTAATACAAAAAGCCGTCACATTGAAATTCAAGAAACCAAGTGGGGATTGAGCACAGCTCCAATGAACAACAGTAGACCAGAATTCTCTTCCTTGATTGTGAAAATGAACGGATGGTCAGCCACAAAGATTGGAGCACCCAGCCTTCCACATCGAAGCCTGTACTGAGAACAAGTACTAACTGCAGCTTCGGTTCCTTCCTCATTAACTTCAATATATGCCTTGTGGAAAAGCTTTGAGAGGACAGGTGGCCAGGCACTATCTACCATCTCTGAGAGCTCGCCTGTGTCTTTGAAAGGCAGTTCCAATCCCAGTTCCTGCATAGTTTCTGATGCTTCAAAGTCAAAGGCAAACTTGAACCTCGGAACCCAAAACAATCTAAGATTCTCTTCCCTTAAACTCAAAGGACCATCAAATGCCTTGGGATTGCTCCTCAAATTTTCCACCAGAGCTGCCAAGCCATCTCTTGCATCAGGAAGAAAGAAGTACATGGAAAATCGCATGTTGTCTAGTCCACTTTGGTATGGTAGTTGAAGAACTTTGTAACCATCATAGCTTCCATACAGGTTTTTATGATCACTCCTAATAGTCATGAAAGGAACTTGAACAATCTGCCCATCGAGAAGGTAAAACTCCTTGTGCTGTGTCTTGGATTCATCAAACCTTCGGTCCCATGCTCCTTTAAAATATAGTGCATTGGCAAGGACAAGGGCTGTATCACTTTCTAGACTACCCTGTGGGAGTATGTCTTTGATGAGTCCATTACTCGCAGACTCTGCCCAAGAATTAACTTCATTCACCACGTTATTACCCTACAAGGACAATCATTAAACTATGTATGAGCTCCTCTTGTCCAGTAATAGAAACGAAACGAATTTTCAGATAAGAGAACAAGTGTGGGCACTTAAGCATCACCTTATTAATAACAAAGTCAACTTCTTGGACTGTTGCATGGTAAAGACCACTGACCACCTCCTTAAAAGAAGGCTTGAAGTGTAATCCATGGCGAATCCAAGCACCGTTGACAAATGATACAACAGGCCCTCCATTGCTACCAGTTGACGGCGACAATACTGAAGAAAGAGTCTCTGAAGCCAGGGAGATGAGCTCGTTGATACTTTGTGATCCAAGATAGGAAAGCAACTGCTCCAAGGTAGACCCCTTTGAGCCCAGAGCAATCAGGCTTAACATGGAGTGGAACGACAGAGGAGAAAACAAAAAGTTCGATCCTTTCTCAACTTCTTTTGATAGAATATGGGCTGCCATATCCAAAGAGAACTTGGTGTCTGATTTGCTGGTCATGATGGTGTTTCCTGGGAATCTGTCAATATAGAATGCCAACGTACGATGTAATTAGTTGTTTGATTTGGTCGCTCCTTCGACATCCTATACTTATAGAGTACGACGAGAGTTGCCATGTCCTATCCTATGTGTATCCGTCGCCAATCCACAGCTTATTTAATAAGTTCTTGATAAGATTCCGATATTCACAAAGAAAACGGGAAATTGCTCTCTCTTCAGCGGAACTAGTCCATGGTTTAGCATTCCATAGATGATTACCACATCAGACAAACGGTCACTTTCACCATCTCTTAATTCCGTACGTATAACGTTATTAACAGAACAAAATTTTTCTTGTCAAATGCAAGCTGACTTATGAGACAAAACAAAGGTCGTTACTCTGGATTTACAGACATCATTGACATGACCGGATATATTTTTATATTCTTATACGTCTGTTATTACTTTTTTGGGGATAATTACGATAGATTTTTTTATAATTTTTATAAATTATACCTCCAAATTCAATTTGATAATTAATATGAAAAAAATTGGGTCTTTGACTTTCATAAAAAGGAAATTGAATTATTTAATAGTAGTTTAAGTCTCTTTTTTATAATATTTGAATGAATCTAAAAAAGACTATTATTTATTTTTCTTTTTACTCACTCTCTCTCTCCTAACTCCTAACTAAAAAACTGTCCTATTTTTCTTTTTCTTTCCTAGCGTTCAGTGTAAAAAAAAGTAACGATTTTTAGTTATGCAATAAATAATTAAAAATAGTAATTTTGAAGTTGATGATATATTTAACTCCTTTTCTTAGTGTGTTTATGAGAAAAAAAAAACGTGTACAATTGTCTTAACTTCTTTTTTTGAATAGTATGAATATGATAAACCATAAAAGACAACAAAAGGTACAAAAATAGCAAGCCAAAGTATACAAAGTGTAGACTAATTAAGAACTATACAAAAAAGTTTTGTTTTAAGCCCCCAACAAAAAGATCAATAGAGGTTAAGAAAATTGCCAATTTGTAAGAAGAAATTGACTGCATGTGTGCTTATCTTTGAATGTGTATAAATCACATCTTACTTTATCATTATCAATCAGGTTGCCTCCTCCCATCTTAGACATTGATTGGAGAATATCCTTCTATTTATTTCATCCCATACATAAATGATCAGGTAGGATAGAGCCTTATATAAATCTATGTATAACCTTTGTAGTTATGTCTTGTTTTAAGACTCTAGTCCACTATGTCAAACCTTGTTCCAGATGCATTGTTCGACTTACATCGATTAAGAACTTTAGTTCAAGCTATGGGAGTAGCTACATTGGAACAATAAATGATCTAGTGTTTCTAGTCAAGATCTACATAAGGTACACCAATTAGGGATGTTTATGAAACTTGCTAGCCGAGTCATTGTAGCAAGTCTGCCTCTAATTGCCAACCATAAGGTGAGAGCAGCTCGGGGTAGTGGATTTTTTTATCCAAACTAGTCTACACCATGGTACATTTGGAGTAGATATACAGAATAGTTTCCTACATGAGTTATTAGTAAAATTAGATGAATTTGTGCCTTTCCATATAAGTTGGCTTCGGTGTCAAATCTAAGTGCAAAGTTGGTAAGGAATGAGGTGATGCTTGAAACTAGGAGAATGTTGATTATAAAATTCTTGTTAACAAGAGCCTGTGAGACTATTGCATTTAGCTGATAGAAAGACATAAGAGGGGATATAAAGTTTATATTCTTCAGAGGTCCAATTGGTGTCCATTTATCAGACCATTAGAAGGAATTATCTTCATTGTCAATCTCCTTAAAGCATTGCATCCTTATTTTATCTCTTAACAAAGTCAGGAACTTCATTATAGAAGATGCATTTATAGGTGGCTTGAAGTTCCAAAAGTTCTGTTTCTTGATGTAATACGCACTCACCTATTTAACCAATATTGTATATTTGTCTTTGCATAATCTCCAAATTCTCTTTGTTGGATCCCGCTTTCGGAACCTAACCTCTTGCGAATATCACAAATATTGGATCTCGCTTCTGGAACCCAATCTCTTGTGAATATCATAATACTTAAGCGTATTATCCTGTAGGGTTATTTTCAAAAATCCTTATTAGGCATTATTCCACAAGGGTAGTGTGCTCAAGACAAACAAACATCAAAACAACGTATTACATCAATGTCGAATCCTATTTCTGAATGCGAAGTCCAACTCTTACAGAAAAATACTTCATCATACTCTTTGATACATTACAACAACTAATTTTTATCTTTCATATTTCAATACCCTCAAATCGGAGGGTTTTACAAAGCTATCCAACACTCTTAGATAACACCATATTAGTAACATTAAGTTGAGTAATTCCTAAACCACCTTGTGCTTTTGGTGGACATATATCTGACCATTTAATCTTCAATTTTATTTATTTCTCTTTATATCCAAACTACATAAATCTTTTGAGTATCTTTTCTATGTCTTCGATTATGGCTTTAGGAAAAACCAAATGTCATGTCTAGTATATATTAATAGAGATGAGCAATGAATTGATCAATTGAGCTCTTCTAGCTAGAGATAAAGCCTTAAAGCTCTAACTATTTAATATTCTATGTATTTTCCCAATTAAAGGATTAAAATAAGCAAATGTAGATTTAGTAGATGATATTGGTCTGCCAAGATATATAATAGGAATCTGAACATGCTTAAACCTAGTAAGGGAGGACAACCATAAAGCTTGGTCAGTGACTCTTGCAGATAGTTATAATTAAAGAGATGGACATGTCATCAACTTTGGGGAAGACAAATGAGTTATTAACAAAGTTCAAGTTCATAATTTTAAGTTTCTTACACTTTGAGTGGTAGTAGAAATTACTATTTCGCTCCACAACTCTTCTTAAGAATTTGTTAAAGAAGTCCATCACCATTGAGAAAAGATAGGGAGAGATGTGATCCCCTTGTTTAAGGCCTTTAACACCTTTGATGGTACTTATAAGTTCATCATTAACCAAAACGTAAGAGACTGTTGTAAGGCATTGCCTTACCCACCCAATGTATATACTAAGAAAACCATATGCTTCAAGCGTGTTAAGTATGAAAGTCCAATCAATTATATCGTATACTTTGTAGAAATCAACGTTAAATGCACAATTCCTTCTGCGTCTTCTCCTAGTATAATGTTTGAAGATTTTATGGAATAAAAGGATGTTATCCCTAATGTGTCTACTGGGTATGTATGCTCCTTGTGAATGATCAATGTGAGCTTATAATACCACCTTTAGTTTATCTATAAGTAGTTTTGATATTACGTTATATGTTGAGTTGCAATAAGCAATAAGGTGGAAGCCTCTCCTTGATTTTTGCTCTTATTCTTTAGAGATGAGACTGATGGTAGTTATACTGATCTCTTTCAATAGTTTCTTTTCCCTGAAAAATCCAATAATATAATCCACAACTTTTTTTTGCTAGAAACCAGAAATAAAGAAAAAATTGACGTCAAAACCATCTAGTCTAGTAGCTTTAAAAGGGCTTAAAGATTTCAAATTATTCTCAACTTCTTATGTAGTAAAAGGTCTGCACAAAATTTCAACTTCTTGACAAAATAGATGATATCGAATGATTTCTTTGATTAGTAATGTAGAAGATCGAGCAAGAGAATAGGTATTAAGGGGGTTGATGAAATAGTCTTCGACTTCTATAAGGAATTTGATTTGTTTGGTCAGGATGATATTATCTTTGGATAGACTAACAATTCTATTGACAACTTTCCTTAACAAGACAACTATGTGGAAGAAGAATGAGTTTTTATCCCCATCCTTCAACCACATGATCTTTGACCTTTCTTTCATTAAGGAGTGGTCAAAGTTTAAAGTTTGAGTGAAGTTGTGGAGAGCTTATTTCTTAAGGTTTTGTAAAATAGAGCAAGATGAGTTGTTGTATAGATTAGTTTGAACTTTGTTTAGGGCACAATATTAAGCAGATGATGGGTGTTTCCTACATTCTATCTATACAATGTTTTAAATTATTCCTTTATGCTTCAAACCTATTTTTGTTAAGGTAAATTGCTTAGTATTATAAACCTATAAGTTTAATCCTTTAAAGATAGCAACAAAGAAACCAGGGAGATCAACCAAAAAATTATTAAATTGTAAAAGTCTTTTGGTTGAGGGACTTACAGGTGATGGAAGGATGGTAGGAGAATGATATGAAAAACCTAGACTAGGAAAGAGAACTTTATAGTGGGAAAGTTTGGAATCGTTTATATTAGCTAAACCTTAATCTAGTTTCTTCTTCAAGAACAAACTATCTTTCTGCTTATTGCTCCATATATAGAAGTTTCCTCCAAAAGACAAATCAATCACTTGGATATCGTTCAAGCAGTTCCTCATATCATCACAAAAGGATCTGGAACAGTTATTTCCTTCAGCCTCATTTAGATGAATGGTTGAGTTGAAATCCCAAGTAGTGCCCATGGTGCTTTGATTTTAGTTGATACCACTTTGATATCGTACCAAAGAGAAGTCCCTTGAAAAGCATAAATGATAGATGTAGCTATTATAAGGTTTTCAACTTTCAACTTTCAACTTTACTTTCAAATGTATCATCTGATCACTAATCAAATTGCTAAGAACTTCTATATTTTTCCTCATTTAATAGTACTAGTATCCTTCCATTGGGGTGGCATGAGTAGTTTGTAATCATTCTCCATCGGTTTAACAAGAGGCTTAATAAGTTACAAGATATCTTCTTTTATCCTAGATTTCAAATGCTTAAAATGTAAGGCTTATTTTCTAAAATAAACTCACCAAGATCCAGCTATTTAGAAGGGGGGTTCATTCCATGCAAATTCAAATATTAGTAAGTTTTTAAAAGGAATTGCTTTATTACATGTTAAAAGTGATTCAATAGATCAATGTTTTAATAGTTAAATATCAAAAATTTCAGAGAATATATAAATTTTAAAAAAGTTCAGTGTTAAGTATTTAATAATTATTAGTAATTATTATTATAAATAATATTAAATAGTTTTAATAAAATAAAATTTTAAATTAATAATAATGATCATTAATAAATATTAAATAATAATATAGAAGTAGATCCATAATTTGTATGACCGTAAAAACATTAAACATCTTCTTGCACATTCAAAAAACAAAAATTTTCAATTATAATATCAATTAAGAGTTCTTGTACGCAAATTGGATAAGGTAAAAACTTCCATTGAAATGACCTATTTTAGGTTTCTACCAGAAATACTAGACATGCTAAAAAATGACTACCTAATCTACATATTTCTCAGGACCGGGTTGCTCTTTGTTGCAAAGCCCATATGAATCGCATCAAGATCTCTTAATTAATTACTTACACCATGAAAGAACACTGATAATAATTTATTTCATGAAGACATTTCAAACTGATAATCTTTTCAACAAATTAAGACCGAGTTGCTCTTTTTTGAAACGTCGTTTTCCAGTTGAGAGAGTACCTAAAAAATCATCTCAATCTTTATCTTTTATTGTTGGGTTTGGACCAAGATCAGAATCAGGAGGAACTTCATTAAGATCAAACAATCATCTTTTTCTCACAACTTCACCTTCATCTTGGCCTGGGTTATTTCACTTTTCAAATGGTTGATTTTTCTCTTTCTCTATTGCTTCACTAGTCAACCATGTTAAAACTATAACCGAAAACTTGAAACAAGATAAGATCAACATAAAATTGGCATGAAAAGAGAGGCAAAAATAAAAAGAAAGAGAGAGAGAGAGAGCAAGAAATGAGTACCTTTTCATTATATGTATTTTTATTAGAAAAAGAAGACTGTAAAACATATGAAAGAGATTTCTAATTGCTACACCAACTTAGGCGTTTTCAATTACTACACTTTCTTATAGTTACAATTACGTGGTTTTTATAGATACACATCTACAATTCTATATCAATATTTATTTTTTATTATCACGTATGTAATTGAGGGTGATTCTTGAATTACGTACATTATGACTCTCTCCAAATCTTCGCAAAGCGGGAAGCTTGTATGTTGGGTATGTTGACTTTGACTTTTTATCATGCACTTAATATTGGTGGTTGTAAATTTGTTTATTTTTCTCTTTTTTAAGGGTGATTAGTTGATTAGGGATAGATTCTTTTTTTAATGATCTCCAAGTTGGATGATTTTTTTAAAAATTTCCAAGAATTAAAACTTTTTTAATCTTTCAATGAGACTCATGAATTATTATTTGGATTTAATTTAGTTTTAATTTTGATTTATTAAGCGAATTACAAAACAAATAATTTATGATTATTGTATGAGTTTAAAATTTTATTTTAAAAGTTAATTAGAGTATGCATTTAAAGAATAAAGTCTATATTAACAATAAAAATATATTTCTTATGTATGCACAAAGCGTTTAAAATATATGATTTCTTATTCCAAGCACATTGACCATGTGCTAACACACCATATAAACATGTAACTCCATGCTAACAACAATATACAATGATTAATAGACAATAGAAATTATTGAACAGGAAACAAATAAAGAGAAAAGAAAATTTTTGCCTAGTTATCACTTATCATGCATATCATTATTGAAGAGTTGTACATTAACGAAAGATAGCTAATTAAAGTCTAAGGAGAACTTTTCTGAGGAGTTGAAGAAGCTGGAGGTATCCCAGGTGATGGAGGAAATCTTGGTAACGGAGGGAGAGGTAAAAACGGCAAGGAAGGTGGTGGTGGTGGAGGTGTCAGGCCGGGAATTGGCAGAAAAGGAATCACCGGTGACGGTGGAGGCTGAAGAGGGTTCGGGGGAAGTAATGGAGGAAACAACGGTGGTGGCTGAAATGGATTTGGAATTAGTGGAGGCGGCTGAAATGGATTTGGAATTAGTGGAGGTGGCTGAAGAGGGTTTGGTGGAAATAGTGGTGGTGTTGGAAAAAAGGCCTGAGGTTTCACAACTTTGTCATCATTATTTGATAATTTCTTAGTCCTTGGTGGCTCACCATTAGTAGGTTTTGTCTGCAACGGTGTGCCTGGAAATGATGGCATGTTGGGTAGTCCTGGAAGAGATGGTAAAGGGGGGAGTTGCGGCAATGGTGGTAATTGCGGAAGTGGAATTAGAGGAAGATCAGGAAGAGTGGGGAATTCTGGTGTTGTTGGGTCTTTAAGTGGAGGTGGGAAGCTAGGATTTTCTGGCAAATTGGGTAGTGATGTTTTCTTGGCATGAAACGGCACGGAGTTTTGGATGCTTGGTTTCTGGTTGCATAAGATCGGTTGTTTTTGAGGCTTGAAAGAAAAGAAACCAGCTGAGAAGATGTGCGTTCCTTCCTTTCTTGACTTTAGATGGAGTGATGCTGATCTTGCTTTTGATGCCACGGAGCAATATGGCTCACTGCTTCTTAGCAACTTCACCGAGCATGTCTTGATTTTGCTTACATGTTTACCAATTGAGTAAGGCAAATGAACTCTGAACTCTCCATGTTCATTTGTTTTAACTTCTTGATGAAAATTTGGTCCCAAACTACCATCATTGCACTCAACTGCCACAGAAGCACCTATATAGAAGAAAAAAAACCCACAAAAGTTATTAATCACAGATATTAAACAAGCAGAGAATCAAGGAAGCTCTTCAGGAACCTGAAATGAAGTGACTGCTCTTCGAGAAATCCTGCTGGAAGCAAGTGTCACAGTAGACAGTGCCAACAACAACGGAAGATGGAAGTTCTTTTACATGTCTGGCCTCTGATTCATCATAAAATCTGGAACTGAGAAGGAATAGTATGAAAAACCAAGGCATCTTGATTCTTGTTCTCTTTTTCTGCTCTCTCTCTCTCTCTCTCACCTGGTACTGTAAATTTGTATCTTACTCTTTAAGATGCCCTTTTAAGCTTTCTAAAGCTTAAAACTCTTATGCCCCACCAGACCTCTTTTATGTGATTCATGCAAAAGCCAGTCAACTGAAAACTAGAGGGTAGCACTGATTGTGGGGCTATTGCCTACCACCAAACGGCACAAGAGGAAGGTGATTTGAAGATAGAGGGTAGATAAACAAAGGCTCCAAAGCATACCCTCCGGCTGCCTTTTTGCTCATTTCCATTTATTAGGTTTGTTCTTTAGTTCGCCAAATAGGCATAGCTGTTCCCCTGTTGGTTCACGAGACATGCATAGTGGCCATAAAATATTATTCCATGTACGTACTACATGTTAGTACTACATCTCTTAGGCAGTAGCAACCAATTCTATAAGAATGTTGTTTAATTGCTTGTTGCTGTCATATTCACTCCTTAATTATCAACTTTAGTCACGTGAAAGTTGGTATCGGCTCAGGATCTGAGTTTGACGTTGTAGAAGCCACCAAAAGTCACATCACTAAAGACGAATTCTGCCATCAGAGGCAGAGCTGCATGTGAACTACTGGATAGACATTAACCTTTCAATTCTTCTTGTACCAGAACCTCATTGCTCGTCCGAGGTCGCTAAAAAGAAATGTATGTTGAAGCGGTAGCTGGTGACAAGCTTGATGTGAAAAAGAGACATCCATCATGGACACGAAATGTGGTGGTAGTCGTATGGGGCCATTTCGATGTTCACGGGTATAACAGAAGCTTGTCTCCTCTCCGCTAATCTAAGATTGAAGATCTTTTTTCTTGAGAATCCGTGTTGCCAATTGCAAGAGTGGAACCACGATAGACTTCTTGTTTTGGTGATAATGGGAACTACTATTTAAATAGTTTACCAAAAAATCAGTAAAATTATCAAGACTAGTAACTGAAAATACATATTTACATAAAAGTTACATATTATTTAGATCACACTATACGGAAATATAATAAACTCCGAAAAATGACATAAGTTTGTCAGAATTTATAATTTATATATAATATGTTCATTTTAATAAAAAAAATTTAAGGCTTGCATGTTGTTCTTCAATGGTTGATACAGAAACCAAAAATATCTAGCTTTCTACATTAACATGTAAGAATTATGAAAAGAATAAGGAAATTATAGATTTTAAAGATCAAATGCAACATTTTGAATTCTTTCTGGACGCTGAAAAAAAAAAGAAGCTAAAAAGATGAAAATGTTAAGCAATTTTCAATATTTTGAAACGGGACACTTATATGTCTAAATAACAATTTGATGTCTATTACAAAACCCTTAATAGACTAAACAAATCACATAACTATACAAGTTTTAAATATTTTTAGTTTATTAAATAATAAAATTCATACATGAAGCAAATATAATATATAACAGTTACATGATAAAAGTACTAATATGATTTTGTTATATCAACAAAACATTTAACGTCAGATTAGTTTCATTGAAAATTAAAAGCTAGAGCATCTTTTTAAAGTTCGAGTTATTACTATAAAATTGAGTAAAGTTTGAATTTTTTGATAAATAATTCTTTAATATTTATACCTAGCCTTCGTTACCCATTCGGTTATGATTAAAACCACATCATTCATTTCTTACATTGTTATTTTCCTATTTATGTTGATAAAATCATAATTAATGTACTACTTATGTTTAATAATATTATTATTATTTCAATGGTAACTTATGGAATTATTTTTAATAACATTTATGTTATATATTAATTATATAATTAAAAATTGATGTTTTTTAATAATGGAGGATTCCACGACTTCAATCTTTTAGATATGCATTGGATTAACTTTTGATTATACATAATAGTCATCAAATTATTTATTTTAAGTAGATTATTTTGCGAGTTGGATTTAATTTATATACTAAAGTTCGTTATTGGTCTACAACTGACGCATGAGAGGAGTAAATTATGTACATTCACTTTTTGACATATTTGAAAATTGAATTAATTCTCTACTCTAATTAAAGATTATAGTAAATTCATATAAAATAATCATAAAACAAATACAACAATAATAAAAGAGAGTAATGGGAAAAGGACAAAACTAATTTATAATCATTTGGCCAACCTTTGGCTTATGTCTATTTAGAAATTAACCATCTTCTTCTTCTTCTGACAAGTAAATAAGAACTCTCAATGTATCATCTTCTTTGCCATAGGCAAAGAAAAACTCTTGTAAACATCTTGCTTTATCACACGTGATGAGAAATCTTTTACAAATATTGTCTAAGATCAACAGGAGCCTCACAAAGTGTATCTCAAGAAAATTTTCTAGTTGTAACAATTGTACGACCATATATGTAACACCCACTTACCCTCTGAAAGGATATATGAATGTTACACAAAACAGAACAACAAATCAAAGCATATGAAAACTTCCAATAAACAATTCAAGTAAACATACATTAAATTACATAGTACATAGCACAAATTCGCTGAAAAATTCAAACCAATTGTATGTGTCCAAAATGCTTATGCACAAATAAGTAAATATTCCAATATGCAAAGCATAAAATGTACTGAATTTCCTTAATATCCTAACCCCTAATATGGGGTGTTACAATATAACTCCAAACTTTGTTCTCTTGCTCACACTAATGAAATTAAATTCAATGTTGTTATGTAATGTACAAATATATTATCTAACTTTCTAATACCCTTAGCAACTCTCTAATATATTAAACGTTCTTTCTAAAATTTAACTCTAGTCTATTTATATCCAGAACTAACTTAAATAGTCATTACACACTTGAACTAGCTAGTTGTTACAAATGCTAGTTTTTTAATATATTAGGCTAGCCGGACGATCACCGATTGTGGTATCAGCTAAATGGATCCCCATCTAGATAGAACCTAACCTTTATGTAATTTTCAAACCCTGTCGTTGGCTATTCAATGAATATTGTTTTGGTTCATAAACAATATAATTATGTATAGAGTACAAACAATGAAAAGTCCAAAATAATACAACCAAGGTATAGCGTCCAAACATTGAAAAGTCTAAAGTATATACAATGTCTAACATTACCTATTCACATGCTAAGTCATCCAAACTTAAGTTTTTGACCCGCTAAGTTCTTTCAACGATTAGAAAATATTTTCATTAATAAAAACTTAATTCATAACTATTTTAAAAGTTTCCCAAAAGTTGTTTTTATGACTAAAAGAAATTTCTTTCGAACCTTCCCACATTTCCTCTTAATCATAACAAAATATATCCAAATGCCCTATGTGTAATTGTAACACCCCACTCCCGAGTGACCCGAACCCGATATCGTTGATGATATTCGAGTTCGTGTCCCGCGAGGGTGGCGTACTACATCAGTCGGTCGGTTATATCTCAATATACATTTTTTTCTTAACCATTGATTCCACGTTAACGCGGCAAAAACAGTAAGTAACTAAAACCCATGTTTATAATAAATCATTTTCAATTATTACAGTCATCCAAGAATAATTTACAATCAGTCAATGAGTAAAACAATAGAACCACAATGGGCTCGGTAGAAATACAAAGCATTGTTATACAGTGATTGCGGAACACAATTTGATAAGACACTAATGCAGACACGAACTGATCCCAACCTCTATCCTTCACTTGCCTACAGTAGACATACTCCCGCGTCGAACGGGGTACTCTTCAAATCCTGAAAAATA
>JANVCQ010000008.1:14320027-14349279 GCA_025531925.1 Erythroxylum plowmanianum | reverse complement strand
CATATTCTTCATCAACTTACTACACAAATTCAACTTCATTTTTTTTGCTTTCTTTCTACTTCTAACTTTCACCTTAAATCTTCTCACTTCAAAATCTTTTATCCACCAGAAATACCAAAGCAAAAATTGGACATATCCATACTTCTCATTCACTACTTTACCCTTGGTTATCATTTCTTGGTTCAAGAATTTTCATCATTTGTTCTTTACTCAGGACGAATCACCAAAATTTCTCGTTTATTAGTTCTAATCTTCTAATAAAGTTCGGGGTCCAACACAAATATTTAGAATTATCAAAGTGGTTTTAATTAACCTTTTCGTGCATAATTTTTTTTCTATAATTCAATCATTTTATTATATAATATTTCAACTAGACATAGAGTATGAAACTAATATCTACTCTATTTCAGTCCAATCATATTAGTTTTTCTCTATTAGCGATTGATTCAATTAATGAGATTTGAAAACTATTTTCAAAGGATCATTCTATGTTGGCCAAGGATTTCTCGAACCAATATTAATGAGAACAATGGAGCATTCTTCTTAATTACTTTAGGTTGATGACGCATATATTGATCACTCAATTATTAGGATGATGAAGCATATATTGATCAATCAACTATCTCCATATAGTTCTTGCTATATTCAGTAACTAATGACTGAACTAATATTGAGTATGATAGGTCATAAATAGTATCAAAACATAACAATCCCTATAAAGATGCTATAGTGATCTCAAGTCAAATGATTACTTATACAATCATCATAATAATAATTTTTATAGACATACAAGTAATGTTCCAAATGAATTTCTTATATAGAGTCATGTTTGTTTAGGTATCTGCATACTTAATCTATAAGATCAACTACTTTTTTCATAAGAAAAACATAACATGTGCTAGTCTTTTTATGCTCTATTAATGTCCAATCTTAATAAAAAATAACTATGACCAATTTAGAGATAATATTTAAATACAATATGAATCTCATAATTATGATTTTATCATAATTTCATTTGCATTGTACATTTACCTCATAAAGTTTGTAATATACATATGAATATGTATAAGAAAAATAATGTCTTTAGGTTATTTTGTCATCAAACTACAATCAGTCGATTAACTGTAGGGCATAAAACAATAATTAAATCATTCATAATTAATTTAGATTTTGTTTATTTGTTAGAATCAAAGTTAGCAAGTCAATCTCAGCTTTCCCAAATGCTTTTACCATCAACATTGATGGCTATTAACCCTCCAAAATATCTCGGTCACTAATGATATTCAAACTTGTTTGGTTTAACTGGCTAGAGATTTCAATTAATCCAATGCAAATGGATAATATTACTACTTTCACCTATGGTAAAGTCATAGACAAGTTGTCTTTAAAAAATGATTAAAATTTGAGGTATTTAATTAACTAGCTTAACTTGACTTATTTGTGTACCAAAAGAACAAAGAGAATTTATGAAACAACTAGTTAAGCAATCTTCAGAGAACATCATGTCATAAATATATTGCACTTGGAAGACCATACAATGACACGAGAAGTGCACTAAGAATCACATCAAGCAATGACATGAGAAGTGCACTAGAAAATCACAAGAATCATAGATACAAATACAGCTACTAATACTAATGTAAGAATAAAAGGACCTTTTTAGACTTACATTTACCTATTAACTATATACTTAGCCTATATGAGGCAACTAAAGAACAACGACTCTGCAAGATTATGTTGCTTATCAAGAACCTATTGGCCAAAAAAATATAAAATCATGTGGTTATTTAGAGTATTGTCACTGTTCATGCCAAAGATAAAAGTGAATTTGCAATTAAAGAAATCTACAACTTTGTTTCATCACATATTTGTCAATAAATGAGTAAAAACATAAGCTTACATAAGTTCCTCAATATTATACTCCAAGCCAAAACCCTTATAAATCTACATTGTTCATGATGCATAAGCCAAATACAGTAACAAGCATATGATGGAAATAAAAGGAATTTAAAGTGATTAATATCTCTCTCATCCTTCACACCAATCCATCAACCTGAGATCCAAACTTCCCCTATAAAATTGTAGCTTCCATGCCTTCTTTTGGAGCAATGGGATCAAGAAAGAAGGGATGCCACTTGTTCTAAAAGTAGAAACTAATGAAGTCAAATGAACCTATAATAGTGAAGTGCTAGAGAGAGAAGAGAGTGTTGGTTTATGCCCTACAGCTAATTGGTTGGTTGTAGTTTAGTAAAAATTATTTAAAAGTATTCTTTATCTTATAAATACTTAGATGTATATAATAAAAGCCATAAGATAAATATACATTGTTAACGGAATTATGATAAGATTATAATCATGAGATTCATATTGCATTTATGTATTATCTCTAAATTCTTCCTAGTCATTTTTTTATTAAGATTGGACATTAATAGAATATAAAAAGACTAGCATGTGTTATGTTTTTCCTTATAAAGGAAGTACTCGATATCATAGGCTAAAGTATGGAGATAATTAAAGAAACACATGGTGCTTGTTAGAGAACAAGTTTACTAAATCAATCCCATATTAGAAATCTATTTAGAGCATTACTTAAATATCTATGGAATTAATTCTTATTGTGATGATTGTATAAGTGGTCCTTTAACTTAAGATCTTTAAAGTTATCTTGTATTGGCATTGTTTTTTTTATACTATGTACGACCTATTCTAGTTAAAGATAGCTCAGTCAGTAGTCATTGGATATATCATGAAACTATATGGAGGTAATTAAGTGATCAAGATAGAATTCACTGCATTAAAGTAATTAGGGAAATGTTCTATTGTTCTCGATTATTATTGATTCAAGAAATCCTTAGTCAACGTGGAATAACATTTTGTAAATAGTTTACAAATGTCATTAATTGAATTAATAACTAATGGTAGAGAACTAATATAATTAGACTCAAAATAGAGTAGATATTAATTCTATGTTCTATGTTCTATGTCTAATCGAAACATTGTATGATGAAAGGATTGAATTATATGAAAAACAATGCATAAAAAAGTTAGTCAAAACTACTTTAATATTCCTAAATATTTATGCAATCATGATGTGTTGCTAGACGTCAATCTTGATATATAAATATATATTGTTTAATTAGAGAATTAAAGATAAATTAAAAGAGTTTAATTTATTTAATCCTAAAAATGATTTAAGATTATAATTTGTATCCATGTCTAACATATTTAGGAACTTAATGAGCCACAAATAAAGAACGAGTTGAAAAGAGGAAAGATATTTTAATCAAGTTAGACTTGATTGTAAAGTTTGAGAAACTTTATGATTAAATATGAGATATTAGATCTTAATATCTCATATTAGGGCATAATAGGTATTTAATTAGAATTATTTGTAATTCTAATTAAATTTAAATTTATGTTAGAATTTAATTTCAATTAAATTACTAAAGTGTCCAAAACATATTATAAATAGGCTTAAGTTTTAATAAAGCTAGCACTCCTTATTTAACCCTCTCTATAAGAGTTACGAAATTCTCTCAACTTATTTAATGGATAACATTATAGGGCAGACATTTGTTCGACTATGGTGGTTGAGATGAGCTAGTTTCAGAAACGATTTAAGAGATACGACAAGAATATGATCAAGCTTCGGAATAAGATTCAAATTAAGATTCGTGCCTTTTTATGATTTATGCATTAGTTATTTTATAGAATTAAAGTGATCTTAGTTTTTGAGAAATTAAAATACGAAAAAGTTTCTTAATTATTTCACTATTGTCAGGATCAAATCCCATTTCGATTTCCCAACAGAGAGTACCTTAAAATCATATTTATTCTTAAATATAGCTATAACTTTGTCTAAATTTTTCTTTTTCATGTAGCACCATAGACATATAGTGTCTAAGATGATGTCAATCTTAATAAGTTTCTTCCTGGTGCTACTAGTAATTAATTGAGACATGATATTTATGTTTCTACTGACTTTCCAAAAAAAGATAATTGGATCCAAAGGCCAAAATTAACTTTTAGACCCTACTAATTTCACTAAAATACAAGATAAAATTTAACATCTTAAAGTGAACATTTTCATAGTGTTTTTAAGTTGTTGTGTACAAAATATATTTTAAGTGAAAGAAAATTTTAATGGAATTAAATTTTGGTTTGTCAAATGATATATTGGGACTTAATTTTTACTTAAAATTTAAAATTATTTTTAAAATTCTAATTATATTTACTATTTAAATAATATTATTTAATTATAATCAAATTATTTTTAATTATCCCCAAAATCTTTAACCCTAATTCTTAAAGTTTACACTTACTACACTAGACTTTTGTCACCATTAGAATTCAAGTCTCGTCTTCTATTTGGTGTCCATTGTCCTTCATCTCTGTTGTTTCATCTGTTATAATAGAGACCTCTACCAACATTGTGTTTCATTCCTCCTTTATTCTTAATGTTACATCAACTACTTCTACCTCTACTGTCCTCATTTGAAGTCCCTCTCCAATGCCAACACTTTCATCCTTTTTTCCCCATTTTCATCTATTACCAATGCTTCTTAATGGATAAGTACATATAATAAGTTAATAATATGAAGCGTCATAATTGTAAATGTAACAATTGTTAGAAAATCATATATAAGATATGATTTACCATAAAGATTTAAGTGTTTGTTGGATAAGAAAAATTTGAAATCAATGAAAAACATGTTGAAAGAGTTCTACAAGTTTGGTATACCACAAGTCTCTTATTATGTGAATTATAGCAAAAATTTATAAGTAAATTTTGTTCAGTTGATCAGTGATACAAATATGTTTCGATCCTACCACTTTATCTACATATAAAATTTTCTTACATTTGTAACAAAGTAATTTTTACTTGAATTCTGATAAAAAAAGCTTTATCCCTTGTATATTTGAAATTGAAATTCCTATTATGAATGAAATTATCCATTAGTTTTGAAATTCCTATCATGAATGAGATTATCCATTAATTTTGTTTGAAACTTTTAAAAGAGCATAATAATTATTTTTCAATCTCAAATATGATATATTTATTTAATTTTAATTTAATTGTTTATTTTAATTTATAGTGTTTGATTGTAAGAACAATCATTGATAACAACTCAACAATAACGTATAGTTTTCATTATGTCGATTTGTTTAAGAGTATATCTTTTTCAAAAGACAACTACATATATATTTGGACTAGTTGACTTGAACAATTATGGTGTTTTTTTTAATGCTTGAGTTTTACATCCTAGATGAGATTTAAATTTTGACCAAATTTAAGTTTTGTGTGGCTTCTTTGGTTTCCTTTTTCTTGATTAAACCTTTCATAGGAAACCATCTTCTTGATCATCCTCTTCAACATTTTAACGACTAGGCTTTTAAATTGTTTAATCTGAATATGTTACCATGTTTTAAATATACACTTATTTTATATATTTGTAAAACCGATAGTGGGAAAACAAAAATGCCATTTATTTTTGACCATTAATAACATTGTTTAGGTGTACACGGAATCAAAATTTGACCACGTTATGAAACATCGTCAATGGTGGCCTATGTAGGCGAGGATTGTTTTGGATATGTAGCAAGTGGTAAGCTAGAGGGGCTACTGTCAGAATGTTGATATGACTGGTGGTGACGGTGGTTTTAGTTATCGCTTCTTCTTTCCAAATCACTTGTCACTTTTCTCTCTACTAATGTAAGTTGGAATTCACAACACATTTGTGAACATGTAAAGTGGCAGTTGTAGTTATGAGTGTTGGACCCCGTTTCTGAAATCCAACTCTTACGGAATATCATAAGACTTGAGTTGTTTCCAATAAAATTAAAATGTTACCAATATTAACATAATAATTAACTCCACAAAATAATCCCTTAAGGACCTCATAATTTATTCAAATCATACTTGATCCTTAAGAAAAAAAAAATAGAGGGCCAACAATGAGGCTTTCTAAAAGTGTGACTAGAGTTTTAAAATAAAAAGAAGATAAGTGTTTGGTTGCTAAACTAATTAAACCTATAATAAGAATAATCAGATATAAGAAAAAGTGAACTTATTGTGAGTATGAAATAAGCCTTGTTTAATTTGTTATGAACCCATCAGCTTATTAGGGAGACACACACACACACAAACACACACACACACACGTAGAGAGAGAGAGAGAGAGAGAGAGAGAGAGAGTTTTGTTAGTTCAAAGACTTAAACCTTTGATTTATGTATTAAAGTTAGAACCCTTAACCATTTGTCTATATATTACAACTTGTATAAGCTTAATGTAGACATACTTATATATGTTTTTATAAATGTTTAAAAAAGATTTGTTTTTTAAGACACTCCTCATCAAATAATTAGTTTATTTGATTTGTTCTCCTCTATTAATTTCTAAACTACTTGTCCACATTTTGTTAAATTACCTTGAATAAATATAGGTCTAATTATTTAAAAGGAATCATTTTTATACTCTTTTAAATGTTTGGCTTTAATTATATGCTTATATTATGGGACACATTTCAACTTATTATTCAAAAGTGTTGAATATTATTTTTCTCAAATTTGTTTTAGGAAAATGGTTGCAATGAGAATCTCGATTTCAATTCAAACTCTAAACAAAATCGTGTGAATTTTATGAAGGCACAATTGGATCAATGTCATATGGTGCCTGGGGTAGACCTAATGTTGCTTGTTATACTAGTGATACAAAGTCTCATTTTTTATGGTTATTAAGGCTTCTCCTCTATTATAAACACATATGAATTGTTTTTTTTAAAACTCTTAAGCCCCAACATAGAGATTTATTAATCAAAATGTTGAATACTTAATCAGATCATATTGACACATATAGTTGGGTGGTGTAAACTTTCTTGAAAGAGCATAAGAGAATAGAAGTATTTAGAGGTCTTAGTTTTAATGGCATATCAAATGACATTATAGAACTAATAACATAGATGGATTTCAATGATTTATCTAAAGAACTAGTTGATTCAATTCCTTGTAGAGTTCGTCGAATTATATATTCATAGGGTTCATTGAATTCTGTAATTTTATTTAAAAAGTGTTTAAGTCACTTTTTAATTTGACGTTTAATGATACTTACATAATATTAGCTTGTTGTAGCAATCGTTAAATTATGAATATTATATGTTTATTGAAATGCATTGTTCTTTCAGTGATTGTTTTATATGTATGAGTTATACATATTATACTTGAGATATATGTAAATAAATACACCTAAATAGAATGATTAATTAATGATTAACTATTACATGAATGATGATTGGAAACTTAGTGACATTTTGATTTTATAGATAATTTGAAAAAATTAAAGTTTTTATTTAGGAGATTGCATCAAATAAATTGAAATTGAAATTGATCACAATTACATATTACATTTATCATTATTGACATATATGCTTGAGAAAAATGACGATTGTATCTAAAATTTTGTCATAGAATTTATTAAAGAAAAAAGTGTAATAATGACAATTTAGAAATTTGGAATTATGAAAATCCATTATGTATTGGAAGAGCAAAAGAATTTTATTTTGTTACATGAAGTCATGATAAACTTTAGAAAGTGCATTATTTCTCAAAATAGGAAAACTATGAGGCATATTGCTCATATAAAAGAAGAAATATTTGACTTACACAACATATATAATGCCGTTATGCTAAAAATCAAGAGGTATGACTATGACAAGGATATGCAGTCCACGGTGGTATCATGTTATTATGGCATCCTAATGACCATATTATGATCACTTACTATTATATTTTGCACACACACACATAGACCGTAATAAATAAATAAATCACAAAATGAGAATATGAAATAGAAGAATTCAATGTTGAGGCATGTAAAGCTAATTTCAAACATAGTGAATTAATGGATGTTAGTCATATCTTATCTTATACTGAGCTAGTATAAGTTGTCACACATTCTTGCCTCCATGTTAGGAGCATATAAGAATGCACTTAACCCATAATATGAATATCAAGAAGATATAGGATGTTATGAGACACCTATTGATAAACATCTTGAGGCTTCTAAGCCATATACTAAGAATATATGGTTAAGTTATGCTTATAAGGAGATGAAAACTAGAAAGAGGAAGCACTATGATGAGTCTAAATGAGTAGTGGAAATAAAGCCTTCCTCACTTCTTAGTATTCCAAGAATAACTAAGGCCAATAAAATGGGAAAGGAAAAGGTCCACCCACAGAGAAATGTCTTGTTTATTTCATGCTTTAGTTAGCCTTTGATTCAATATTAATTTCCATAATATTGGGAAGGATAATTTTCTTAAAGTTATAATTGTCATGGATTCATGTTAGATGGTTTTGTGATATTAGATGTTATTCATTAAATAAATAAAATTAATTGTTCAATAACATCACATGGTTCTTATAATATCTATGACAATTTGTGGCATAAAAGACTTGATCACATTGGATAAAATCAAATAAATTAATTGGTCAAGCATATTTTGTTTAGAAGACCTACATAAAGTATAATAGTCTATTTCTGAACATTGTCTAACTAACAAAATAGCATGAAAATCATTAAGAGTGGGACAAAGAGCTACTAAGATATTGCAAGTAATTCATTAAGATATATATGGCTAAGCAAGTGTGAAAGTATGGTATAAAAGTACTTATTTCATCACCTTTATCAATAATTATACTCAGTGTAGTTATATTTATTTGATTTCTCAAAATTTGAAACATTCTATCGTTTCAAAAAGTATTGGATTTATTTGAGAATCAGCAAGATAAAGTCTATAAAGCTTCAAGAATTGATCAAGTATAAGAAGAGTTATTTGATCACTTCAAGAGGTCATCTACTGAAAATTTAATTGATAACTAAGACTATGATATGAATCCACCAATAACATGGCAATGTAGACATGAGAAATAACACTTCCTATGGTTAAGTCTATAATGCCACTAGCAACTTTACCTTTCACCTACTAGGGTAATGTGTCATTGAGGGTCACATATGTACTTGATAAGGTGCCTATTAAATCATATCCTAAAACACCATATGAGATATAGATAGATAAGAGATTTAATTAACTATATCTGGGCTCTTGAGAATGTGTTTCTTACCTATATTCGCGGTCCCTCTTATAAATATGGGAATTTATGTTCCATAGGGAAGAAGAATGTCGTTAAAATATATTTTTGAACATTTTGAAGGATATATGTTCAAAGGTGAACAAGGTAATAAATAAGTAATTGAATTAGTGTCACAAGATATCTCATTTTTAGATAATGATTTTACAAAAAAAGAAGAGAGAGTACAAAACTTATCCCTATGAGAGACTTGAATTAAAATGATCTTATAAGACAAGATCAATTGAATAGCATTAGGAGCAATTTAGGAGATGATGAATTGTTTATGATTACTGACAATTGCAACCCAATGGGAACTCTACCATTATATGATTCGAGTGGGGGTAATATGAATATAGAGAGATTCGTTTCTCAAAATTTCATTATACTTATATCGTGAGCGGATTATTCCTTATATAGTTTTGAAGTTGGAAGTGATAACCTTTATGGTAATTCCAAAAGAAAGTAATAAGTCGAGGAATATGAAAAGGCTCTACTTAGCCTTGCTTAGGATGAATGAGTCATAGTAATAGAAGAAGAATGAACTTTAATGAGTTCAATCTGTGACTTGGATAATATTCTAAAAGGACATGAAATCATTATGAATAATTTCTTTTTAAATGTTAAGAAATAGACTAATAACAGATTTGAAAGATACAAAGCGTGTTTAATGACAAGAAGATACACATGATTAAATAGATCGATTATGAGAAGAAATCCTCATTTTTTATGAGGTTTACACCATTTTGAATGATTATATCCTTTTTAATTGGATTGTATCTTAATATACATCAAATGAATGTAAAGATTATGTCCTTTAAATGAAGAAATTAACGTCAGAATCTATCTAGTATAAGTGGTAGATTTCATTCAGAAGGACCAAGAGCAATACATACTCAGATTATTAAAGTCAATTTGTGGTCTAAAGTAGTCTCCAAATAAATGATATATTACATTAGTACTCTAATCATGTCGTGTAATCTTTAGTATGATTACAAAAGACCATTTAGTACATAATAAAAGATCCAACAATAAATGTATAATATTATTGTTTCGTATAAATGATATTGTTGATAGGTTTAAACAGTATGTAGTTTGTTAAGCAAAGAAACAAATTGACTATCAATCATGTTCAAAACGAAGAATATAGATAAGGATATATACACCTTTATGGTATGATCATTAAATATCATTGAAGTAGAGCGTTATTACTGTTATAAGCTCCAGAGAGAGGTGTAGCTGATATGTCGAGAATGGATGGCGATCACATTGTGAATGAAGAGGCCCTGGAGACGATCAACAAGATTTCTAGTTTCCAAACTTTCAGACATCATCCATAATTCTCTTTCATAACTTCTCAACCTTAACAAAGTTTTATGACATCATTATCCCTTTCTTTGTTTCACTAACTTTTTTACCTTTAACCCCATAACGTAGGTGAGTTGGTAAGGAGTTTTTCTGATTTCAGTGAGGTCACGGATTCGAACCGCCCTCATGTATGCAGCTGTTTAAAACTTAAGGCTAGAGCTTTGCTTCCCGCAAGGAACCTACTAAGCTCGAGCGGGATTAGTCTGAGTATAGATGGCTTAAAAATGTCTTCCTATAGTTAGAACATTTCTAGTACATCTTGTGAGCAACTAAAATTTTTTTTTTTTACAAATAAGATATTCAACACTCTCTCACTTCCTGTCAATTGGTATCGTCTGATCTGGTACAATCACTTCATTCCTCGCCATTGCTTCATCTTTTGCCTCGTTATTCTCTCCAAGCTTAAGTACTTTGGACTGTCGTAATTCTTTAAATGTTCTATCTCTCTCAAATGTATAATATATAAATTATTATATATATTAAAAAATATATCTTATAAGTTCTCTCATTTTACAAATTTTTAAAAAATATATGTGTTTTACTTTATTTTTCAATTTTTTATTTAATCCTGAAAAATTAAAATCATTTACCCACTATTAAAATAAGAATGAGAAGTGAAAATCTAACCAATATTTTAATTGGATAATTAAATAATATATGAATTTTTACCATTTAAAGTGAAAATGTAAACAATATTTTAATTAGATAATAACAATAATTTATGTTTTTATATCTTATAAAAAATTGTTTATGACATAAATTTATTTGTTAGTACCTGAAACAAAGGTCTAGATTATTTTAAAAGATAATGCATACTAACTTCTTTATTTATTAATGTTATCAATGAAATAATATAATAATTAATCATTTAAACATGTAAATTTATTTTTTTTAGTATCTTTTTTATTTTTTATATAATTATTTGTGGTAAAAATCATTATATTTACATGTTATTTGAATAAAGTTAGTATATATTAAGTTGATAATATTTTATTTTAAATAAATTAAAGATATGTTTTTGGTATTACTATTGTTTTAGACTTTTGAGTTTTATAATGTAATTCTCTCATTAGTTATGAAATTGAAACTGAACAAACTATGAATTGACTCTCCAGTCTCCGGCTCATAGGAGGTCTTGAGTTCGAGTCACGCTAAAGGAGGGGAAATAGGCATGTTCCTATTGATGATCCTCTAGCCCCCTGGGCACAGCTCCTTGATCGGATCAATTACGGACGTCTCACTTCCAGCGGCAGTGTGGGAGTTGGAGCTACTCGAAAACCTGGGGCTGATGGGAACCTGATGCTGAGCAAGGGAGAGCCAGCGACCAATCATCAAGCTGACCAATCAAGTATGTGAAGACTCCTTGTGCTCAGAAGTGTATAGGCTACGTAGGAACCTGAGGGATCTTGGAGTTCCAGATTTACCTCCTCTAGGTTCTTGGGGTGGGGTTCTAGGGGATTAGAATTAGTCTGGCTAAGCCAGGATACCTAATGTAAAAAAAAAAAAAAAAAAAGACAACCGGTCTAGAAAAGAAAAAAGACAGCCGGTCTAGA
Source organism: Erythroxylum plowmanianum (assembly GCA_025531925.1). Lineage (NCBI taxonomy): Eukaryota > Viridiplantae > Streptophyta > Magnoliopsida > Malpighiales > Erythroxylaceae > Erythroxylum > Erythroxylum plowmanianum. The sequence continues at coordinate 14,337,231 of JANVCQ010000008.1, read as the reverse complement.
AGATTCGAGTCCTGAAGCTATGATTTGATTCGGACAATCGACTCGATCCGACCCGACCAGTTCCAAATATCTCGGAAGTCGGAACAAAACGTCAAACTTGTTCACTTTTATTTCACGTTTTGTACCTGCGCTCTCTCTCTCCCACACGCATTAATTGTAAGTCGTCCAGGTCCAACGCACGGTGAGGAAAAGCACGGTTGAGGATCATTTGTCAAACAAATCTCGGCCTCGTGTTCGTCTTCCTTCCCTCTAAATATAGAGGTACGCCATTTCGTTTCTCATATTTCTCTCTTTATGTCTGTCTAATGCGTTGGTTTCCCGATTGTTGAACTTCTGTTCCTTTTCTGTTCTCCCATTTTCCCTGAAACTATCCGGACCCAAACTCACGAATATGATCTACTAAATATTTGGATTCAAGTTGTGCAAATCTTTGATCGGTTAGCGAATTTCAGTTGAAAGTCTAAATGGGTCAAATGCGTTTGTAACTTTTAGCTGCAATTTCGTGGAAATTTTGATTTTTTTCTCATATTGATCAGTCTCCACTCTCGCTTGCCATTTCATTTGATAATTTTGTTTATTTAGTGTAGGCTATTTGTACTTGCTAGGTTCGTACGTAAATTGTGTAAAAGAAATGGATATTGACGAGATAATGGGGGAGACCTCAAGGTCAATGAATCTGCCAACAAAGAGTGCAATTTATGCTTGGGGATATAACCAGAGTGGACAAACAGCCAGGAATGGCAAAGAGCGGCTATGGCGAATTCCAAAGCAGCTTTCCCCTGAGCTTTTTGGATGCCCAGCCGGTGGTAATGCTCGGTGGTTGGATATAGCTTGTGGCCGTGAGCATACTGCGGCTGTTGCCTCTGATGGGTCCCTTTTCACTTGGGGTTCGATCCCTTTCACTTGTTTTGGATATTGCTAATGTTGTTCCTCTTCTTGCTTTGGGTACAAGATTTCGTTGATTTTGAATCCTTAATAACGTAAGGATCCTGGTTGAATGTGCCTATGCAATTTGCCTGGACCTGAATGCCAAATATTATTAGCATTACAATCTGCATTTGTTAATTATTGTTGGTTTATGGAATGGGAACTTTTGGCTATTGCCTCTTGTGGTTGCTTCCTAAGTTTGATGAGCTTGACTAACTTGGAGAGTTGTTCTTTTCTTTGTATTTTTCAATCCTCATCCCCTTTTAGGTTTTTGAGATATTTACGTCGAGTACCTCTGTTAATCACTTGTGTGCATGCCTGTTTCTACATTTCCTACAATGCTAAAGTACTGCCTTTGTTGGTTGTTTGTTCTAATTGCATTATGGGTCTTACCTTGAGAATTCTTTAGGTGCTAATGAGTTTGGTCAACTGGGAGATGGCACGGAAGAGGGTAGGAAGTTTCCAAAGAAAGTGAAGCAATTGGAGACCGAGTTTGTAAGATCTATATCTTGTGGAGCACACTGTACAGCTGCTATTGTGGAACCACGTGAGAATGATGGAAACATGTCAGTGGGCAGACTCTGGGTTTGGGGTCAAAACCAGGTATCAAATTTTACAAATTTAAACTGCTTCTTTTCTCTAAAGTTTGAAGTTTTTAGTAAACCTCCTTGATTATCACATTTTTATCAGTTATCTACTCATGATGCAGGGATCTAACTGTCCACGATTATTCTGGGGAGCCTTTGCTGCAAATACGGTATGCCCTTGATTAATTTTGCTTACGATATTCCAATAACATGCTTATGGTGTAAAATGCATTTACTACTCTGTAGTATCTGGATAAGTTGGTTTTCATCTTTATTTTACTTCCAGATTTTGTACAGGTTTTTCTATTCTTTTTAATATGTAATGACAATGATAACATACTGGCCTAATGTTTGTATTTTTTCTTGTGATCCCTTCATCTTTTTCTTAATCAGCATTGAATCCATTCCTCAAAATCCATCCTTGGCTTTAACTAGTATGCTGTAAATGTTATTGGTAAGGCTTGTAAATTTTCTTCCATTTAAAGCGAAGCCTCACTTTGAATCGTTACTTTACAAACAAATAATATTAGACAAATCAATAGTAGGATTTAAGAATTTTTATGCCCACAGACATGCTCTCTTGGTGTGGATTGTTTGAATAAAATTTTCCCAATGTTTCAAAAATACAATTTAAACATTGGTTGTTCATTATATAAGGAACTAATAAGGGACAAGAATTTGTCAATTTAGATGGTATAATAGGCATGAAGACTTCCTCCATGTTGGAAGCTTATCCCTAGTCCTAGAAATGTTGAATATTCAATAATTGGAATAACTTGGATGGATAGACATGTGCAAGTTTATATACTCTTTGAATATTTTATATAGCCTTTGTAGTAATGTCCTCACATTTTTGGATTGGGGAGCATTGTGATTCATTCCATCTTATTTTATTTATGATACATGTGTAATGCTTAGTCGCACAAGCTGGTTTACAATCCGAATATTGCATGACATCGTAATGTAGGACAAATAAAAGAATTATTAACTTTTAGCTAAAACTTAAAAAATTAGAAGTATGACTGATGTTAGGCTAGTGTTTTAAGGTTTAATATGGCTGGAAGTTAGGATTTTGGTTAATGAAATTTTGTGGTGAACACAAAGAATAGAAGGTAGGAAACTAGAAATCACACCTAGGGTCTAAGAATCGCTTTTAGATGAAAGCATCGTATTTTCTAGTTGAAAACTCAAGTTTATAGAAAATTTTAGATTGCTTATTATTGAAGGGCTGAATATACACATATTTATACAGGAACCCCTATTATAGTCTTAAACAACTAGGATATCATGTCTAAAATAGAATAATATATTTAACGTATTACTACTTTCTATCTAATAAGGAATCTTAACACAATATAAATTTCAGCTCTTATCTTTGATATCAACTCAATTCTCAATCATCATCCCACTAAATTAAAGTTTGTGGTTGACTAATCTTTCCGCTTTTATTTCTTTTGTGAACTTTAAGTTCTTTTATATCAATTTTCTCCGACTTGTTTGAAGTCGTCCTCAGAATGTGATAAATACTCATCATATAAGTCTGGATTCAACTTTTGAAATTCAGATTCTTAAATTTAAGTAAAAAATCGATCTTCTTTTTCACTTGACAAGATATTGTCGATATCCTTCATATCTTGTTGCTACAATTTGTTCATCAAGAACATCCTGTATCTCCTTTTTAAGATGAGGAATGGTTGGAATTCTTATAGTTGCAATAGGGGATTGCCATCATCTTGCCCATGATAAATAGTTAAGTCCACACCATTAAAGATATGACTTATTCCTATGTCACTTGGTAATTTAAAAACATAAGCATTAGCACTTATCTTCTTGATGATCTTATAAGGTCCAGCACTTCGTGAATGGAGTTTCTTATATTTTCCACTCTAGACGAATCCTTACCATTACCATATACCCGTCATTGAATTCCACCAATTGACGATATTGATCAGCATATTCTTTATCAGACAAGTTGCTAGTCTTTATCTTTCCTTGTATCTCATCAAAGATGTCCCTTATGTGTTGTGCAAAACCTTCAGCTTCAACACTAACTCTTGTTGTTTGTGGTAAAGGATGTTGATCAATAGACTTTCTTGGTTAAACTCCTGAGACTATCTCAAAAGGACTCTTACTAGTTGACCTATTTATAGAACTATTGTATGCAAAGTCTGCTAGGAAAAATTAGGTCCCAATTTTTTACATTGTTTCCTGCCAAACATCTTAACAAGTCCTCCAAGCTTCTATTCACCACCTCTGTTTGTCTATCAGTTTGGGGATGGAAAGAACTTGAAAATTGAAGCATAGTGTTATTGTTTTTTGTAGAGTTCTCTAAAAATAACTCATAAATTTCATGTCACCATCAAATATGATGGTTAAAGGTAATCCATAGAAACGTACAATTTCTTTTAAAGAATATTTTAGCAGTGTAGACAATATCATAAGTCTTAACCAATATATTTCCAAATGGTTTCATAACCAAATCACATGGCTTTTCAACAACATTGGCATTAAGAACATACGCATTATTGCTTCTTGTATGTAGATGCACTAACTTGCTATCATTGCTTGCAAGTGCACTCACAACTTCTTTATTCCTATGTTATACTAATTGCGCATCTTCATTCAAATCTACTTCTCCTTCATTAGCCATTACAACACAATCTTCATCAGCAACAGCAAAGATATCAAGAAGTTTTGAACCAACAAGCTTGGGAACCCCAAGTAGTTGCTGGTTAATCTATTAATAGCTTCATGTTTTGTTATTTTAGCTTGTTGTCCTATCCTTTGAACTTGTTGTACTATTGTTTTAGCTTGCCACTTAAATGTTTGAACTTGTTTTCTTTCAACTTTAGGGTTTGCCAAAAAATCCACTTCATTCGGGTTTTCTTGATCTTTAGTACTTTGATCATCCCCTACCGTCAAACTCTCCATATCATCAATTATTTGAGCACCTTCCACATGTAGGCTTGGGAATCAAAATCAGTACATGATTTTTAAACAAAAATTTTCCTGTACATTGCATGCTGTTGATCAATATCAGTCCTTGTTTATTACCACGTTCTCCACGTTCAGCATCAGGTATAGGTTGTTGGTGCGTATAGTTTTTTCTTGTGGGGGTTATGACTTTTAGGGAATGTATGTTAAGGTTGTCTAGCCTCTCTAAAATTTTTCAAACATGTTTTCTTACAGGAGTTGTTGCATGTAAGTTAGCTTTTGGAGCACCTTGTGAACGAGGATCATTGATGCCCAATTTTTTTTGCAATATTCAGAAGTATTTCGTCTTGTTCTAAGTCGCTGAATATTCTTCTATATGCTTTTCCACTATGTGTTGCCATTGTGAACCAAAGCTCTAATATCAAATTGATGTAGGACAAATAGAAGAATTATTAACTAATAGCTCAAACTCACAAAGTAGAAATATGGTTGATATTAGGCTAGTATTTTAGGGTTTAATATAGCTGGAAGTTAGGATTTTGGTTGCTGGAATTTTGTGGTGAACACAAAAAATGGAAAGTAGGAAATTAGGAATCACTTCTAGAGCTTAAGAATTACTCTTAGAAGAAAACATCACACTGTCTAGTTGAAAAGTCAAGCTTGTAGAAAAATTTCAGATTGCTTATTGTTGAAGGGCTGAATACACACATATTTTTATAAAAATTTTTAGAACCCTTACTCTAGTAGGAATATGTCCTAACAAATTTATTTTTTTTTTGGAAAAAACAAATTCAAATCTTGTTCTAATAAAAATTTTGTAAATCCTAAACAATTAGGATAACATATCTAAAACAGATAATATATTTAACTTACTATTACTTCCTATCTAATAAGAAATCCTAATATAATCTAAATTTCTGTCCTTATTTTTTATGTCAACTCAATTCTCAATCCTCATTTCACCAAATTAAAGCTTCTGATTGGCTAATCTTTCCTCTTTTATTTCTTTTATAAACTTTAATTTCTTTTGCATCAAATCAATCTTAAAGCTCTTGCTATTTGGATATTTAAATTCACTGTCATCATCATGATAGCTTGAGATTCATCAAATAATTTAAACTGTGTGATATTGCTGTCTGATGCTTATTAGAACTCCAATTGTGTTTCCAATTTTGTATGGTTTCTCAATATAACCTAGATTTTACAAACTTATTAAGCATCTGAGTTCTTGATGTTGTTATAGGGTTACTCCTAATGGATGTTATTATAGAGTTGCTCCTAATTCAAAGTTTTGTTAATTATCAGGTTGTCCAGCAAGTATCTTGTGGCGCAGCCCACACAGTGGCTTTATCTGAGGATGGCTTGCTGCAAGCATGGGGTAAATGTTTGTGTTTCTACAATTTCTCTAAATGGCTTAAAATAAGTGTTGTGAACAATAGTGTCAAGCTCATATTAGTTGCTCTAAGTGATGATGGTTCATCTTCATTTTTATGATTTTTATCTGAGAATGATTGTGGAATCTTATTTGCTAATTTCTTCCACCTTTAATCAGTATCGCATTGCTCTTTTGATAAATCAGGCTATAATGAATATGGTCAGCTTGGCAGAGGTATTACCTGTGAAGGACTACAAGGGGCTCGTATTATAAATGCTTATGCAAAGTTTCTTGATGAAGCTCCTGAGCTTGTGAAGATTACGCATGTGTCATGTGGCGAGTACCATTCAGCAGCCATATCTGAAAATGGCGAGGTGTAAGTTATCTCAAAAACTGTTTATATGGAAATATGTTCTAAATTTTAATCATGAGAGTTACGGTTTTCTGCATGACACATATAACTCTCTTTGAAGGTTGGAAAAATCTTCTTATGCGAATCTCACGTCTGGAGATGGGATGCAATGGAAATGCGATGCATTCTAATATGCAAGTCTCTTTTTCCCTATACTTGGTCTTATGATGAAAAGAGGAAAAAAAGAAAAAAAACCATTTTAGATTTCGTATATTTGATAGTACTATTTTTTATTCCTGCATTAGTCATTCTGTAGTCGAATCTTGATTCTACAATTTTTCCATACAAACCGCCCACACTTGATCTTAATTGTTATAACTTGATTTTGATGGACTGTACAATTTAACATATTAATAAAAAGTCAGTTTCCCTCTGTGGTAGTTGTTGATTCCTTGACCAATTTCATTATATTCTCAAGTTGTGATAAGTAATAGTCGTTTAGGCTGTATGTAGTATGGCAAACCTGTCAAACTTACAACTTTTGGCACCACCAGAACTTTATGGTCATCATATACACTTGAAGGGCTAGGTTGTTTTTCATATTTGTTCAAGTAGTCAGCCATGAATGTAAATAGATGGATACAAACATGCCTTTGTTAGTTGGAAATGAGCTTTCATGTGTGACTAGACTCATTGAATTGCTTGGGAAAAAGTGTTTGTTCTTTTTCTGTTTAGTAATGGGTTAAACTTGAAATTGGAAAATTATTTGTTGCCCTTTGTCGGCCTCCCATTGCCCTCCTTTTTTTCTTCCTTTCATTTCCACACCCAATATTGTTAAGTGGCAACTTCTTGTTATGCAGCTCACTTTGAAATTACCAAATTTATTTGTGAGCTAGTCTTTTCTGCCTCGTATGCCTGCCCTGGCTCTCTCTCATGTTTACGATTTATCCATCTTCAAGGTATACTTGGGGTCTAGGAACTATGGGTCAACTTGGACATACTTCTCTTCAGTCCGGGGACAAAGAGCTATTGCCAAGGCGAGTTGTTGCCCTTGATGGAATCTTTGTAAAGGATGTGGCATGTGGTGGTGTGCACACCTGTGCTGTAACTGAGAAGGGAGCTCTATATGCTTGGGGTGGTGGTCAAGCTGGTCAATTAGGGCTTGGCCCACAGAAAGGATCCTTTTCATTCATTCCTAGTGATTCAGAATCATTTCTCAAAAATCTCCCTGCTTTGGTTGTCCCAACTGGTGTTCAACTTGTTGCGTGTGGACATTCCCACACACTTGTGTCTCTGAAGGATGGAAGGATACATGGATGGGGCTACAACAGTTATGGTCAGGCAGCTAATGAGAAATCTATATATGCTTGGTATCCTTCTCCAGTTGACTGGTACGATTCTGCCAAAAGTTGCGATGCCTTGTTGCAGGTTATGTACTGTTCTATTTTGATGCAATTCCCATATTGCAGGTGTGTAGGGGAAGTGCGAAAACTAGCAGCTGGTGGTGGCCATTCAGCAGTGTTGACAGATGCTTGTTCCTTGAAAGAATTGTGTGAGTTTAGGCTTGCAGATAGTGTGAATCAATCAAATGCCTCAGAGATTGAGGAGGTTGCATTAAGAACAGGCGCAGATGGTTTAGCACGTCTTTGTGGAAGATTGAGGTAATATTCATTTGGCTGATGTCTGATCTTCCGGTCTGAAATTCGTTTTTATCGCCTTTTAACTTCACATTGATTTCTTTTCATTCTTTTACAGCAAAAAATACTTGAAGCTGTTAGATTGTAAATATATGTTAAGACTATGATGTAGGACAAGTAGAAAAAATATCAACTAGTAGCTAAAACTCACAGAAACTAGGAAATATAGGGCATTAATTATTGTTAGGCTGTTGAAATATCAAATTTCAGGTTTGGATTTCAACTTAGGTCATTGGAATTTCAAGTTTAGATTAGCTGGAATTTTAGGGTTTGATTGACAGAAATTTAGGCTAGAATTTTAGGGTTTGATATGGTAAGAATTTTAGGGTTTTGATTGCTGGAAACTCAGGTTAAAATTGCTGGAATTTAATGAGGCAAACAAATAATGGAGGGAAGGGAACTACGAATCGCTCCTAAGGTCTAACAATCATTCTTAGAAAAAGTATCATACCTTATAATTGAAAATTCAAGTTCATGGAAAAAAAATTCAGGATCTTCTTAGAATAAAGAATCATACCTTCTTATTATTACTTCTTACCTAATAAAGAAACCTAGCGTAAACTAAATTTCAATTTGTAGTTTTTGTGGTCTTTGCCATCACGTTGACTTTCAATCTTCATTCAACCAAATTAAAGCTTGTGGTTGACTAATTTGTCCTCTTTTTTATTTCTTTTATAAACTCTAAGCGCTTTTGTATCATTATAGTTAAAGGCTAGAGTCAAGTTTGTAGTATAGCCTATATAATTATGTTAAATTATGTTTTACCTCATACAAATAGAAGCAGAGAAAGAGGCTAGCATCAAACCATTCCACAAATCCTAATTCTTCAATCCTTTATGCTATCAGAGCAGGTTTGGTCCTAACCTAACTCTTAACTAACATCAACTCCTCTTGTGCCTTCTACCAGCAATGCCTACCATGTCGTGCTTCACTCCGGAATTAGTTTTTCCTCTTTCTATGTGGTTGTGTATCATTCCAGCCACTGTAGTGTTTGAATTTCTCAGCAGACGATTGGCATTGGATGGGAGTCTCATAAACTCTACCACCTTGTAGCACCTACTTCTCCGGTAGCTTGCACCAAGCCTAAGTCTCAAGAACTTCTTCATAATCGTCTTAGTCATCTTAATCTTGTTAGACTTTATAATATAGTCCCTAGTTTTTCGTCCTTGTTTACTTAGCCTTGTGAGAACATACTTGTACGTCACTTCCTAGTCAAGTCACTAATAGGGCTATTACCCCCTTTTCTCTTGTCCACACAAAGTTTTGCGGACCAAGTCGTGGTGGATTTTCCTACTGTCATCTTTTTGACGTATATATTTTTAATGAAAAATTGTTTTGAGTTGTTCTCTATATTTAAAAGCTTTTATGCTGAGATTGAAAATAAGTCTGCCTAATTTGTATAGTTTTTCTAGTGATCATGCCAAGGAATATTTTTCTGATCAATTTATGGCTTTCATGGCTTCTAAAGGCATTCTTGGTCATTCTTCTTACCCATTTACTCCTCCACAAAATGGATTGGTAGACAAAACGCAAGGGTCGCATTTATAACAAACTTGATGCATGATATATATGATCCAGCTTGAGGGGAGTATTGAATTATAAATATATATTAAGATTAGAGTCAAAACCCTAGGTTTGCTTATATAATTATATTTTACTGAATATAAAATATAAATAGAAGCAGTGAGAGGCTGGCTTCAACATATTCCACGAATCCTAATTCTACAATTAAACATTGGTACTGTAAGTTTGGTGCGTTGACCTTTTTTTCCATGTTTTCTTCCAAAAATATTTCTCCCCACTTTGGTGCCTTTCCCTTGTTATGTTTTCTTCTAACAACTCGTGTCTGCAGGGAACATTTGCTCGACGGTGGTGACTCTGATTATGAAAGTGATGGCATCGAGAGTGGGATGAGCTGATGAAACAATGGTGTGGGTCATATTTGAACTCGTGTAAATCACCTGCATAGCTAGATTTACTGCAACCTATTGGGATTGCAAATTTATGGGCTAGACTTCCGTTATTTTATGGAATAGCCACTGTTCTATTGGCACATATTTTATATATATCAGATCAATGTACTTGCAATTTGGTCATGGATGTTGTATCAGATCAATGTACTTGCAAATTGGTCATGAATGATGTATGAGATCAGTGTAATTGATCAAGGATTTATAATTGGAACTCCTTGAAACTTCCTATGGTTTCTAATGGCTTATGGATCAGGGCATTAGGAAAATCAACTCCGATTGCTTTTAAAATTACTGTTGCATGATGTGCACCAACTGCCATCGCCTTCGATCATACCTGCGACTTGACAGTTGCATTAGGTTTTCCATTTTTATTTTTGTAATAATCGACAGGAGAAACAAAAGGGGTCTCCCTACTTGGACGTTGGAGGTGGAAGTGCTAAAACTATGGCCCCATGCGACTCTTCTATAGAACATCTGTAAGTTGTCATATATAGCTTACCGACATAAGCAAGTCTAATTGGCGTCCAGTGGCAACATTATCATCAACCAAAACGAAGTAACGGCAAAAATAGCCATGGTGGTCTTTTCCAGGTACGCATTCCAGATGCAGGAGTGTGGTTTCATCGAGTAGATGAAAGAGTTTAAAAATTACGATACCTTCAGCAGATGACACAGGCTACGATCAGGATATGCTCTTAAGCTAAGCTGATCCTTTTATTCTAGTAGCGATATGATATCTCATCTACTTTCTTGCAATGCTCATCATCCAATGTGGGATGGACATATTGTTAGCAGAGCGAGCTTGAGCTTGGACTTGGATTTGAGTTTCACTCTCCTCAGTTTGAGTGTCGCTGCAAAATTTTTAGTAGTTCATGTTAGCTACTTTTACAAATCATTTATCATTTCCACCTTAATTACGGCATTCTTATGTTTCTTTTAATGAATGCTTCCAAGTCGTTAGCATGCCTGAAAACTGTAGCACACTGGCACAGCAGAACTGATGGCTGTGATGGCTTGTTCTAAGGAGTCTATGACCACTAAACTCTGTCCCGAATCTTCAATTTTACTAGATTATAAAATTGAAATGGTCAAGTTCAACAAAATCCCAGCTCATTTCTTAAGACTCGTCAATAAGTATAATGGAACGCGAAGCCAAGTTCAGACTCTTGTTCGACTTGCTCTCAGGTCACTATCAAAGAATGAAGTTAGATTCAAATCTAATTGACAGAATAAGCAGTTTGGGCAAGAGATATAGGAGTCTACCGTAGGGTTAAAGAAGGCAGTGATATCATTGGCAGCGACTGCGATGGAGGCTGTTGTATGGAGGGATTTTGACCATGGTTCTGCTCCTCCAACTGAGTATTCCTAATCACTGACTTCTCTTTCTCCTTCAGCTATTTACAATTATTGAACGTGAAAACTTGATTATGTTAGAACCTGCAAGCAGTTTATATGTCTTGTTTATAGAAGCTGAAACACAATTTACCTGCTTTGCCAATAGATTATTATGCTCCTGCAGTGCCCTTTCCTGGAACAACCTTTTGCTGTTAGATGACAGATGTTTTATTTAAGCATAATTAATGCCATGCAACATGACATCAAGTACCAGCATGCATATAATGCTCCTGTTATGAAGGTTGATAACCTCAAGGCATGTTGCACGCTTTACGTCTAGAAAAGGACATAGATTTGGTAACATTTTGGAACTTTCTACGTATCCATGAGTTTTTTTCACTCCCATTATCGCGGTGAGATTGTGGAATGAGCAGGTCCAACTAGTTCTTTAAAGGGCAACAGTTCCAACTTCCCAGGTTAGTATATAAAGCACAAGAATGGTGACGTATGATGTGAACGGGGTGGGCGTCTTCATGCTTCGTAGTGTTTGGAATTCAACACATGAGAGGTTGTAATGCAAAAACATAACAGAATAAGTGCTCTTGGAACCAGACATAAGTTGTTCTGGAGATTCTCTATCTGCTACCTTTTCTTTTTTCCCTGTTTCCTAGTGTTTTTGGTTTTAACCTCATCTGGAACTTGTTGCTATGAAAATGCCTAAATTAACCTGCGAGTCTCGTCACTCTAGATTCTCATCCACAATATTTTATACTTGGGATTTGAGTCTCTTGAAAAAAGGAAAAACAATATGCATCACCAGTTCATCACGCTTGAGATTCACCTTTTTCTGCAGCTGGGAAATATACTCTCGAATCAACCGACTCTGCAAGTGTCAGACAATTATAATGAGTAGGCAACTTCACATATATAACATTGTTTCTCCCGAAAAGAAAAACACTCAAGTTTGTAGAATGGTGTTAAATCCACCTTTCTTGATCGTATGCGCTTAAGGGCAGAATCAATTTGTTGCTCCAACCTTTGGAGCTCACTCAGACTCATGGGATCTAATTCTTCTCCAGCACAGTTCCTAAGTAATTCATGTAACACGTCAGAACATTTAGGATTTGCTTAAGCTAATGCAATCGTATGGAAAAACATGCGACGTAAAGAGATAAGCTGTGGGTACGTAGAATGCTTTTTGTATTGTTCTAACATTCATGATTGCACCTTAGGTTCCTCTGTAGGACTTCAACTCTAGCCATCAGTTTAGGTTGGTCCAGAGTCCGGCTTCCCTAATCAGAACCCACAAAGATGTGATACTAGATCATGAGAAATGTTTAGCTCATGCTTCACATGTATACTGAAATCAGAACATTTTGACTAGCTAAAGAAAAAACTGACCAATACTATAAATTGATACAATTGCCAAGACTACTCGTAGCATTTTAAGATGCAATTTTGGCAAAGTAGAATAAATTAAGAGCTGTGACAAACATGTAGCCAGAGTAGAGTCCCCATACAACAGTTTAGGGTCAATGAAGGCAAAGTTAAAGGGTATAATTGATTTTCAAAACCAATGTAATATGTAAATAAAACAAAAATAAGTAGATGTTACCTGTAGTCCAAAGTTATTTGGAATCAGCTGCCTATCTGCCTGTGAATATTTCTCATATCTTTCTAGGGTATTGTCCAAGCTGTTACGGAAGGAGAAGTTCAGATGTTATATATGTTAACGAAGTATGAGATTTAACATCAACTATAAAGAATTTAATAAGTTTTAGTGCCTCGCATTTGATCTTCAAATACACAAATGAGTGGACTTGTGTACGGGGCATCAAGTTCTTGAGCCAGAATAAGTCTTTAACTAGGGTTGTGGCCTACACCTAAGCTATCTCTTACATACAGCTTCCAACACCTTTCTACAACTAGATCTTATACAGCTTCAATTCAACGTCAAACCATCCAAACTAAGACAATCCCCACCTGCTTGGAGGGTACATAACCAGCATACTCCCACTATTACTCTACTGCATGAACATTATCAATTAATTTGTAGGACTTTCCTCGCTGCACGCATGATTAAAAAAAATCAGCAATCACTACCAACTACACCAGAGAGTAAGTGTGATCTAAGCCGGGGTTGCTATAGCAGCCTTATTATGAACCACAAGATACATAACGTAACAAATCCTTAGATGGGAACTCCAGAGATGATTCATTCGCTTTGCTAGTCAATCAAAATATAGTATATTGATTCCATAATAATGACAGACTCTTATACAGAATTGTAAAATAAAATGTTTCAAGAGCTTTTGAATATAGCAGCAAATATGTTTACAAAGATCTAATAGTAGAAATGGTAGTGTAGACCTGATTTTAGGAGTATTGTTATTTCATTCTCTTTAATTTGTTGCGACATTTTGATAGCTATAATTTGACTGTTATATTATTCTTTATTTTATACTCATCGTGATTTATAATTTTGGTGTATAAATTAATGTTTTATCATTGAATAAAATCCATAAATTAGCTTGTTTCTGTTAAATATTTATACTCTATTTTGGTTTAAAGCCATCAGACAATCAGTATCAGTCACAATTCTGAGGGATCTATGAGATTGAGAAAGTGTAAACACTTTCTTAAGCACTCACCACTTTTCTTATATAAAACATAGAACCTGCAAACAGATATTTAAAAGCTTCTTTTATTGCAATGGGACCTCTACTATTTGATGAAACAAATTAAATTATTAAGTATGGGGTACCAGAATGGAAATCTATCTTGACGCTAATGATTTATGAGAAGTCATTGAAAATGAATATGAAGTTCTTATGCCAAATAATCTAACAATGGCATAAATTAAAAATTATAAGGATAGAAAACAAAGAAAATTACAGGGAAGATAGCCAAAAAAATCTTGGATTTCTTAAAGTAAGAGTATATAGAAAATGAAAGGTTTAGAGGCATGCAAGTTATGAATATGATCGAAATTGAAATGTAGAAGATGAAAGAAGAAAAAATAATTAAGGACTATTATGATAAACTGCTTAACATAATTAACAAGGTAAGACTTCTTAGTACTGGCTTTTTTGATTCAAGAATTATTCAAAAATCTTAATTATAATCCTTGAGAAATTTAAGGCCACAATTTTATCCTTAAATAATCCTAAACCTGTCAAGTATTACCTTGACATAATTTTTAAATGCACTGCATGCATAAGAACAAAAGGAGGCTTATGATAAAAGAAGAATCCACCGAGAAGAAATTTTAAGCAAAGTCCCATAATAACAAAAATAGAGGCAAAAGCCAAAAGAAACAAAATTATAAGAAGTTGTCAAGATCAAGTTTAGGTATAATCAAGAATAATAACAACAGTTACACCTCTCAAACCTATCCATCATGTCCTCACTCTAAGAAAACTAATCAACCACAAAAATCAATAGCTACAAGAAGTCGATGTTGTTGCTAATTTATCACAAGAGAAGCATCTATTTGTGGCATCATATTTAAAGTTGGCTGATAGATAGCTACTGTACAAATCACATCACTTTTAACTATGAGCTACTCTAAAAACTTGACAAAATTACTGTTTCCATAATCAATATTAAGGATGGACCATACATTGAAGTAAAAGGAAAAGGGACAATAGAAATTAGAGGCATATCATGTCTAAACATAATTTAAGATGTGTTATATATTCTTGAAACTGTTATTTTGAGTACTAGTCCTTATTAGAGAAAGGTTATCAAGTTCTATTTGAAAAAAAAAAGTTCTATAATCAAATACACTAATAGAATAAGGGTATTTGAAGTTTAAATGTAAAATTTTGCTTTAAACTTACTAGAAGTAGAGCAAGCCGCATTATGTATACAATAAAGTAATGTGGTGTTTTGACATAGAAGATTGGGGCACTTCCATTATATTGCCTTACTCTTTAGCAAAAAAAACAATTTAGTATGAGGATTACTTAAATTCAAAAAGAAGCTTCTAACTTGTGTTGCCTATCAATGTGAGAAGTAGATAAGACTTTATTTTTCACAAAACAAGGCCTATAAAACTATATAAAAGCTATAGTTTACACATAAATGAGAGAGAACCTCATAAAACACCATCATTAAATAGAAGTAAGTATCATATTACTTTCATCGATGATTATACAAGAATATGATGGATTTATTTGGTGAAGTTTAAGTCTAAGGTTAATAACATCTTTTAAAAGTTTAAATCTTAGGTGATGACCCAAAATAAATGCAGAATATAGGTGATTAGGTTAATAATGGAATTGAATGTATTTCTATAAGATTTAATTTCTGTGAAGAGCCTAACATTGAGCACCAATTGTCTGCACCATACACCCTTAGCAGAATGGCATTGTCGATAGAAAAAATTATTATAGAAATGACCAAATGCTATTATATAATAAAAAGCTATCAAATAAATTATGGTTTAAGGATGAAAATACAATAATCTTTTTGCTGAACAAATTATTAATAAATATACTGTTAAAAAGACACCATTTGAAGCATGGTATGGTTACAAACTAAGGCTGCTAAATTTGAAAATATTTCGTTGTCTATATTTCTCTTATAATCCATATGTAAAGAGAGACAAATTGGATAATAAAGCAAAACCAAGAATCTTTATAAGCTATAGCCCAGTTTCAAAGCTTATAGGACCTGTCTTCCACAAAACAATAAAGTAACTACAGCAGGGATGTCTAATTCATTGAGTTAAATAGCTGGGGTTAGGGAAATAACAAGAAACTACTATTCTAAGGGAAGAATAACAATGTTAATAAAGAACCAGTCTGAGAACTAGATCACTTTTGAATATTTATCAAAAGTGTTATAATATAAGTTCATGTTAATATTTATTTTTAAGTTTATAAATTTATTTTTCTTTTCCTTTCAAAATTTTCTATTTTATTTTGCATTATACTTATTTAAGCAGCTAAATCTTTCTCTCTTTTTTTATCATGAATAATTTATCCACTCCATAGATGAAATTTTTATAGCAAACCATAAGTGGATAATTGTAATGAAAGATAAGCTTAAGATGATTAAGAAAAGCTAGACTTGAGAGTTGGTGGATACGCCTAGATATAAAAGGGCAATTGGTATCAAGTGGGTTAGATAACCAAATTTAATCTTAATGGTTCTATGAACAAGTACAAAGCAATACTAGTTGTCAAAAGATATGTTTATATGTTTGGAGTGAAATTTATGAAACCTTTACCGTAGTTACTTGATTGGATACCATAAGAATATTGCTAACTTTTTCTCACAGAAAAACTAGCCAGTACACCATATAAATGTCAAATAAGTTTTTTAGAATGATTACTTAAAGAAAGAAATTTTTGTGGAGGAACATGAAAGAATTAAGAAATGGCAACTATTTCAAATAGATGCCCAAAATGCCTTTTTCAATGGTAATCTTTCTAAAAAAAGTGTATATGTGACCACCTTCAGGTTATGATCATCCTCTAAATATCGTTTGTCACTTTAAAAAGGTCTCTATTTCCTCAAATAAGTCCCTTAAGCATGGTTTCTATTTATAGATACTGACGGTTATAGACATGTCTTATAGATTTTTATGATTTAACACTACAATATAAAGGATTTTGTGAGTTCAAACATTGATTTTATTCGATTTAATTTCATTAAGGAATAAGGTAGGACTAGTTAGAAATAAGCATTAAGATCACATGACTTGCAATTTCCGTACTACACATGCATATTTAATCCATGTCATTAATTAAATTGATTTATGCGACCATTAATGAGTTTAATCACAATAACTATAACAAAGATTGCTTTAATCCTATGTTAATATAATTGATATACCAGATAATTTAAATATGATTTTATAATAATAGCAATTTTGAGCTCGTAGGATCTATTATGAGATAAAATCATAAGGTATTATGTATATGAAGTCCAAGTGGGAGATTGTTGGAATTTTTGATGGACTTTATATATATATATATATATATATATATATATATATATATATATAAATCTATG
>JANVCQ010000008.1:14299058-14320017 GCA_025531925.1 Erythroxylum plowmanianum | reverse complement strand
ATGCCATTGGCTATTATAAGATTTGACCTAAGATTAAAAATGATATATTAAGGTTTTAGGTTAGTCAATCTAAATCGTCTAATTAAGTATAGGTTATTATATATAGAGAAACCTTAGTGTTGTATTCCTAACTTATAATAGGTAAATTAGGAATAAGCACTATACATATAATTAAGCAGTTATGGTCCTAAAGAGAACATAAAGGTTTCTTTTCTAATATCCTATTGTTGGAAATGACAAACAACCTATATATATCTCTTGTAAGGCCAAAATTCATAAAGAGTCACAACAACTCAATCAATTTTATTTTGTGGATTCATGTATGCTTTCGCAATCAAGTTTATCCTTAATAATCGGACATGATTAGTTTGAGTTCTTATTGTAGATTTATATTAAATCTAACACCAAAATATTGTTTGTCATTTTAAAAAGGCTCTCTATAGTCTCAAACAAGCCCCTCGAGCATTGTTTATCAAATTTAACTCTATTGTTCAATAATTTGGCCTTATTTCTAATCCACACATGCTAATGCCTTATTTTGACACATAGATAGAGGTTGTGTGCTCTTATTACTATATAGATGATATAATCATTACTGCTAATGACCTTGGTGGTGTTGCAAAAGTAAAACAATACCTTAACTAACACTTCAAGATGAAAGATCTAGGACATCTAGCCTATTTTCTTAGATTAAAAGTCCTTATGATGATTTAGACTATTATCTCTTTCAAACAAAGTATACTATTGATCTCTTATCTCATGCAAATATAAGTAACAATATAATTGTTTTTATCTCTCCTAAGAGTGATGTTCATCTCACATTAATAGATGGAAAACCTCTGGATGACCCTACCTTGTATCAATAACTAATGGGAAGCTTAGTATACCTTGCAATTACTCATCTTCAACATTTTGAGTCAGTTTATGATAACTTTCCAAACCATCCATTATACTATAGTGCTTTGTATTTTATGATATATTAGAGGTACCTTGCTTTGTATATTTAACTCTCATCATCCTACTCTTTGGAGCTTCATATGTAATATGATGTTGATTAGACTAGAGATCATACTGATAAGTGCTTTATAACTACATTTTGTTTCTTTCTTGGTGATTCTCTTATTTCATACAGAAGTAAGAAATAAACAATTTTAATTTTTTAGTACTACAATTGAATACCATGCTTTTGTTGACACTACTTCTAAACTCATGTAGCTACGCTGGCTATTACAAGATATGAGAGTTGAATATTCAACAGCCATTGCGATTTATTAAAATAACGTTATTCAAATTACTTATAATGAAGTATTTTATGAATAAATGAAATATATTAAGAATGGTTGTTACTTATTTGTAAGGAACTATCTCTTTTATCTCTGTATCATCTCATGATCAAAAGATTGACAAATTCACCAAAGTTTAGTTGCTAACTCGATTTAATGAACTAGTTAACAACTTCAAGTTGGTTTCATTATCACTATTTGGAGTTTGAAGGGGTGTTAGTCAACTAAAATATAGAGTAATAATTTCACAATAATACAAATATTACGTAAAATATTTAGAAAATTAATTGTAATTAATTCCTTAATTATTTTTTAGTTCATGTACTTATAGCTCTATAAATAAAGTCTTCTTGTACATATTCAACACATAACAATAATATATTTTTCTCACGTGCTCAACTATAATAAAAGGAGCCACTTTTTATCCAATCATGAAGTTAAGATTTGAAAAAGAAATGCCACGATAGTCAAAACATGCAACAAAAGTTTCATGGAAGAGTGGCTTCAAGCCATCCTCTCCATCATTTGATGGAGGCAAATATGAAGAAAGGGATGGAACATAGCTCAAATGGCAATTAAATGAAGAAAAATCACTTGCAATCATACAATTGGTAATTATATATAAAAAAAGTTAAAGATATGAAAATCCTCAATAGTTTAAGAAACATTAGAAAAAAATCTTAATCTTTAAAATTCTTGAACAAACTCTTTGTGGTTTTTAATTTTCAATAAAAACCACTTCTCTTAGATTTTGGCCAAAAATTAATGACAAAACGTACACAACATAAATATCACATGTGAACGAATCAAATATTGCTTACATGACAATCTATCTCATCTTTTAAATTCGAATCAAGCTAATTAAACTCAACCTAAAGTAATAATTTATTATAATTTTTTAAATTAATAATTTAAATCGAGTTTAATTAGTTCAGGTTGAGTTTAAAAGTTAAATTGGGTTACTATATTAGTAACATTTGATTTGTTTACATATGATGATCATACTAAATACATTGTATATTATTTTTTAACCAAATTCTAACATAAGGAATTAGTCTAAAAAGTTACAAAACCAAGAATTTTTTAAGAACTTTAAAGGTTAAGAGTTTTTCTAAAATTTTTTAAATTATAGAGAAATTAAGTACATCTTTTACCCTATATAAAAAAATCTAAAATTTGAAGCGCATTCCTATAGATCTTAGTATTTAGTACATATAGCCCATCAAATTAAGTGAAATTAGGCTAAATTGATTGTATCTTATAATTTCTCATTCCATTTTACCTAATTTATTCAATTTTTATCATACACATATCTTGAATTTCTCATTTCTTTTTATATCTATTTCGAGTTCACAATTTTAGTAATACTTGAGAAATGTGTGTTTTAGTAACAATAGCTTTTGAAGGAAGCACTAGACTAAGCCTCTGTTTGGTTAGGTTTATAAGAGTAGAGCTTTTATCAGTAGAGTTTTTTTTTTTGTAGAGCTTTTCTGATAAGAATTTTCTAAGAAGCCAATTGACTGTCATTTAAAAAGAGCTTTTTTGAAAAGGCTTCATACAAGAGACTGTTTGACAACATAAAAATAAAAAATACTTTTAATTTTAAATATATTTTATTTTGTAATAAAGATTATTTGTACATATAAATATTATTTAAAATGTATTAAACAATATACAAAGCACAATATATTAATTATTATATAATTTTAAACCATATGAAATATAAATGAAAATATATCTAACCAAATCTTTTATATGGATTATAACATAAGAAAAATTAATATCAAAAATAAATATTAAAACATATAAAAAAGTCAAATAATATTATATAACTCACAAAATAAACGTGAAGATGAGTTTGTGAGTATTGTGGAAATTAAGTGTAAAATATAATGATAAAAAAGACTAAACAATATGCTCATTAATTGATCTAAAAAACTACCTGAAAAAGCATTTTTTTGAAAAACTTCAAATTTGAGCTTCTTCAAAAATTATATTTTGGTTGTCAAAAAAGTCATATCTATTAAAAAAGTATTTTTTTATTTTACAGCCAAACATTCATTTTTTTTAAAAATAGCTTTTGTGATGGAGAAATGTGCTTATTGACCTTCCAAAAGCTCATCCAAACAAGTACTAATTTACGGGCCTAGTTTAATGGAACCTCATTTTTACAAGAACCATTGGTAGAACTCTTAAGGCGAAACATTTCACTATTTTTGGCATCTTATATAAAGCGGGTGTCAAATCCTATATTAAAAAAAAGAGTCTAAAAATAATATTAATCAATTTTTAAATAACTATTTTTGGATTGGATTAAACAAACAATATCAAAGTAGACCTTTATTAGTATAGTGTTGAGTATGGAAAAATGAATTAAAATTAGTTGGCCTATAATGGCCGAAGATGATAAGGACAAGAAATGATATCAGTGATGGTGGCTCTTAAAAGGCTTCTAGTTGATGAATAACTACAGTTTTACATCAAAAAAGAAAGGAAAATTTTAAATTGTGGACTGGACTTTAATAAAGATATAAAATATTTAAGGACAAAAGATTGTAATATCTCTTATAAGAAGTGAATGTCAAATCTCATACTAAAAAATAGAGTGAAAAACAAAAAAAATTTAATACTTTATCAAAAAATTATTGGTCCGCTCTTAATTAACTATTTTTGAACTATAGTTCTCTTATCCTCAAAATAGAATTATTATATTATAGATTTATATGCTTTGAATTTATTACGCAATAAAAGAGTAAAATTATTTACCAAAAAACTTATACTTTAAATAGAAATAAAATTTTCTTAAATAAAAGGCATAGTAAAGAGTTATATTATTAAATGAACATATTTTCACTAATTTTAATGAGGATATATATATTATTTAATTAAGGAGAACAACTAAGGGAATTAGTGTAAGGTATCATTAAAACTAGCTGAAACTAAATCATCTATGTGATATCAAGTGCCTTGTGAAAGTTTGAAGGACTAAATTAGTGTCATGAGATGATTGTGATTGGTGTAGTAAGGTCCTGTCAGTTTTGAGATCTATCTTGTTTATGGATGATCACTAATTAGAACTCAACCTTGTTTGTAATTTTGCTTAATGCATCCATTCTCTTCAAATATTTTCCTTTTAATCAATATTAAGGTCCTAAATTTGGTGAATTTCTAAACTAAACTAGTGAGCTTAAAGTCCCTTCATCATCAAGACATGCTATAAAATTACAGCTTTTCTATGATAAGCAAATCGTAGCATCTTGTGCTTTATAAAATAAATACTACTGTGTCTGTGTGGCCATCTTGAAAAGGAATGTGATTTGAAGCCTTTAAGTACAGGCTCAAGCGGTAACATGAAATCCTGTTCCAGAGCTTCAAATACTAGCTGAAACAAGCTAAGCTTCAATAAAAGTCAAATTCTAGCTGGAGAGATCTTTCTGATAAGAACAAGCTATGCCATTTCCATTTATTTGTTTGTAGGAAAAGCAAATATAGTCTAGAGGTACTTCTGCATGTTCATCTCTTTTAATCAACCATGAATCTAGGACAACATTGCATATATAAACAGTAAGTGGTTAGCTACAAACATATTTGCTTGTCATGGTCTCAACTCTCAATTCCCTTCTTTTTTCTATTCTTTTATTATATGTTTATAAATCATGCATATTTGCATAACAATCTCTCTTGACATTAATGAATTTAACTTTCAGGCATTCAGAGCCACAACTACAAACGGATATAAACTGAAATGTTTCTTAAAACAAATTTTATTATGTATTATTTTTTCAACTTAATTAATCTAATATGTTTCTGAATAAGAACTGTAATAAAATTAACCACCAAACAGAATCATCAAATCAGACAAAATGCAGATAATTGGCACGCCATATACATCATAGCATACTCGTAAGCACGACCATTGTTTTCTTCAGAAGTAAAGCATAGATTCTGAAAAGGCATGGACTACGAATTATTAAGGGAAACTGTACACCGAAAACTTACATATGGAAAAGGTCCTTATTGGAAGATCTTTGTAGAAATCTTAAATAACAACCTGAGATTGTTTTTTTAACGTTGAAGATCCATAAGAACCTAGGTACACCAACAACAATAGATTTCGAAATCCTATGCTAGAAGCACCATGGCACAAAGCACTAAGATCCTTTGGCTAGGCCTTGAACGCTAAGTTTTTTTCTAGGTTCCGATTTATAAATCAATTAAGACGATCACCGGATCAGAAAAAAAAAGGGGGGGACAATAAGCTACTCTTAAAGCACCTTTGTATGTAAGTAACGGGAAACATTACTTCCGGAGCTTGTACAGAAAGCTCAATACTTGCAAATCCCAAGTATTTGAAACTTCCACTTGTTATGTGATTAATATATGCGGTGATATGAATAAAAGACTGACGAACATGATTAAAAGGAATTGCGTTAAAACGAAATAAAAAGAAGAGAACACTCCTGTGATTATATGTTAATGATGGTTATCTACAAAAACAAGCATCGTTGACTGTAATAGAAGAATTCTGCTAATCAAAAGGAGGCATGTTTGCCTATGAATGCAACTGTGTACGGAAAAAAGTTGCAACAATCTAATTGGATGTGGATATCCTCGTGCAAGTGAAGTTATGAGGAGACGGTGCTGGAAAGAGACATGAATGCTTGCAGAAAATTGCAGGCAATGGAGGTATTGATGATGGTTTGCAGGGTATTGAAAGTCTTTGAAAGAAGAAAAACAAGAGCACGTAAATTCAAAGCAGTCAATAACCCACGTGAGAAAGAAATTAGTTCATAGATACCTATTAACTCTTCAAGAAAGCAGAAAACATGCAAGAAAAATGAAGGTAGAAGAAGGTCAGTAATACAGGTGAAGTTGCAAAAACCTTGAATCACTGGAGTACTCAAAGAGCTTTCCTTTGCTAGAGAAGACAATCAAGCCAACTTCAGCATCACAAAGAATTGAGATCTCATTGGCTTTCTTTAGCAGACCTGTCCTCCTCTTAGAGAATGTCACTTGCCTGGAAATTTTGTTCTCGATCCGCTTCAACTGAACCCTACCTCTCCCCATTTCCAACACTTCTGTTCTTGTTTTCAGTTAAAGTCTTCTTGTCTTTCTATATATGTGTAGTTGTGCATCAAACAGAGAAATTTGAGATCTGATTCAAGAAAGCCTGAAGCAAAGTTTGCTGGCTTATTTAGAGGAGAGCAAGAAAAGCCCGGAAGAGGAAAGAAAACATGATGGGAAATATAGGGTTCATAGTTCAGGCATGGTGAGGTGTTATGACGGTCAACTTATCAATTTTTGTGTTTTTCCTAGCAAAGGGATCAGTGTGTATATATGGGAAAAAGGGAAAGAAAGGAATAAAAAATAGTTTATATGTTAAGGGGGGATTGTTTTTATTTCTTTTGTTTACCATTCGACTTGCTAGCTTGGGGGATCACTGGTCATCGGTGTTGAGGGGACAAGAGCACTTCCGGACTTTTGCGTTGTCGAGTTTTGATTGGAGGTCAGACCGAGAAGTCGTTTACTGTCTCATCTAGAGCCACATGTTTGGGAGAAGAAACATTTTCGTACATAGTTCTGTCAGTATAAGGTGGGACCCAAGATTTTTGGAGGTCTCGTTCTCCTCACTTTCTTTCAAGTCACTGTTTGAGTTGTGACGGCGCCATTTACAGCTTGTATTTTTCATTTGGTGTCATTAGATGTATTTCAATAGTTATTATTGTTAAATAATAATATATTGTTTATAATATTAATAATTACTTAAATTACTAAATTCAACTCGACATGAACCAAGCCTAGTGAAGGCATCAAATACCATCTTGGTTTAGATACGAGAATATATTCATTTGGTGATGAAGTCGTTGAAAGTTCTAATCTTACTAGCTGTAGCGAATCTGTCCGCCTCTCTACTTCTTTTTCCGAAATACCAAAACTTTTTATTTCGTATCATCATAATTACTATCTTGGCTTGGTTCGGTAGACAACAAATTCGCTATTTTTTTAGTTAATTAGTTATCATAAACTATTTGACTTTTCAAACAACCATGAAGGATATTTGGTGGGTGGCTTTTTCAACAGCTTATTGAACACAATTAGCTATTATATAAGAGCGTTTTTATCAATCAGCTAACATTTTAAGTATTAAATGTCTAATTTACCCTTTATGCAATAATAGGTTAGAAATATTTGTAACTTTTTTGTAAAATTTAATTTTTGTTCTATTTTTATTATTGTCAAAATTTTAACTTTTGTAAAATTAAATGTTTAATCGTGACCTTATAAAATTTTAAATCATGTCCTTATAAGTTATTTTTAATTTATTAAATAATAAAATTCATACATACTATATGAAAAATACTAATATAATGTAGCTCGTTATATCATTCATATTAATAAAAAAATTTAATGTTAAATTATTATTATTATTATTGTTATTGTTATTATTATTATTATTATTATTATTATTATTATTATTATTTTTATTATTAGTACTGTTGTTTTTGTTATTATCGTCGTCGTCATTATTATTATTATGATTATAAGTTCTATGTTTTTTATTAGAGTTATAAACTTAATTTTTGTAGAATTAAATATCTAAAATATAAATTTCTATAAGAATATTCAACGAAATACTAAGATATATAATATTCACACCCTTATAATTTTTTTAAAGTCATGTTCTCATAAATCATTTTATACATAAATAACTAATATTAAACAACTAATTTTACCAAACAACTAATTTTACTAAACATCAAATGTCAAGTAGCTAATATAATCCGCTGATCAAATCAGCTGATAAAATCAGCTAACAACTAATACAATTAGTTGATCGCCGGACCCTTATAACATTTCAACATCATCGAAATTATAGGAGCAGTGCTTATCTGAGCTTTCTGAATTGTGATGATCTCAGAGATGTTGCCAATTTATTCTGACCTATACTTGGCTAGTATCTAATCTATATCCCACTGCGAATAATGTAAATATGAGATTAATTAAGGAAAAATAATTAAGGAAAAACCAATACAAAAAGAAATGGAACAATTTTAGCTTATAAATAATAATGTTTTAAAATCGGACTGAATAAGAGGTTAAACTAATATTAAATCGTAGCAAAATTTAAATTAAATAAAATTAAAGAATTTAAAATATGATTGAAAGAGGTTGTCCTTATCTATCAAAGAATTTGAAATTTAATTATAAAAAACGTACACAATACACAAGGCTTTCTGCTTTGCGAGTGTCTAGACAGGGACATAATATACACAATCTTCTTTTTGTATTCTCACAAAGAGACTGTTTTCGAGACTTGAACATGTGATTTTATGGTTACAAATGAGCTACTTTACCGGTGGCTTCAAGGTTAATTGAAAAAAGAAATTATTAAATAAAAATTAATTAATTTATTTTAATATATAAGAACTTTTTAATTTATAAAATTTGATCGATTAATTAATAAACAGATCAATCGTTAACAACAAATATTATTAAAATAAATTGAATCAAAAAGTTGGATGATTCAAGTTTTTACGGTTGAACAAAACGGACCTATTGAATTTTTAATCATTGGTAAATAACAAAAAATAAATTAAACTAAATTCGTCTACTTTTTTATTTCAAATATTAATTTATAATTAATTATTTAATAAATATAATAATTTTTACTGATAACTTATTAATAAATGATATATAAAATATTAAAATAAATAAATTTATAATTATTTATTTATTTATAAAAAAAAATTATTTTTAAGTTTTATTGAATATATAATTATTATCAGTAATAATAATATAATTATACTGACATTAAAAATTAAAAAGTTTTATTTTTATTTTTAAAAAAACTAAAATCTACATCAAAAATACTGATACACAAAGTTAGTTGTAGCTTTTAACACATGGGCAAACTCAAAAAATGCACATATTCATATTGTTATGCATCGAAGGCTGAAAGTAAATGTGCACCAAACTTAGGTAGCCAGTTCAATGGAATGTGAAGCGCAAGCAAGCAGAGTGGTCCGCTCCATGGTGGAGGGCTAGACGGCCAGATTTCTAAGTTGTGGTCCTCCAAAGTGCTAAGTGACATATTTATATTTTATGGTATAGACTCAGTACCTCTCTATTCTCCCAATAATCAAAAAACACCCGGGGACCATAATGCATAGCCCGGTCGGTCCTTAGGATTGTAATTAACGTTGTTATTGAATTACCCCGTACAAATCTTTTCCTACGGGGACCATTTGGACCAAAACGAAATTCAAGAGTACAAAGAATAAAACAACGGATTGATGGTTGGCTTGTATAAACGATTAATAAACTTTTCATGTAACGAAGTATTTTTTAATAACACATTGAACATTGAGATCTCTTCTATAATCTCTTTTTTTAATTTTACCTTTTCAACATCTTGAAAGGACGTTAGATTAAGTGGGATAAAAGTGAGAAGGATTCAATAGTGTAGCACATAAATAAATAAAGGAGCACATGCTCGTAACTTTGATTATATTTACACATGGAGAAAGAAAATTCATGCTTTTGAAGGGAATCTAGATTAAAAATCCCAAAATCATTAATGCTCACCTTTGTTTAGGAATGTGTAATAGATATTCAAAATAAAAGTTTTCAATTCGGAAATGCAAAACATGTCTTCATCGACAAAACAAAGGACATAAGCTTTGCAATTATTACTTTTAGCTAGGTGACATACCTTGGTATAATTAATCTTTCTTTGTGGACATATTATTGAATTAAGTATGGCATATTCTCTCTTAAATTTGTATTATATACATTGTTGCGCTTGATGAATTAATTCACCTAGAGGTGTCATTAAACTACTTTGACATTTAAAAGTTGAAATTAAAGCAAAGCTATATAGGAGCAAGAAGCAACGTGCTATTGTGCTTTTGATATATACTTTAAATAAGTTGCAAGTTGCCAACTTGTTTATAATGAAGAACATGTCGAATCATATTAATAAACGTTAAGATACAACTAATAATTGACAACAAACAAGTAGTATACAAGAGCTCATCCATACATATGAATTACCTCTAAGCCAACTTTTACAAGTACTAACATTATGCTACAACTTTCGCAAGCACAAACCTTGTGATAAACTTATTGAATGCTAATACTAAAATATGATTCTGTAAGTTTTCTGTTGAATTAAAAGAATTGATCAATTAATCATTACTTCAATATACAATCAGCCTACTTATTTACACTTAAATTCAGTTAGAAAACTTTAGTTTCCAAGTATACATGAACCCACTTTGGAGTGGACGTCATTTCATCTTACATTTTACCTATGAACAAACCTTGTATCTTACAAAAGATGAATAGATTCCTAAATTGCAAAGCCAAAAAAGAAGGGAGTGTTGAAAATAATTATGTGGTGTTAATAAACAAAGAAAAGCTCCTAAGAGAAAATAGATTCTTGAACTCATTATTTGAAACCTTATTATCTATTTTAGTAGGACTTGTTCCGAGTAATTGCAATAATATGGTTGTTGTGTTCCCATAATTGTTATGAACTATACTTGTTGCTACTATATCCATCCATTCATATATAAGTTGGAAGATTTCTCATCAGCTAGTTATAAAGTTTTCTTTTACTTGTTAATCCATGCTAGTGAAATATGTGATATCTCCTTTGGCAATATGGGCAAAAATTGACCCTTATTTATTTTTACAAAATTTCTTATTTACAATTTACTTTCATATTTTTTCTTTTATTTATTAGTAATGATAGATTAAGTATAAATTTATCTCATATATAACCAACGATTACTTAATGTTATATCATTGTTTGAATCATTTACAAAAAATATTGGTAAGTGTAAATTATATCGTGTTTTTAGGCTTAGTTTGATATGTATTTAACTGTTAACTCAATCATTTAGTATGTGTTTAAGTTAAAGTTGTGTTAGTTTGTTAATTATTTAGGTTTTAAGTGTTTTATGGGCTAGTACAAGTCTTTGAGCATAAATATTATATTTTTAAGGTACCTTAATATATTTGCCAGTGTTTTGGGGTCAACATCAAAGAACAGAGGAGTTTTGGAGACATTCGGGTAGAAACAACGGCCACGATAGTGACATGTCAGGCCATGATCATGACAGAAGTATTAGAGTTAGCCCATGATCGTGATAGAAGGCTCGGATGTGGCCCACAATCCTAGCTTGTGTCAGGCAGACATGCAAACACTCAAGAACGTCAAATTTTGAGAGATTTTTGAACCTTTTGGACCTTAAAAAATCTTAGGATTACCCAAAATACAAAAGGATATTTAAAGAACAACAAAAAGAGGCAGAGGAACTTTTGCATCAACCAACATAAGAAACCTAGAGAGGAATCATCGAGAGATAGAGGAAGAGAAAAAGGAAGAGAGAAAAGGAGAAGAAGCTGACTCGACGTACTTTCTAGATCAGGATGTTTCCCAATGTTATTGCCTCCCACCATCTATTTAGATTGTATTTTTTATTTATTATTGTATAGAATTGGAATAACAGTTGATGATAGGATCTAGAATGCTGAGGATAATCTAAACTCACATTCAAAATTTTATTCTTGAATTAATGAAAATCTAATTGTTTATGTGTTTATTAGATTTGTTGTAATTTGATTATGTGATTGCATAATTCGATAATAAACTGAGAGAGTGAATCGAATAAAAATAATTAAATTGGACTAACGAGAGTTATGTGATTTAATAGAAACAATAATTGAATCAATTTGGTAATTTGTTGAAGAGAGATTTTGCACATGTTTACGATAGTTTATTAAAATACTGCATAACTAATTAGGGTTTTGGATAGGTTGTGAATTAAGAGATTGCAACTTCCATAATCTGATTAGGGTTTATGATTTAGGGTTAATGGTTATAACTCGAAAGAGAGTAATCGACCTTAGGATCGTCCAGAACTAACAATCCAGTAATTTATAATCAATTAGGTTAGCATTAAGGATAGGTAAATTTTCCTTTCTCTCAATTGGTAATTTCCTTAGGTTGATTATTAGGTATGTTGCAACTGCTTAAGAATTAGTATTTTTGTGTTCGATTCTTAATTTGATTGATTGAATTGAATTCTCATTTAAGTTTAGTTGCATCTTGAATTTCTGTTATTTGTTTATGGCCTTAGATTTAGGATTAGATTATCCCTTTTCATGGGATCAACACCTTTGGTACTATGCTAACAAACCGTGCACTTGCAGATTATTAAGGGTTTACACAAAATAAACACTCGATCAAATTTTTGGTGTTGTTGCCGAGGAGGTGACTAGTTTAGTTCTTTAGTCTAAGGTGTTTTAGTTAGTTTTTAGTTTATGTTCTTTCGTTCTATTTTTGAAATTGTGCTCTTGCATAAACACAAGAGTTACAAGAAGTTCGAGTTGTGCAGCTAAAACTTTAGAGTTAGATATCACTTGATTAGAACGATCAACTAGGAAAGTTTAGTGTGAAGAAGAAGAAGAAACCTTAAAACCAATAATGGCTGAGGAATTTCAGTAAGATTTGGATCACAAAGTGAACCAAGGACGTCAATAAATAACCCTTATGGATTTCATAATCAAGGTTCAATGCGGCTAACCAAGGACTAGCTAGGCCACTCGTACAAGTAGCCTCTTTTGAAATTAAATTAGCCCTCTTAAATATGTTTTGACAAATGTGCAATTTTATGAACTAATAAACGAAAATCTCAATGCGCATATAGTAAATTTCCTTGAAATCTGCAATACCTTTCGATACTATCAGATGTCGGAGGATGCAGTAAGAATTAGGCTTTTCTCTTTTACCCCTAAGAGATAGAGCAAAGGCGTGGTATCACTCTCTCAACCCAACCCATGTCACCACTTGGGGTCAATTAGTAAAATCAAGATCGGGTGACATAACGCAAGGTCTTCCAAAAGTGGAACAAGTGTTAGAAGTGCGTTCAGTGCCTTTTTAGACAAGTATTTTTCCCTTACCAAGACCGTGAAGATTATCAAGGAGATTACCGACTTCTAGCAAAGTGATGGGGAATCAATTTATAAAGCGTGGGAATGATATAAAGACTTGTAACAAAAATGCCCACGCCATAACTTACCTAAGGAGTTCTTGTTGGAAACATTCTATAATGGAGTAACCCTACATATGAGAGGCACTATTGATGTAGCTTTAAGACGATCACTGATGAGAAAGACAGTTGATGAAGCAAAAAGTTGATAGAAGAGATGGCAAGTAATAGCTGCCTATGAATGAATGAGTGAAGTAGACTAGCAACTACCTTCCGAGAACAAAAAGGAGTTGTAGCTATTGATCAAATGATGAAGATGTAGACTTAACTCGACAGCTCAACAATATGAAGACTTCATCCTCAGCTTTGGTAAAAGCCGTGCAACTAAAGTGTGAACTTTGTGGATAGATGGACTATTACAGAGTGGATTGCTTCTTGATGAAGGATAACAATCAGGAGCAAGTTAATTATATGGGAGCTCAATATGGACGAGGAGGGGGAAACAACCCCTACTCTAACACATATAACCTTGGGTGGAAGAATCACCCTAACTTCTCTTGGACGAACAATGCTAGAGGATAATTTAGACCCCAAGGACCACCAATTTTTCAGTAAGATAAAGCAAGCTTAATGAAATCAAAGTTGGACAAAATTTTAGACAAGCTTGGAACCCTAGACGATGCACAAAAGAGTTTGGAAGGCAGATTTGAATAAGTAACAAGGAACTATGCATCTTTAATCCATAATCTAGATGTCTAAGTAAATCAATTGTCAAACGCTTTCTTTATGCAAAATATGGGAATTCTTCCTAGCACTTCGGGAACAAAACCGAGGGAACAACTAAAGGATATTACACTTCAAAGTGGGAAGGAACTTGAACCACCCACAAACATAATATAGAAGACCTTCCCTCCTGTTGAGAAAGATCAAAAGAAAGAGGAAGAAGTGGATATGAGCAAATACCCTCCTTATGTCGCTCCTCCATCATATCCACCCATAATTTCTTTCCCTCAATGATTACAAAAGAAGAAGCTAGATGCACAATTTGCAAAATTCATTGAGAAATTAAAAACATTACAGATAAATCTCTTATTTGTAAAGGCTTTGGAATATATGTTTAAATACATAAAATTTTTAAAGGACATATTACTAAAGAAGCATACTTGGGAAGATAATCATTTGGTAGCTTTAACTGGCACCTCTAATTTCATAATCACCAGCCAGATGTCATCTAAATTAAAGGATCCAGGGAGTTTCACAATACCTTGTGTGGTTGATGACTTTGAATTCACAAAGTGCTTATGCAACTTAGAAGCAAGCTTTAATCTTATGCTTTTATCAATATTCAAGAAGTTGGAGCTGGGTAAGGTCGAGCTAACATTGATGTTAATTCAGTTAGCTGATCAATCTATTAAAAGACCGTTTGGAATAGTGGAAGACGTTTTGATACAAGTGGATAAGTTCATTATTCCTACAGATTTTGTTGGTTCTCAGTTGTAAAGAAGATAAGAACTATCCATTGATCCTGTGTCAACTGTTTATGAATACACGGAAAGTTATAATTGACATTCACAAAGGAAAATTAACACTTTGAATAGGCAAAGATCAGATTGAATTCAATATGAATAAGGCTTTAAAAAACCCAACAGCAAACAACGAGTGCATGAAGGTTAAAATTATGGATCAAAATTTGCAAGAACAAGTTGAGAGTTGCATCGTAGAAGTACAGTCAGTGGCAATAGAGACAAATAATGGGTATGAAAAATTTAATTCTAAAGGAGATGAGGAGATGTAGGCATCAAATGTTCAAACGCATCAAGATAAATTAGTATGAATTGAAGCAATAATACAACCATCTACAGAAAAACCACCCATATTAGAGCTTAAACCTTTACCTACACATCTCAGATATACCTTTCTAGGTGAAGGTCAAATGTTACCAATAATCATCTCTAATCAATTAAATGAGAAATAAAAAGTAAGGTGATAGCAATTATGAGAAAGCAAATGAAAGTCATCAGATGATAGATTTTTGATATTCGAGGTATAAGCTCAAATGTTTGCTTGCATCGAATAAACCTTGAGGAAGGATGTAGAACAGTGAGGGAGCATTAGCAAAGGTTGAATCCTAACATGAAGGAGGTGGTCAAGAAGGAAATAATCAAACTCTTAAATGTAGGAATAATTTATCCCATCTCCGATAGTGAATAGTTTAGTCCAGTATAATGTGTACCTAAAAAGAGTGGAATGATAGTAATAGAAAGTGAGATTAGAGAAGTGATTTCAGCAAAAATGATCACAGGATGGAGAGTGTGCATAGATTATCGCAAACTCAACTCAGTTACTAAGAAAGATCATTTTCCTCTCCCGTTCATAGACCAAATGACATAAAGGGTGGCTAGTCATTCATTTTATTGCTTCTTGGATAGATATTTAGGATACAATCAGATCTTCTCTACCCTGATGATCAAGAAAAGACCATATTCACCTGCCCTTATGGTACCTTCGCATACAGATAGATGTTTTTTAGACTATGCAATGCTCCAGCTACATTTCAAAGATGCATGATATCTATCTTCATCGATATGATTGAAGATATAATGGAGGTGTTCATGGCTGATTTTTTAATTTTTGGAGACTCTTGCGAAATGTGTTTAACCAATTTGGACAAAGTTCTTTAAAGATGTGAAGAGTCACATTTGGTGCTGAATTGAGAAAATTGTCATTTTATGGTGTAAGAGGGGATAGTGCTAGGGCATAAAATCTCATACCAAGGAATTGAAGTCGACATAGCAAAAACAAAAGTTATAGAGAAACTTCCACTGTCACGCAATGTAAAAGGTGTGTGAGGATTCTTAGGTCATGTAGGGTCATGTAGGATTTTACTATTGATTTATCAAAGACTTCTCGCAAATTGCAAGACCTTTGATAAACCTGTTAGTCAAGGACGTGCCTTTCACATTTGATGACAAGTGTATGTCTGCCTTCAACAAACTAAAGGAGGCATTAACATCAGCACCAATTCTATCACCACCAGACTGGATACTTCCATTTGTGGTTATGTACGATGCAAGAGACCAAGCTATAGGTTATGTATTGGGGCAAAGGAAAGATAAAAGGTTGCATGCGATTTACTATACCAACACGACCCTTGTAGGACCTCAACTTAATTACACTACCACAGAGAAGGAATTACTTAAGGTAGTATTCGCATGTGATAAATTTCAACCATACCTTTTAGGATCAAAGATAATCGTATTCACCAATCACGCGATGCTAAAATACATTTTCAAAAAAGGGATGCAAAATCAAGGCTCATTCGATGGGTGTTACTTTTATAAGAATTTGATTTAAAAGTGAGAGATATAAAGGTGGCAAAAAATGTGATTGTAGATCACTTATCTAGAGTGGAAGGAAGGGAATGTAAGACAAGTAAAGATATTAATGAAAATTTCACTGATGAAACCCTAATGCCATTCTAAAGTTTGGCTACACTATGGTTTGCTGATGCCACGAATTATGTTGTCAATAGTAAACTTCCTTCTGGTTTATCTTACTAACAAAGAAAGAGATTCCTACATGATTGTAATCAATATCTATGGGATGAGTCAATTTTATATAGAACATGCCCCGGCAGGTTAATGCAACAATGTGTTTCAGAGGAAGAAATGTTAGACATCTTAAAGAAATGTCATGAAAGTCAATATGTTGGACATTATAGAGCTAACAAAATGGCAGCTTGAATACTCGAGAGTGGGTTTGATTGGCCATAAGTGTTTAAGGTTGCTCAGACTTTCGTGGAACAATATGATCGATGCCAGAGAATAGGTAACATCTCCAAAAGAGATGAGATGCCTTTCTCCAACATTTTAGAAGTGGAAGTCTCCGATATATGGGGCATTGACTTTATAGGTCCTTTCTTATCATCAATAGGAAACATGTACATTTTAGTGGGGTAGATTATGTCTCGCATTGGGTTGGAGCGATGGAATCTCCAACCAATGATGGAAAGGCGGTGAAAAAGTTCATCAAACGGTTATTCAATTAGTTTGGAGTGCCACGTATGATAATAAGTAATGGAGGTACATATTTCTACAACAGATCTTTTGATGTGCTCTTAAAAAGATATGGACTGCACTACCATGTTGCTACACCTTGCCATACACAAACTAGTGGCTAAGTTGAAGTTGTCAATCGAGAGCTGAAACAAATTTTGGAAAAGGCGGTGAATAGCTCCAGGAAGGATTAGGTAATAAAGCTAGAGATGCCTTATAGGCTTATAGGACTGGTTTCAAAATAACTATTAGCGCAACTCCTTATAGGATTGTATACAGGAAAGTTTTTCATTTGTCGATCAAACTAGAACATTGGGCATACTGTGCGATAAAAGCATTAAATTTTGACTTGAAGCAAGCAGGTAAAAAGCAACTTCTATAACTAAACGAACTTGAAGAGCTTAGCTATAATGCGTATGAAAATGCCAAACTCTACAAGAAAGGGTAAAGAAATGGCACGATTCTCATCTTAAACAAAAGGAATTTAAATTAGGAGACATAGTTTTGCTACATAATTCAAAGTCGAGGCTGTTTCTAGGGAAGTTAAAATCTCGATGGAGTGGACCTTTTCCAGCCATTCAAGTTTTTGAACATGGAGCCCACAAACTAGAAAATGCTAACAAGGAAACCTTTAAGGTCAATAGCCATCATTGCAAGCTATACCTCAGAGGAGTGATTCCCAAGGACAAGGAAGTGATTTCCTTCTGTTCGAACAATTAAGACACCTCCGTAGATGTAAAGTCAAGCTAATGACCATAAATTAGCAAGTTCAGTAGTTTGATTGAAATTGTTAGGTTTAGTTAGAGTTGTTTTGAATTTTAAATAAAACTTTAGTAATTTGAATTGATCTAGGATCACTAATTCTCTTACTCTCTTTAAGTAATTCCAAGAAAAGATAACAATCTTAGGTGTCCTATTGCCACCTTCGATACCATCCCCGCCTCCATTAGCCTGAGACTTTGTTTCTAACCCTTTTCTTTTAAATTTAGTCTTTATTTTTGTTTTTGTTTTTGTTTTTGTTTTTGTGTTTATTTTATTTTATTTTATGTTTCTTGTTTCTGTGTGTGTTTGTTTGTCTCCTTTTCAGATTGAGAACAATATGTTGTTCAAGTATGGGGAGGGTTGTGTGTTTTGTTTTGAGTGTGAATTTTGCATATTGTATGATAGTTTGTTAGGTTGCATATTGTGAATTATGTGAATGTATCGATGGCTTAGATGGAATGAAATTGATTTAATTTTGAACATAATCTATTAGGTTATGAAAAGTCATTAGCTCATGAAATTAGTAATATGGGTTCTTTGGCTAAAATATGCAAGTTAATTAGGATTTAGTATTAGGTTTTCACCTATAAATTGCAATATTCATTTATAATTTTAGGTCTCTCGACTAAGCCTCCGTTTGGTTCAGCTTTTGAAGGGTCTAAAAGCACTTTTATCTACAGCAAAAGCTTTTTTAAGGAAAAAGCAAGTGTTTGGTGGAAAATTTTAAAAGTACTTTTACAATAGAAAAAGCTTTTTTAAAAGCCAAAATACAGCTTTTTGAAAAGTTAAAATTTGGAGCTTTTCAAAAAAGCTCCAAATTTTATCTTTTCCGGGAAGCTATTTTGTAACTCACTCCCGTCACTTACGTTTATAATCGAAGGTGAACCGCAGACCGAGACATGAAGAAGAACAGGAATAAAGACGGCGAAGAAGAAGAAGAAGAAGTAAGGGGAAAAGGGTATAAGCTCAATCTCAGGCACATCAAGAGATTCAGGTTTAGGGATTTGGAATTTGTGAGGGAGAAAGACGTGGAGGAAATGGAGGGTAGTAACAGTAACGTTGTCATCGTCAACAAAAGGAGTGAAATTGGGAAACCTGTTATTGGATTGATTTGTGGAACGTTAGTTTATTATCACTGCGCTTATAGGAATTCTAGCCTTCTTTCTTTGTTCGCTGATGTGCTTATCGTGCTTCTCTGTTCTCTCGCCATTCTGGGTCTCCTCTTTCGCCAATTGAACATCTTGTATGTTCTCTTCTCTCTCTCTCTCTCTTTTTTAATCTTTGTTATTTTTGGTGGTTACTTGCATTTGGGTTTTAGTTTTGTGGGTTTGGGGTGATGTTGGATATGCTTTGTGCTTAGTGGGTGTCGAGAGACTGTGTACAGTTCTAATCTTTTTTCGGTTTTCTTCTAAGTTTGGGAACAAAATTGAAGTTCAATGGCGAATTGGTGTGGTTTTATGCTATATATGGGTTTATGGGGTATTTTGCTTGAATGAAAGGTTATGGCTTTGCCTGGCTGGAAGAACCTTGAAATATGTCAAGAAATGTTTTCTTCTGTATGGTTTTATCTATCCATTTTGCGTGATTGCATCTGTCCATCGTGATGATACTGGTTTATAGGGTACCTGTTGATCCATTGGAGTGGCAGATCTCTCAGGACACTGCTAATACGATTGTTGCGGTTTGCCAACACCATTGGAGCAGCCGAGTCTGTCTCTGGTGTCACAGTAGCTTATGCTGGTATGTAAGTCACTATATTTTGAAAGATTTCCACTACTATTTGATAGTTTAGCCAACAAGTTTTTGGTTGGTTTCTGGCCTTGCTTTTGGTTTTGTAATTGTAGTTCGTCAAACAATGAACTAGGCCTTATCCTTTTCCAGTAGCTCATGTGCTTCATTTCTTATACAGATTCATTTTGCCTTTTGAATATGCTGATTACAAGGAGATTCATGTGACAAAAAGGGTTTGAGATGCCAGAGTTTTTTTTTTTCTGATAAATGAAAAGAAGTATAATTATAGTTAAAATTATATCTACATTACAGTGTAATTAACATGTCATTGGTTTATAGTGGGTATGCAACTAGGCTTCTTAAGAATTATAGTTATTTCAGTTGATAGTAACCGATATTATAGATCTCATTCGCAGCTATTAAATGCCTGATTAAACTCCTTATCCTAAAACTAGTGAATCAAAAAACTGAAATCAAAATAGTATTGTGACCTTGTCAAGGATGATGAATTTAGGAGGGGAAAAAGTAATTTAAAAAACACTTGTTAGTATTGTAGATTTCATAGCGTGCAAGACATAAGTTGTATTGAGCATTCCCATTATTCTTTTTGATATTATAGGATGGTTGATGATTGCCTTTTCATGTTCCATAATTTTTTTCAATAATCTGTAGCATTGTTAACATTTCCTATTTGTGGTTATTTATGGGCAGCATTATGCTTATTCTGTCTCTATACACTTGCTGAGAACTCACAATCAAGCACACGTATCTCTCGGTTTACAAGGCGAAGTAAAGGCACTTCTTCAGAATTGGACAGCTTATAGATTGTAAATGATGAAGGAAATTAGGCTATTGCCATTCTTTGCATCATATTGATAGCTCCAAATTGTACTTTTCTTTCTGTAAATTCAGACTATATTCATGATGACTCTATCACCATAGCCATAGTTGGAATGTAACTAGATTCTAGTGTTCTTGCTACTTCTAGGTTTTTTGTTTCATCAGATTGTGATGCAATTTGCTGAGTGCAAACTTTAAGAGATTAGAACGGGATTGTTGTGGATTTGCAAATTTTCTCTTCTCATCATCATTCTAACAGGAAATAAGGAGAAAATATTATTTAACTTTT
>JANVCQ010000008.1:14231931-14245023 GCA_025531925.1 Erythroxylum plowmanianum | reverse complement strand
AATTTCATTAATTTTTTGAGGGTATTTTTGTCATTAAATTAGGGTTTGGAAGGCAAGCCATGCCATTCCATCCCTGACCCCCCAATTTGGAAGGTCACAAAATATTAAATTTTGGATGGCAAAGGATGGCTTCCAAAGCCATTAATTGCCATTCCATCCTGTTTTAAAATAAACTCCCAAACAATGGCCTGAGTCATTTGAGCCATTCCATTCCATTCCCTTCCATCCCTCCACCAATATCCAAACATACCCTTAAGAAAATGAAGGTGATATTTTCATGTGTCTTTGTCACCTTTTTAGAGTTGTAGTTAAGTTCTTGCTATAACATATATTCTTGCAAAGAGTTCCCCATATTCCTTCCTTCTCTCAGATGTTGGCAATAATAATAATAATACCTAACTCCGTTGATACATTAGGGGCCATCCATGTGTGATCTTTAAGATATATTCATGGAGAACGTCCAGAAGGTTGACGCCATCATTAATCCAACTCTTCTTCCATTATATCATACAAGATAGTGAGATACCACTCTGAAAGATGGTTACACATGTCAACTTCATACAGTTCCTTAGATTATAGAACTCAAAACTACTTTGAAAACATGTTGCATGTAATTGTATTCTTTATCAAAGGATGCCATTTGACCTCTAATTAATTCTGTGAACAAAAGAATTGGATTCTACTCATGCTTGACTAGAGAAACTATTCGCTTGTTCAGAAAAGCCATCTGTGAAACCATAACGCACGCAATGCTTTATGCGAATGAACTTGATTTTGATCCACAGAATAGCTAAGGCTTGCTTTTGGAGCATGAAACTGTCAATTCACTAGATAACATGATGAGGGTAGGCACACGCGTCACGCCACTGAAGCTAGAATGTTCTTGGTGACTACGAACGTTTCTCAGCAATGGAGCCCAGGCCTAATGAGGGCCAACGGGTAACTTGAGTTAAGCCTTTTAAGCCCACAACACTCAGATTGTCATAACCATGGCGGTCTCATCGACGTTTTCTCAGACGAACATAAACTTCCGTCCGCATGCCTCATGAGCACTTCCACTGGCACTGTACTTCGCCGCTTTCTTCGTCTTGAAAGGGAAGGTCGTACCTTTTTTATTTTTTTGACGGGCTCGTTGCCGTATGTATCGAGGCAAGCGTATTCCTGTTTGCGGCTCTAATAACGGGTCAAGTAGGTGGTTTGATTCCATATTGGTCTTAACTTGATGGTCAATTTATTTTCTTGGTTTGATTGGCTTTGATTTCGTTTTGTTAAAAACTTTCTAAAATTTTAGTTGTGGTTCAATGCTAGGGGCTTTGTTGTCTCTTATTGTGAGTGTACAGGTCTTTCTTTCTTTGATATTTATTAAATGTGATATGGGTTATAGTATCTGTTTAACTGGGTTTGGCCTGACTAATTTCAGATGCTAAAATGGTGCAATCCAATGACTTGGCATGCAGATAAGTGGATTCACTGGTGAAGTTTAATAATACAGAATTGGAAGTCTTGTTTATTTATTTATTTATTTATTTTTGTTTGGTTAAGTTAGCTGACAGAGAAGGTTGCAAACTTACTATTATCTGAGACAGCAAAAGGCCATGATGTCACAGTTGACAAGGATATAAAGGAAATAGTTTGAAGAATTCAAAAAGTTTCCCCAATTTTATTTTCTGATTTATTCCTTGAAACATTCATTACACCAATTCACAAGCTTCTAAGATTTTGGTTCTTATTAAAAGTTCAGTTAGATTTCAAGATGAAGTGATGGTAGGAGAAAAGGGTTCTTGAAGTCTAAGAAGGACTGCAGTTGATTTATACAGCAAAACGATCATCTGTATCCTTTATTCCAGATAAGGAGCCTTGCATGTGGAAGATAATAACAAAATCATTATGAATTTGTCTAAGATTGTTATTCTTGACTATGCAAATTTTTAAAAATGGTAATTGTTTGGAAATGTCCATACTAAGTGGCTTGAATCCTTCTCTTAATCGTGGAACTTAGTAGGGAAACTACAAAGAGATGTGACATCTCAAGTAAGTGTTGCCTCCGTGTATCCTTAATGGCAAGGCTCCACTTGAAAGTTCTAAATAAACCTGATAGAAGTGCCTAAGCATGTATGCTGATCCTCAGTCATTAATCGAACAGTTGCAACTTGCTTTCCAGATTATTAATCTAGATCGTTATTTAGAGTTCTTGTTGTGGAAATTAGATAGATCTTTTAAATTACTGTACCTCAGTTGTTAAATTTGCATTTTTGGTTTCACTGTTTTTGGTTTAGGTCTCCTAAAAATTTGTTTCCTTGTGTTCGGTAACATTCTTGGCCATGATTCAGTCCTATGCATTTATTCATTGTACTTTCATTTCAAGTTTGCGCCATCGCTGATAACATTGCAAGACTACTATTCTGCTCCTTATTGTGAGAATAAATATTCCAGGAACCGCTGGCGGTTCCATTGTTCCATAGTATCCTTCTTTGTATTTATTGAGTGCATTGGCAAATTTCACTCTGCACGGCTTAATCCATGTCATAGATCAAACAATTTCTCTTGTGATGGTGTAGAAGTAATGACATGAATCTAGTCTCCTGCATCTCGAAAGTTGCCAAATAGTATTGCTACTATAGTCAGTGATGTTATGAATCTGATACCGAAGGCAAGTTTTGAACTGAGCTATAAGCATGTATATGAAATTTGCTCCTGATAAGCTGCATGTGTGTAGTTGTCTACCTATATTTCAGTTTAGCCTTTGCTTTTATTGCAATATTCCAAATTCTGCATATGCATATTTGGTGTCTGAATGATTGATGCGTACTTTATTTTAATATAGCTACCTGACTTGATAATTGTGTTGGTGTTCAAAAATTAATTAATCTTATAAGACAAACTCCAAGAGTGTTATTTCCTATGTGTTTAGCATGCGATCGGCATCATCAACTTGGACAGCATACTCAAATTTGCAAGTTACATACTCTATGTTTTTCTATGTTCTTATACATCTAAATTGCAGTTAATCTTCGAAAAGTAGTTCTATCAAATTAACTTTTACTTATATGGTATATTTTCCTTTCTGAATGTTTATGACCAACCATTGATTGGCAGTAGTGTCCATGGTGATAAAGTCACGGATTTTCCATATAAGCCTAGGAAATTAAACTCTTTTCCCTATAATCTTTACCTAACCCCAGTGCGTTTATGGTGAAAACAAACTTTCCTTCAAAGGTACAAAATAACTTAGTAAGGCATTTTCTGTTCTTATTTACTAGGAAAGCACCCAACTCACGTGCTCAACAGGAACTGGTGTTTCTCTTATCTTCTTTGTCATGTTAGATAATGAAAGGGGACAGTATCAGTGGAAGTTTTTCGCATGAGGTGGTAGGAAAGTTCTCAACAAGGCCTGAAGAGATATCTTACCTTCCCCTCATGCCAAGGATTTCCCCTGATTCCTCCATCTTTCCTTCTCAGCATTAAGGTCACAAAATCAAAGAGCTACGCATTAAATACATCTGTGATTCATTGATTCCACAATGTCGAACTACATAAATTTGTTACGCTTTTAGGATGTTTGTGATCATACCTAAGTTTCAGTTGTGGTATCTTGAAGAGTAAAGATGCATTTCATATCATTTTAAATTCGCTAGAATCTTGATATTTAGATATAGATTTGAATTTTAATTAGCTATCGATATCTTTGGTTAAACTTCCTTATTTGACTTTAAATATTACATGAACATGAGAAAGAAGCACATACGACATGTATTGAACAACTAATATAGTTGATTATGTGAAGCTTTGTTGTCTGAACATTTATATGTAAGTTTGGCAGTGAGGTTGGGTTGAAAAGAGGCTTTGTTTTGTAATGATTGCTTTTAAAATGTTGTAAGAAGCTAGAAAATCCTTGCAACTGCAAAATAAGGGAAACAAGTTGTATATATGTGCTACTGATTGTTGGCATCTTTCAGTTCAATTTAGTTGTTACCTGCTGCTCAAGGTCCTTATGTATATATTACATTGTCTCCAACAAGTTTATGCTCGACTTGATACTGTCAGTTGAAAACTTCTCAACGACAAGATTACGTTCTATGTGTTCAGTCATCTGTAGGAGTTGTTATAGAGGCTGCACCAGGACGAGTTGCAAGCCTCCAAATGAATTTGCTTTTCTCATCAACTCACTACAAAAAGTAACCAGGTAAAAACCCTCTTGTTCCTCTTGATTAGAAGTGTGATTCCATTTTCTCTGGTATTTGATGTGAATAAATTGCAGGGATGAAATGCTATGCTCTATGATTATTGTTTTAACATTAAGAATTTGACAGTTGGGTTATTGAACATATGGATTTTATTAAGACACAGAAGCTTAGTTTTAAGTTTTATATATAATATATTATTTTGATGAATATCTTTGCATACTTTTTAAAGCACTAATTTTGACTAATGTCATATAGCGCCTGTACTGATAGCATTTACAGCAAATTTCCA
The DNA here is from genome assembly GCA_025531925.1 of Erythroxylum plowmanianum. Taxonomy (NCBI): domain Eukaryota; kingdom Viridiplantae; phylum Streptophyta; class Magnoliopsida; order Malpighiales; family Erythroxylaceae; genus Erythroxylum; species Erythroxylum plowmanianum. The sequence continues at coordinate 14,240,550 of JANVCQ010000008.1, read as the reverse complement.
GAAAAAATCCCCCATGATTGCAATTGTCATTGAATGCCTTTTGAGCCTTCAAAATGTGCAGAAAGGTTAAGATTGTCCATATTCAATATTCACCAACTACCTGTAAGATCCAAAAAGCATCATCCTATACGCAAAGGACACAAGAGCTTTTATTTTGTATTAAACTATGCTTCTAGTAACGGCCTCACAGTACTTTGGTGCACTACATTTGCAATAGCCCATTTCTACATTTAGGAATTTAACTGCTATATGAAGTCATATGAGACATATCATATGAGAATACATGAAGTGCATTTCATTTACATGCATCATATTCACATACATACATGAATTATGATTTAGTACACATTGCAATGCACTCAATTGATTTATTCTAGGGTATGAAAAATTTTAAATATTTATGATGTGATTGCGTGATTGTGTATTATTTATGTCTTAAATTTTGGTTTGATGGATTAAATTAGTAAATTGGAAATTAATGTTACATTTGAGTGATTGATGAAGTAATATGAGTATCTAGTATAGGAAAAATGTTGAATAGAAAGATAAATTGATACATGAAAATTTAGGTTGACTAGACCTATGAAATATTAACACATGACATTAGTAATAGTATGACACATGACTTGATTAAATGAGTGACAAATGGTGGCTTAATTGGGTAACAAATGGTCTAGTGATTATGAGACGAGTGGACTAATTATGGAGTGACAAATGGTAGTTGAAGGATGAGACATATGATATGGATCTTAGCATGACAAGTGACATGCCAAGTGTCCATATTCTCACCATACACCTACACCCACGATTTTACTCTTGAAAGACCATTGTTTTGTCTTGTTTTGGCTATATGCTTTCTTCTTCTTCTTGCCACTCACCCACATCTATAACCCTTACACTTTGAATTTTTCCCAAATTTTTACACTTTTCTACTCCAAAATTTCTGCAGCCTTCATTTTGAGATTGAAACCCTTTTCTATTTCCATCTTTCTTGGAGGATCCTTGCTTGTTGGAAGATTAAGTTAACTTGAATATTGAAGTGGAATTAGGGCTAATCAAGTAAGTGGTTTTTGATCTCTATGGTATGTTAAAATAGAAACATTCATGATGATTAAATTGAGATGAGTGATATGTAGGGTTGATGTTGAAGTTGTGCTGGAATTTGATGGAGGAATGTATGGTTTCTGTTTTGTTTTTGATGCTTGAAAATAGTGGATTATATAGATGGTTTAGGTTGAAATTTGAAGTTTAAATGATGATGTAACTATGCAGAAAATTGGTGTATCGGGAGTGTTCCTGAAATTGACAAGTTAGGATTATATGTATGAAGGTGAATGATAGTTCTGTTTTGATTATGATGCATAAAAGACTATGATTTATGAGTTATCAATTGAATGATTTTGAATTGGATTTAGGGATGAATTGATGAGGATTTGAAGTATCTTTAAGGTAAAATTGATGGATTAGTATGATGATGTTAAAATTTGGAAAAAGATTGAAGGAAAGGAACAGTGAACCGTCTGTTCACCCATTCCACAATCGTGGAAGCAGAATGAGCTCCTTTCCACGATCGTGGGAAATGCCATGGAGAAGAAAAGTTTCTGTTTTGTCTTTCCACGATCGTGGAAAGGTACCCACGGTCGTGAGAAATGCTTGGGAAGTGAAAAACTTTGTTTTGTGTGATTGTTGAACCAACTAAGGATAAGTTACTTTACTTTGGTGTATTTGGATTTGATTAAGGTTTGAAATGAACTTAGATGGTTGTTTGATTGATTGATTAAGGGTTTGATAAATTTAAGGTGATAATTGATGTTAGAATTAAGGAATGGATTGTTTGATATCAACGTATATGAATTTGGGAAATATGAGTTGTTAAAGAAATGAAGGTGTTCTTACGAATGCAAATGTGATGCAAGAGATATGTCATGAATTAGGTATGATTAAATGACAATTGGGAAGTTGTGTCAGTATGAAATGTTAGAAAGGGATGGATAAATGTATGATTGAATGCATTTAAAGTAATCGAGATTTTTTAAGGCATTGATCTAATCACTAATAAGTTATGTACAAGATATGGCGAATGAATGAGCAAGATTTGTGAATAAGGTTACATACCCGGGATAGTCAATTGAGTATGCATTGAACATGACATATCTACATGCACATGATTATCCATTTGATTAAACAAGTTAGTAATGTATATGTATGTGTGTATTGCATAATATAGAAGCACAAATTGATTGACCGCATTCAAACATTGTTGGATCGTCAAGGAAATAGCTATTCTGGAGCATCCTGTGAGTCAACTTAGATGTTCTCTCACTATAATCTAGTTGCTTTGTTTGAAATTTAGTTATTGAATTGCTACTCATGTGATTGCGATAATTTCAGACCATCAATTGTCTGAGGAGATTGATATTTGGGAATGTGTCGGAAGTGTTTTGTAAATGTATGTAAATGTGAAAATATATGTTCTCAACTAAATGTTGAATGCCAAACTTAGATATGAAGAATGTAATATATGACTTGAGTATATCAAATGTGAAATATTAAATGCACCATAAGTGAATTGTTGCATCTCATTATATTGAAATTCATGAACAGAAAAAGAAGTTGTAACAAAGTGACCCAAGTGAAAAAAGAGCTTTAAGCTAAAAAATGTGAACAAAGAGTCGTAGGCTCAATTATCAATGAACTCAGTATCCATAATGAGTATAGGACAGTAGAAATCTATTACTTGCATTTTGGAGCAAGAATGACTCAAAGATCGGTCAACTGACATTAAAAAGTCTAGATAAGATATTTTAGTTTAACATCCCCCTTCATGTAGAATATCTTGCAAAGAGTAGCAAACTCTTAGATGTTGTTGGTAATGTATATATGTGGATTATGTGCCGTAATGCTACATTGTATGTTTATGAATAAAATGAGAAGTTTTGAACTTCTTAAATACTTGTGTTATGTATGATGCCTTAATAAGTGAATGTGATTGCTCTAATATGCCATTTCTATATGGCAAATTCTCAGATAATCTATGGATGCTCAGACGGTGTGTTGCAGCATTAATCATCTGGTTGAGCAAGTAAAATTGCTTAACTTTTGCTTTTGTATGTGCAATAGTACTGACAAAAGCTAAGCACGTTAGTGTGTCGCATGAATGATGTTGATCTTATTTGTTATTTACCTTAAAAATGAAAAGGCCGATTTTCATTGGGAAAGAAAATGGTGTTGATTAATGTTGCATGCTAAGCAGTTTCCATCTCGTAATGTTTTTTTACATGTCCAATAATGCTACATCAAAAGGAAGATGGATCTTTTCTTTTTTTTTTTCGGTTGAAAACTAAAAGAATCTATAAAATTTTCAAAAGGAAAATGTGGTAAAGTCATTGCAACCATGGAATAGAGGCCATCTGGCATCTCTGAAACAAGCCCTTGACCTGTTGAATGGGTAGAAACCAATGTCCATGAGCTCATTGGACATTCCTGGAATGGTTCCAACCTCTTAAAAAATGGCGTTTGGAGATGTATTTTCTGTTATCTCAACATCGTCTATGGAATGCAACACTTTCCTCATGTATCAATTGGAATTGACTAGTGGACAAAATTCAGCTTCCTCTTAAATGCTGCGCCTGCTACTCAATGCTCATACGGAGGCTTAAGCCCTGATAGTGATATTTGACTTGAGCTTCTTGTAATTGATTTTTAAATACTTTTGCATTCCTCTCTCCAACAAATAATAACAAACTCAAAAAATATAAAATGAAATCCCTCACAAATTTGGAAATTTTTAGTTTTATTTTAATTTTTTAACTAAAACAAAAGAATTCTTTGGTTGTTATTATTACTTTTTATTATTGATAATAATTGAATATTATAAATAAATTTACATATAAAGAAAAAAATTAAGTTTAACGATCCATCTCCCTCTTAAATGCTAACTGCAATTGACAAAAGGATGAGCCGGTGGCGGGCGGCATTTTGTGTGTTGATTACGAGGCCATCTGGTTTTGAATGGTACAAATCACAAGGGACCATTTGTTTTTAGGCTATCTGTTTCCTTCGTTGTTGCCAATATGCGTATCAGATTCTCTCATTTACGTACTCATGTCACGCTTACAAATCCAAGGGAAATGCCATTTTAGCTGTTCGCAATTTGTTGGAAGCTTCTCCTAAATATAACATTTAAATTAACATGTTTAAGCTTTTTATATTAAATTTAAAGATGCCTTTGCGTGTCATTATTGATTTTTTTTTTGAATAAAAGAAAAGAAAATACAAGACAAATTATAGGCCAATGTTAGGGATACAAACCCTCAATATTTCATTTAGAAGGATAGAGAGGCAACTTATAGGTGTAGTCTCGAACGTAATAACCGCTAAGGTAAATTGATCGGCAAAGTTGACAAGCTAGTCGACACAACGGTTACCTTCTTGGTAAATATGACGATGTACAACATTCGAATTTTGAGTAAACAATTCGTTAATACCCATAACTAGGGATTTAGAGACGATGATCTTCGAGCCGAGGATGATACTAGTTCACGAGTATTTAATTTTTTTTTGATTGCCTACGAAGTATCTTATGAGAGTCTCAATTACGAGAAGACATCTTTAAGTCATCCACTCCCAGACCAATCCCCGCTCGAGCAGGGTAGGTCCCTTGCAGGAGGCGAAATTCTGACCTCAAATTTTAAACGACTACATACATAAGGATAGTTTAAATGTGCGACCTCATTTAAATCAAGAGAATCCCTTACCAACTCACCTACGTCTTGAGATTCACGAGTATTTAACTTTTAGTAAATACATAAAAGTTTGACGTACGTAACATAAGTTACTGGTCTCTGTCACATAAGTTACTGTGACATGTACTCCAAATTCCGGACCCAGGGCATCGTTAGACCGTACTACGTAATGAACTAAGCTCAAGACGCTAACTTCTAGTTAATACCTCACTGTTGGTGACATCTCACTAACCGACGCCGCATTGGTTGCATAGACGTCGAAGTTTACTCACTAAGTTCCATTTCCATTTTGTTTGACCAGCAAAACTTCCTCAAATTTTGCCATTGGAAGTACTGAGTTTGGCTTTTCTCACATTCCTCTTGTCATTGTACCTTCTAAGGAGAAGAAGCTTATGGTAATGACAAGTGAGGTGGATTCCACTCCCAGTACCTAATGGACGTATATGAAGATGGACCTCTTTTTTTTTTGCTGTGCCACTGGGAACAGCAACACATACATATGGAATAGACTTCTGATACATTGTTTTGTATTCATTCTCTTAAAATATTCCTTTAACTTTTATGTTAGGAATCAAATGGTTGCACGAGTTAGCTTATCTTTCCAACTTCTATTTTTATAAATAAGTTTTCCTGTTTTCCAAATGCCTTCGTCTGAAGATGAACGTGAGCCATGGGAGCTTAGGGATTTAGCATAGAGCCCTCCACATTTTATGAATAGATTGTGATCTCTATTGAAGCATTATTTCCTAAATTGGTTTGCAAGGGATTCTACGAATTTAGACTTTGCCATTAAGCATGTTATCTTTATCTTATATAGCTGTCTTCTTCTTCTTCTTTTTTTTCCCATCTTTTCTCTACACTGTAATTTAAGAACACAGGGATGGGATTAAACATTTCACCTAAAATATAAAGAACATTTTGGTATCATTAGAATATTAAGGTTAATGATGAAGATATCATCTTTTCTGATTCTTTCGTTCACTTGAAACAATTAACCCAAAGCAACAATAGAGATATGGAGCACTTGTCCCCATGGCAGGGTGAGTTAGGATGAGCCAAAACTTTGAAAGAGTGATGTTTAGAGGCACAGAGAGGACATGCTGAATACGGCCAGCTATCTGAATTTACGTACAAATTGGGATATCTTCGTAAATCAAATCCATTAAGATACGGGAGATAAGTGCTCATCCTATCGATATGGCCAAAAGAAAGGCAACAACATGTTCATGCCGTCACACAAGTTTTATATAGTATTCTATGTAAGAACATTTGACTTGGTTAATTAGCTTCTGATCACTTTTGAACGACAAATTAAGAAATTATATTCCATTCACACCATTTCAAACATGATTTGCTTTGTATTAATCTCTTAATCATGTTTAAATATTTAGTATAAAATTTATTTAACTTATGTTTATTTAAGAATAAATGTGAAAAAGAATTAAAATTTAACAAATATTAAAAATTTGATATCAAAGTATATACATATGCAAAAAATAATTATAAAAAGTGAGTAATGAAACATGAAAAATATTTTAAAGTAAATTAATCTTAACATTGAATAGATTTTTAAAACATTTTTCAAATGTTATTAATTGCATCCTGGAAAGAAATAAACTATAAATTCTTTGGCAAGGATTCAAACTGATTTGGACTTTGAAAGCATACTTCCAAGCATTTATATGAATTCCGTTTCGTATCTGCCCAAAATTGGTATGAAATTTTAAATTTTGGTACCGGTTTTAAATACCGGTCGGTACCAGTCGATTCGGCTGTACCGGCCGGTACCGGCCAGTATGCAAAATACCTGCCAAATACTGACTAATACCGAAAATTTTAAAAATTTGAGAGGTTTTTTTGCAAAATTTTCAAAATCTCCCTCCCTCCTACCTCTCCTTCCCTTTTTTTTAAAGTTTTTAAAATAATAATAAATATTTTATTACTAATAATAGTTATAAATTAAATAAAACTTAAAAATAAAATATTTTTATTTTAATTACTAATAAATTTTTTTATTTAAATATATTTTAAATTTAATTATATTTATTAATAATTATTAAATTAATTTTATATATTAAATTAAAATTATGATTATGTCTAATTAAATGTAAAATAAAGTGGAATGTGAAATAAATAACAATTCTAAAAAATAATTCAAAATTTTGATAAAATACAAAAATTTGAATTATTTTTATTATTTTCTAATAAATTATTATATTTAGATAATTATTATATAGATAATTATTATATATAGAAATAATTAGAATGTAATAAAGATATATATATAAACTAAAATGGATAAGATATAAAAAAAGTTAAATTAAATAAACAACAACTGTATAATATAATAATGAATTATTTTGTAATTTTTAAAAAATCTAGGGACTATTTTATAAATTTAAAAAATTAACCGAAACGATAACCGATATTAATCGGTATTGGTACAGTACTGTATCAAAACCCAATCCGATACCAAGTTCAGTACGGTATTCATAACATTGCTTCCAAGAGCAAGCTCCTTGGTGTTATTCTTACCTGCTCTTTCATCCCCGATTCTCCTATAACTCTGACACAAGTCCTCTAACTTTAGCCAAAACAATAACAAAACCCTCTCTATGAAGCTAAATGGCACGTGTTACTTTTGATGTCACGTGTTGCTTCATGAAGCAACTTAGCACAGTTTTCTTCCTCAAGGACTGATTCACATTTCAAGTACCTATCCAACTCAGGGACACCAATTGACCTCCTGATTCTTTTGGAATAATCTGCTTCTGGATCAAAAATCTTCCTAACCTCATCATGTTATAAATTTAGCCTTATGATTGTTATAATCAGATTTCTAAACATATAACCAACCAAAATCACACACAGATCGAATAAACAATGATATATGTATAAATAAGAACACTAATCTTGATCAATTGCACAGTGGAAACATAAACAGCAAAATTTGATGGATTTGTGTTCTTTCAAGTTAAGATTCAGAAACCGAATGTTTTCTCTTTATGGAACAGAGAAAACTTAACACAATCTTTTTCAGAGAAAATGTCAAGAAGTGAGTCTAACTTGGGACCACAACCTATTTATAGTCGTCTATTGACTTACGGGCCATTGTGGGCCCATTAATCACAATAACTCATAGTGGGCTTCTACACATCAGGCTCATACTAATACTTAATTAATATTTCTGTAGGCTCAATTAATTTACTAAAGTTAGATCACATTTTATTAGGCCTATAACTGAGATAGAAATCTATGTACATATATTTATACAAGTGGCTCATAAAATTCTAACAATCTCCCACTTGGGCTATGTGCTTGCTATCTCATTCCAGAAATATACCAAAACAATCTGGTCCATCAATTGTACTAGTGTAGGATCAAAGTAGCTTTTATCATCTAATTTTGTGACGAAATCGAACAATTGTCACAATACTAGCAGAATCAATGACATAGATCAAGTATGGATGCATAGCATGGAAATTACATGTGATGTGATCATAATCATATCATTTTCCAACTGGTCCAAATTTTGTGACTCAAAGAGCCTCAAAACACTTTCCAACCTTATGCAACACTGCAACAGAAAGCAAATTCTATATGTTCAAAATTTTCAGATAAACATGAAATTCTTTAGATTTCATAAACCAAAGTTTGTACAGAAAGATAACTTTAGACCTTAGAAACTTAAACATTAAAATATAAAATTTAGATATCAAAGAACATACATAGAAGTTAAAGATTAACTCCCATTAAAGTGACATGTCTGACAGACATACTACACCCATATTGGCCAAATGTACATGAAACACTGAAGGTGGCAACCCTTTGGTGAGTGGGTCTGCGATATTAGAGTTTGTACCAATATGTTCTA
>JANVCQ010000008.1:14163516-14206927 GCA_025531925.1 Erythroxylum plowmanianum | reverse complement strand
TAATTTGATTCATAATCGTTTGCTTCGGCGTTAAATTCCTTTTGTGCGCTTGCGATACCATAATGGTTTTCGCTTTCGCTACTTTGTTTCGCCTTCGCTTCGGTTATTCTTTCGTTTCTATCCCTACGTATTTCATTCTTTCGGTTGGGATCCGGTTCCCGGATCAGGTCCCAACATTTATGGTATCAGAGCAAGAGTAAAAGTGTTAAGTTTAAGCGGTTGAGTTTCGGTCCCAACATCAAAGGAACCTATAACTTCAATCTTAAGTATGGCAGAATAGGCAACATGAAATTGAGAGGATATTCTGACAGTGATTGGGGAGGCTCTTCAGATGACATGAAAAGCACCTCTAGTTATTGCTTCAGCTTGGGATCAGGATGTTTTTCATGGGGATCAAAGAAGCAGAGCGTGGTAGCCCAGTCGGCAACTGAAGCAGAGCTGATTGCAGCTACTGTTGCAGTAAATCAGGCTATTTGGTTAAGGAAGATGATGGAAGAGCTAGGTATCTCACTGGAGGAAAGTACAGAGGTGCTGGTGGATAACAAAGCTGCTTTAGCAATTTCTTTGAATCAGGTATTTCATGAAAGAACAAAACACTTCAAAATGAAGTGTTGTTTATTCTGAGGGATACTCAACAGGGAGGAAAAATTAAGCTCAAATATTGCAAGTCAGAGGAGCAGATTGCAGATTTATTTACTAAGGCACTACAAGGAAGGCGATTTGAGTATTTAAGAAGCAAGGTTGGCTTGTCTCAAGACTCCTAAGATAGGAGGAGTATGTTAGTATCTTAGAAATCAAAATGTAGTTAGTGACAGTTAAGAAGGTGGTTTTCTGTTAAGACTGTTAATAGTGTTGACAGTTGAAAGAAATGTATAAATAGCACACGAAGAGAATAAATGAAGAACCAAGTTCATTCTTCTCAAATCAGTCTCCTAAAAGTATACTAGTTTCTATATACGCAATTTATAAAATAAGAGACATTTCATGTTCTTCCTGATACTTTTTTATTGTTTCCGTTGCAATTACTTGTTGTAAGTAGTAGTTAAATGGTATGATGTCACAAGTTGTTTCTTGATATGAAATATGTGCGGAGTCAAGGGCTTCACCCTTTGAGCTCTTCATTTTTTTCTTGGGCTAACTTATCATTGATACTCTTTTTGGATTTCCCTGCCAAGGTTGCAAGATAATTCTCATGTTCCACCTTTTTGTTGCAACAATTTGATGGTAAATGTTCTCTTATTGTTTTTTAATTCTTATGCAGAGTCATGCAAATCGATACGAGCGCTATATTATCCCTGTTCAGTCTGTCCAAATGGACTTCTATGTTCGGGTTTTTGTTCGCATTTTCACGTTGGTGACCTCTTTTCTGCTTTGTAAGTTAATTTGCAAATTTATTCAGAAGATGGAACTTCCATTAGATGTTAGCTGAGAGTTGAAAATTTTTGGTTTCAGATATGCAAGTGCAATGAAAAACACTCCACTTAAGCTTTCATATGTTTATCAGTGCACTGGTTGTGATTCTTTTCATCTTCAACCCTTAGGAAGGACCATCTCCGATTCTCCAAGGTATTCATTCCAACTGGTTATTTTATAGATTGGTATGGCAGCGTACCGGTGATTCTTGTCATCTTCAACCTATAGGAAGGAACATCTCCAACGTATTCATTCCAACTAGTTATTTTATAGATTGGAATGGCATATAGTTTGAAACACGATTTGATTAGTTGACAAGTAGACAGGACGACATTCCATGAATGAAAATATTTGCTGATTACCTTGATAATAAATTCTAAAACAAATGGAAACTTTTATAGCATATACGAAAATGTTTCCAGTGGTACGTACAAGTCCTATTTCTTTATTTTTTGTTTTTGTATTGGCAGAGGTTCTCCTTTTCTTGAAATGCAACTTATATATGTGGCACTTAGGTTGACCGTTACACATTGTAAGTACATAGCTTGGCAAGTTCACATTAGCTGTTTTATTTGCAGGGGTTGGAATAATTTAAAAAACAATGGTTGTATCTGCTGTATGTTCCAGACTCAAAACTCTCTTGTAATTTTTATTAAAATTGTTTGTTGAGCTAGTTTTCCAGCACGCAGTTCACTTGCAGAAGCATATGAATTTATTAGTTGTGTGTCTAGTGGTTGATTCTCAATTTTGTATTAGAAATGTATTAAAAGTGCAAAATGAAAGCTTTTTGAGTTACTTCCCTATTCCGAATCACAACTTTGTTTTCTCAACTGCTGTCTAATGTGAAAAAATGTGATGATTTTTTCAGAATAACAGTGTAAGATGTCTACCTGGGTTTGGTCCTTCAGTTCCTCAAGAGTGCAGTGACTCTGGGAAAAAATTCAACATGGGAGGGCCTATACGGTCCGCTCCGATTCATGATCAAGAGTGGTTGACTTCGATATTAGAAGATGTGAGATCTATGAAGGACAGGTATCCTGCCTATGATCGTATCTCAGCTGTACTTACAACAATATCTCAGGTATGTTCTTATGCTTTCTTTCTTTGGCTGAAAATTCAGTTCCCTTGACCTGTTACGATATACTGTCTACATTACAAATAAATGTTTGAACGTGGCCATGTACCACATTATTCTCTATGCTAATGTACCATCCATTTTGACACAAAGGAAAAAAGAACAAAAGCTTGTGTTTGGTTACTGTGCAGCACAACTTAAATGCTCATTATACTTGAAATCAGAAGCCATGGATTTTGACTATGAAAAAGTTGTAAATAATTCTCTCTCTAGTTCACAACACTAAACATGGATCAAAAGAATTGTGCTTATCTTATGGCATATGGTGTCGTAAACTATTTGTTATTACTCCCGTGGCTTCCTTCATTCAGGAACTGCCTGATGTGCCATTCTTTGTGAGCCTGCACAACCTTTGTGCTACACTAAAATGCACTTCCCCATCAGCAGTAATCTTCTGATCTGCTGTGATCAATGCAGGATACCGTGTTTCTGGATCCCATGTTAATCCATTGGGTCTTAAATCAGATGCTCCAATGCATGTCATTTGAGATATCATGAGATGCTGGGTAAAGACTATATCTCTCACCTTTTCCTTTATTTGTTATTTTTCCCGTTGTAAAGCAAAGAATTGTAACAACTTCTTCTCTTGCATAGTTTTGCTAATACGGCTGCCAATGTACTAATCCCGCAGGTTATATAATTTTTCATGTAGGTCAAAAATCATCTAGTAAAAGCTGAGGCACCTGATCAGTCAGGAAGCATGATCCTTGCCAAAGAACCGGTTTTACAAGTACATTGAATCCCTTTAGTTGCTTTTGGTTTTCCAATTAGTGGCAGCGTAAAGTGGGGAGCATCATCTACTAGTATCTGCATGCATGCACAGTAACTGGACTAATGGCTTGTTGCTCAACTATCTTTCCCTCATGTGGACAGGCAAATTTTTCTCGGGCTGTTGCTTCTCTTAGCAAAGCACAAGCCAAGAAAGTTACACGTTTCCTTCCAAATCCTGAAAGACACTGGGGACCAAAACCGAGGGCAGGTCGTCAGATCACCAGCAAGCACATTTCTCTTTTGGGTCTGGAGGTAGTAAATGGACATCTTAACGAAGACAACGGCGAAGAATTCGATTCCAAGCATCAAAAGACGGAGGATGCAGTTGATCTTACTTCAAGCTTGTAGTAATTGAACTTGTATCTCACCAGAGCTTTTATGACTTCAAATGTGCTACAAGTGCAGCATAAAGAGACCTGATTGCAGTTAACCAACCTTTTGGTGTATCTAGAAGCAAATTTTGTGTCAACTGCCTGTTGAGGATGCTAGAGGATAAGAATGATTTGAATTAAAGGATAAGAAAGACTTGAATTATTAGATAAAGATTGTGTATTTTGAATTTACGGTAGATTAGGTACTTTCGTTGTACATAGTGTTATATATAACTTGTAAAGCTACAGATGAAGAAATACGGGAAACTTCAATTCCCTTTTTCCTATTACTGTTGTTATATTTGGCATGGTATCAAAGCCAAATAATTGATTATGGATATATGTCAAACCCTATTCTGCCTACTGATTCCAGCTCTTCTGCTATACAAATGCAGGAGCTTTCTTCTACCCTTACCCCTAAGAAACTAGATGGTACCAATTATATTGAATGGGCATTAAACGCCTAAAATAAACTCAGAGGCCGCAAACGATGGGAATACATTTCAGGTTCCAAAGCTGCCCCATCAGATACTGCATCTGAAGAGTATGAATCCTGGGAAGATGACAATTGCCTTATTAAATCGTTGTTGCTTGACTCAATGACGAAGGAGGTTCGTTCCTTATTTCTTCGTTTGTCAACAGCGAAAGAAATTTGGGAAATTGTTTGTGAGACATACTCTGTAAGTGAAGATGCTTCTCGAGCTTATAGATTACAATGTGAAATTGTCAATTTACGTCAAAATGGGGGTTCTGTTCTTTCTTATTTTGGGCGTCTTCAGAAATTGTGGCAAGAGGCTAATGCCATCGATAAGTGTCATATAAAGTGTTCTGATGATTTTGAAATGTATAACAAGGTGGTTAGTGCACAGAGGGTTTATATCTTTCTTGCTGGTCTAGATCCTCATCTTGATGGTGTTAGAGGAAGGATCTTAGCTACCAAACCATTGCCCGGCTTGCAAAGTGCATATGCAACTGTGTGCTCTGAAGCAAATCGCCAAGAGGTCATGAAGTTTTACTGCTGTTAATGATGGTGTGGCACTAGCTGTTCGTAAAAATGATAAAAAGGGGTTACAATTTTGTACACATTGTAAAAAGGATAATCATGTGGTTGAAAAGTGCTTCAAGCTTTATGGCTTTCTTGATTGGCACCCAAAAGGAAAGAATAAAAGTGACAGTGGCAGGAAGGATTCTAGAGAACTTACTGGTTTGGAGTCAAACAATATGATCGCAACTAGTTTGACAGCAAAGACAGGTATTTCTAGATAAGATATTGCTAAAGCTGTTACTAGTAGTAGAGACTGGATTATCGATACTGGTACATCTGATCATATGACATGTGATAGAGAAAAATTCACTGATCTTTCTTCTTCTGTATCCAGAACAGCCATTGTTGCTGCTGATGGTGAATCATCAAAAGTTGAGGGTATTGGTAAAATCAAAATCTCTTGTTCTCTTACTCTTAATGATGTACTTTATGTGCCTGACTTTGATTGCAACCTTTTATCTATTAGCCAAATTACCAAATCCCATAATTTCACAGCATCATTTTGGTCTGTTGATTGTGTGTTTCAGGACAATCGCACTTTGAAGACGATTGGCAGTGGTAGGGAAAAGAATGGGCTGTACTTTCTGGACTCAGATCCAAATTCGACTGGTTCAGTTGCTCATCTTGCTAGTAGTCATCACTTTGAATAAAATAAAATTAATATTTGGGCATGGCATAGGCGTTTAGGCCACCCATCTTTTGCTTATTTGAAATAGTTGTTTCCTTCCATGTTCAAAGGATTTATGTTATCTGATTTTTTTGTGAGACTTGCATTTTGGCAAAAAAATCATCGTACTACTTTTTCATTGTCTAAATCTATATTTACCTTGCCGTTTGATCTCATTCATACTGACATATGGGGTCCTTCACCTACCACCTCTCACAATGGTATGCGATGGTTTATCATTTTTACAGATGATAAGATTCTAATGACTTGGTTATTTTTTATGAAATCTAAAAGTGAGGTTTTTGATATAATTCGTAATTTTGTCCGTTTCATTGAGACTCAATTTCATTCTGTGATTAAAATGTTTCGATCAGATAATGGTAGTGAGTATGTGTCAAATGTTGTCCAAAACTTATTTAAAGGGAAGGGTATTCAGCATCAAACTTCTTGTGTGTACTCTCCTCAACAGAATGGCATTTTTGAACGTCGAAATAGACATATTTTAAATGTTGCTAGAGCTTTTTTAATTGATAGTGATGTTCCACTTACTTTTTGGACTGAGGCAGTTACCACTGCTGTTTACCTGATGAATCGGACTCCCACACATGTTTTACAATATCAAACTCCTCTGCAAGAAATTTCTAAATATCATGATTTACTCTCTATAGTGCGATTACCCCCCAAAATTTTTGGTTGTGTTGCCTATGTCCATTTGTTTGCTCACCAGCGCACTAAACTTACTCCACACTCACTTAAATGTGTGTTTCTTGACTATGGTACTAAACAAAAAGGGTATAAAGCGTACCACCCCTCTTCTAATAAGGTGTTTGTAACTATGGATGTTGTCATTATGAACATGAAATGTTTTATAAATCTAACACTTTACTTCGAGGGGCAAATGACATAGAAGTAAAGGATTTGTCAATGGAATCACAATATATGATGTTTGATGAACATCCTATTCCCAGTTGTATTGCACATAATAATAATTCAGGTGAGCAGAATTGAGACAGTACATCTCCTTCTTCTTCTTCAGCACAACCAATGTCTCCTTCTGAGGTATGTCCTCTTGACTTAGCTATCTCAAACCAGTCTGAACCAAAACAAGTTCATTTCCGTTCTAATTATCAATTACATGTTCGTGCTAATAGAAGGAAACCACCTACTAGATATGAGCCTGAAATTTCATCCAAGTCTAAATATCCTATAGTGAATTTTGTCTCTACTCACAGGTTAAATGGTTCTTATGCATTATTTGTGTCTAGTGTATCCTCTGTCTCTATTCCTAGTGATGTGCAGTTAGCATTAGAAGACCCAAAATGGACTAAGGCTATGGAGGAAGAATTGGGGGCATTGGAAGCTAATGGGACGTGGACTTTAGTTGACTTGCCTGCAGGGAAGAGGACTGTGGGGTGTCGTTGAATTTTTGCAATTAAACATCATGCAGATGGTAGTGTGGAAAGACATAAAGCTCGCTTGGTGGCTAAAGGGTATACTCAATTATATGGGATAAATTATTAGGAGACTTTTGCACCTATGGCTAAATTAAATACTTTGAGAGTCTTATTGTCTATTGCAGCAAATAAAAATTGGCCCTTACTTCAATTTGATGTAAAAAATGCTTTTTTGCATGGAGATTTAATTGAGGAGGTATATATGGACCCTCCTCCTGGTGTAAAGGAATATGCAGGAACCAATAAAGTGTGCAGGTTGCATAAAGCCTTATACGGACTGAAACAATCGCCCCGAGCTTGGTTTGGTCGATTTACTAAATCAATGAAGAATTTTGGTTATGTTCAGAGTAGTGCTGATCATACCTTATTTCTTAAACATGGAGAAAATTTGGTTAATGCACTAATTATATATGTCGATGATATGATATTAACAGGTAATGATTTGGAAGAACAAAACTCTTTACAAAAGTATCTAGCGAAGGAGTTCGAGATAAAACAACTAAGAGAGCTAAGATATTTTCTGGGCATTGAGGTTGCTCGGGCCAAGCATGGTATTTTTCTATCTCAAAGGGAGTATGTGTTAGACTTAGAAGTATCTAGCGAAGGAGTTCGAGATAAAACAACTAAGAGAGCTAAGATATTTTCTGGGCATTGAGGTTGCTCGAGCCAAGCATGGTATTTTTCTATCTCAAAGGGAGTATGTGTTAGACTTATTGGCTGAGTGTGGGATGCTTGATTGTCGACCTGTTGAGACTCCTATTGAACAAAATCAGAAACTATGTCAATCCTTAGGAGCACTTCAGGTTGACAAAAGACGCTATCAGAAGATTGTTGGGAAACTTATATATTTATCACCTAATAGACCTGATATTTCCTATGTTGTCAATCTTGTTAGTCAGTTTATGCAGGACCCTTGTGAAACCTATGAAGCACCAGTCACGAGGATCTTGAGATACTTAAAGGCTTATCCCAGAAGAGGACTTCTTTATTCTAGTCATGGCCATATGCTCGTTGAAGAATATAGTGATGCAGATTGGGCTGGTTCATTAGATGATAGAAGGTCTACGTGTGGGTATTTTACATTTGTGGGTGGAAATTTAGTGACTTGGCGTTGCAAGAAACAAGTGGTAGTATCTCGATCAAGTGCTGAAGTTGAGTTTAGAGGTATGGCCCTTGGTGTTTGTGAATTATTGTGGTTGAAGAGATTAATGGAGAAACTTGGTTTTAGTTTGAATGCACCTACGAGACTTCACTGTGATAATGAATCTGCGATTGAAATTGCTTTGAGTCCTGTACAGTACGATCGTACTAAACATCTTGAGATAGACAAGTTCTTCGTTAGAGAAAAGTTGGATGCGCAGATTATTTCATTTCCATTTGTTAGTTCTGATCATCAATTAGCAGACATATTAACTAAGGGGGTTTCAAGAAGCTCGTTTGAAAATGTTGTGTTCAAGTTGGGCGTTTGTGATATCTTTGCACCAACTTGAGTGGGGGTGTTGAGGATACCAGAGGATAAGAATGATTTGAATTAAAGGATAAGAAAGATTTGAATTATTAGATAAGGATTGTGTATTTTGAATTTACAGTAGATTAGGTACTTTCGTTGTACATAGTATTATATATAACTTGTAAAGCTACAGATGAAGAAATACAGGAAACTTCAATTCCCTTGTTTCTATTACTGTTGTTATATTTGGCACTGCCCACCAATTTTGAGTTATGTTTAGGTGGATAATTAACTTCTACTTATCAGAATCTGTGTATATCGTTCATTCCATGAGGCAAATTATTCATTTTGAACACAAAATTGTGATACCAAAATTGTATTACTGTTGCCGCGTCTGTATCCATTAATTTTCTTCCAAGAGTCGAGGCACAGGGCCTAAAAAAACCATAGAAAGAGAAGTTTTGTTTTGATTAAACTGGCAAATGAAGGCCCTTAGTTTAGCGGATCAATGTAGGAAAGAAGTCTTCCCTACAAGTTCAACTGGACCTAAATAAAACCATAGGAAGAGAAGTTTTGTTTTGATTAAACTGGCAAATGAAGGCCCTTAGTTTAGCAGATCAATGTAGGAAAGAAGTCTTCCCGACAAGTTCAACTGGACGATGACAGCCCAACAGATAGCTGATTATATGCACCTAAAAACTAGGACAAACTGGGAAGAGATTGACCTGCACATCAGAGGCATGGTTACTTCCAAGTGGTTAAGCTTTTGATTAAGCTGGATCTAGAGTTACTTTTAACTATATTACCTAATTGTCGCAAGTTTAATGGAGGATACTAGGGCACTTGCTAAAGAGAGAACCTGGAATTGATTCGCATGTGAGAGATCAAATAAATGGGATTACTGTTCTTCCTCCTGACAGGAGAAGTGAACCTCACAAGTCATTTATGTAGGAAATCGTGATTTTAATGTATGTCAAATTGAAATTCATAAATAAGCTATATAGCTTATGACAACAAATAGAATTTAAAGTAAAATTACACCCAACAATCTAAAAATCCAAGCATCTGCCGAACTGATCAAACTGAGGATACAATGACTAAATGTATGAATTTCGTGTTCCACCCTAATGGGGCGAGGGTGCCAGCTTTCGATAACTTCAAAAAGTTTGCAGTCTCAAGTCATCCCTTAACATGCCTTGCCATTAGCAACCTTGGCAGAAGCTCCAGCCGGGTTGAGTTCATCCCATGCCTCGATCCACGTGACCATGGCATCTGCAAGCTTATCAAAATAAGGATCAACTTTGCCAAGCTTTTCCTTGACCTGCTTGGACAGCTCGATGTAGCATTGTTGAACAGTAGTGCACTCTTTGGGAAGAGCAGCAGATTGGAAGAATGGAATAATCTCTTCCTGCCAGAAGATGCCCTTGTATTCCTTCTTTAGGTTTACAAATGGATTACTTGCCTTGCTGTGATAGATGTAAGGCAGACCAGTCTTAACTCCTAGTCCTAGATGGTCACAGATGACCTACAAACAATTTTGGATCGTAAGCCGCAAGAAGTGTAAAACCTGGAAAATTAGAATGCAATAAGATGGATTTGCATGAATTAGATGTTATCTACCTTGGTACACCAGCCAGCCCACATATCATCATAGCGACCAATTGGCTGACCATCACCCATTAAACCAAAGTACATGGCAGGGCCAATCAAGTCACGGTCAAAACACAAGTTCATACCACACATGGGGAACAAGGTGCCTTTTGGAATAGTCAAAACAGCATCCACGTACCTGAAAAGTTTTAAGGATAAGCTTCATTTTCAATTGAACAGAATACAGAAATTATTTTTACTCAAAACTTCATAATGCACCTAGTGTTCCTCTCCAATGGCTTGACAAGCTGAGTAGGTGCATCATAGTCAGGAATGTTGAGCCAGAGGCCATGAGAAACAGCAGTCGGGACACCCTCCCGAAGACTGAATGGGTATCCACGCACAAAATCAGCACCATCTCTGAATGGATCATAAAGAGTGTTGAAGAAAAATGGAGTGGACGGGGAGAGGATGTTCTTGATATGCTGCTCAAGTGCATTGATTGGTTTGCCAGAGGGATCCTTAGCAACCTGAACACATTCTAAAAAGTTAACCTACATACTGTTTTATATTTCATAGTCTGGGAAACAAATTAGTAATAAAAGGTTATTTTAAAAAACGACAAAATGACCATGAAAGCCATATCACTAGTGCCAAGATGAGCACAGATCTGGTTAGTGGAAAGGGGAAAGTAATCCTATAATACCTTTAAAGCATTTTGACCAAACAAATCAGTAGCAACCAGAGTTTTGGGTGGAATATAATGATTGAAGACAATGTGGAAGGATGCAAGAAAAAGTTAATTTCCTTCTTTTATCTTTTCAAGTCATCATCTTCGTTCATGGGGCCCTCCCATCTTCGAAAAAGAAAAAGTGCAGCAGACATACGATTTGTCATTTGACATGGCAGAATCAATAGGTTCATACGTTTATGGAATGAAGAACATGGAGATACAAATCAACTGTACTTTTTTTGAAGAAACAAATCAACTATACACTTAGAAAATGTTAACTATTCAGAAATACAATTGATTAGACTTTAGTTTTATTCCTATACAGGGACCTCCAATCAGCCGTATTATTATTAGTTGGCAATGGCATAAAAAGAAAACAAATCAATCACAAAAAGGGAATAGAATCAAAAGCCTGTCATCACGCTCCTATAACCAAAATTAGATAACAGTAACAAACATATATTTTATAATAATATGTCATGTGCGAAGTTGTAGCCATTGTTTCCTAAAAGCCGTTAATTTGAATCGTATAGATATATCATAAATGCATCTCACGAAAAATCTAGCGGAAGATTTTGAATTCAAACGTGAAATCAGGTTTCGGATACCCTTAGATCATACGATCATGTCCATCTAAGGATGGCGGTGAAACATATAACACACTGTACTCAGGGTGGTAAACATCTTAAACTTGGTTGGAAATTGATAGTAAGAGCCTGAGATCACCATCTGTAGCGTTTAGATCAAATAATGCAAACTCCATTTGACCCTAATTAATGTGAAAGGCAAAAGCTTTAAAGATCCGCGTTTCATAATGACCGCCATAGACACTGAATGTCATGACGCAACTACAGAATTAGTATTTCACATAGTTTAGGACTACAAGCATATTCAGTATGCAAATTACCCAAATTGACCAACGGATCAGAGTTTTAAAGATCCAAAAATAAGAATTCAAGATATAAACAATGCCGCAAAAAAAAAAAACGAAGACCCAGATGTAAATTAGACTTTAAAAGAATCCAAAAAAGACCAGGAGATCAGAAGGGAAAAACTTACAAAGCAATCATCATCAATAGTGAAGATGTACTTCTTCTTGGACACCATGTAACCAAAACAGCGACACGCAGAGTCCTTGAACGAGATGCAAGAAGCTTTAGGGCCCAGAATCCTGTTAATGTCATTCCTGTTATAGAGCTCATAGTCAAAGCCCTGAGGAACCTTGATGGTCTTTGAAGGGTCACCATCTTGAACAATGATGAGATGGTAAGGCTCAAAAAATGGCCTCCACATCTCCAAGAAATCCAAGTTCCTTATGGTTGGAATCACTATATCCAATTCATCCTTCAGCAACGGGTTTGGGTTCTTAACCACTGACTTGGTATCAGTAGCAGGCTCAACCATTTTGCCAAAAGGAAGAGAAAAGTTTCGATCTTCACACAAAAAGATGCGACTTTGAGAGTGAGAAGGCAATCAATGGGAGGTTTACCAGAGAGGGAGAGGGGCCTGCGTACTTTATATACAGAAGGGTGTGTGTGTGACACGGCACGTGCGAGACCCGAGAAATGGGCGAAACTGAGGGAGTGTAATAGGTGAGGTGTCGGTGCTCCACAGGGAACAGAACTTGTGCAAAGGCAGAGTACTCTAGGAGGAGACTTTTCGTTTTGGTTTTACTTTCTTTATGATTTAACTTTTTTCCACTTTTAGAAGATTGTGCTATAAACATAATGATGTTCTTATTAGGTGTTACGTAATTGTCCTATTCATTGACAAAATTTCTTGTTCAAAATGGATGATTTTGATTGTGTTTTGAGGCTTTCGACATGTCATTTTTTGATAGGCATTGGGATCTGTCGTTCCAACTAAGAACCTAATGTACAGTATAGAGATTGTTGAACCATATCATATTTAATCCTTGTTTAATAGGAACCTGAACAGGGTAGATTTTGTGGGGTGGGGGGACGTTTTACTTGTACTTTACTTGTTCAAGTTTTTCTACAAATGGGGTGAAGTTTATAATCAAATCTTGGTTGGTCAAAGTTTACATAAAGGTACATGAACCTAATGTGCTATAAAATAAAGATTTAGGGGAGGCTTGGTTAGTTGGTATGGGAAGAAAGAAGCGAGAAAAGAATAAAAAAAGATTGTTGGTAATATATTATGATTTGATGAACAGTATTTTTATATTCTCTTTTGGGGTAATACTCCATATCTTCTAATATAATGAGGAATGGATATTTCATTCCTCACTATATTCATTATAATTCCTAGTACCATTCTTCTGAGTGAACCAAACACACCCTTAGCAAATAATTAATGAGGTTAATGTAATTTATATTTACTAAAATTGGTAAATCTAATCTTAAAATTTCTTCATTAGTAAAAAAAATCAATGTTGGAAGTTGGAACTGCAACTCTCTCCAATTTTTAGCTTCCTCTCATATGGGGATGGCAATAGGTCAACTGCCCGACAGAGTCTGGATTTGAACTCCCCTACTCGATGCTAGATCGGAAAAAAAAACTACACTTGAGGCTCAATCAACCCAAGCCTGACTAGTTGACTTCGAGTTGGGCCAGCCTGGCCCGAATCCTTTTGTCATCCCTACTCTTATCTCTTTTGGGGATGACAATATGTTGGATCCCGTCTAATTTTTTAAAAATTTCATTACTAAAACAATAAACAAATGTTGTCCTACCACACTTTCCAATTTTCAGCTCTCTCTCATCTTTTTTTAGGATGACAATAGTCTATCTGACTTTTTTCTTTTTAATTTAAAATTCTAAAAAATAACATCATTTTGAGTCTAGTCTTGAGTCTGATTCAAAGCTCAAATGTTTCAAAAAAAGTTTAAAACTGATTCAAAGTTTGGTCAAACTAGACTAGGCTTAAGCCCGGATTTAATTGCCAAGCCTGGTCTTTGTGTTATGTTTTCCTTTTTTTTTACTTCTCCTTTCTCTCAATTTTCCTCTTAAATCTTTCCCTCCATAAATTTATTTCCTCAGCTACTTCAACTTTTAAAGATTTACATATTGCTATATGTCCAAACATTAATATCTCTTTATCTTTCCATATCTGGGCTCCTTCCTCTGTTGCTAGAAGAACATAGCATCAATTGATTGGAGATTCAACATCTCTTGATAAGCTTAAGTTCTTACCTACTTCCTCTGATCCATCTTTCTCAAATGGCCCTCGAGTGGTTTCCTTTCGATTAAAGCTATCTAATAAGGAGCCACGAAGTGCTTGTGCATTTTGATTAAGTTCTTCTTAATTAAGGTCACTTTTCTTGTAGTCTACTATTAGTTTATAAGTACTTGATCTAAATTTGGCTTAAAAAATGTCTTGTCGATCAAAGATGATTTAAATCTTTTCAAGTTTAAAGAATCAAGCAATATGCATAGGAACATATAAATAGGGCCCTTAGATGTCCAAAGGATCCCCATGCATCGGTGAAATGACGACTAGGAGTTTGTTTAAAGAACATTAAACTCAAACATATTCTCATACATGTAAGGTTTCGTGGTTTACCCCTTGAATATTGGATAACAATAGGCTTAAGTCACTTAGCAAGGGCTATTAGAAGACCCTTCTGCCTATATCAGATGATGGCACCTTCATAAGGATCGGATACATAAGGCTTTATTTAGAAGTTGAGTTGGAATTTGAGCTAATTGAGACTCTTCCCATTATAGAACTTGATAAACAAGGGAAACTGGTTCAATATAACATAGATATCAGTTATTAATGGAAGTCCTTGTGACTTATAACAAAAAGGTTTAAAAGGACTTAGGTAAAAGATTCATGATTGGCTTCTCTGATGAACTCCTTAATCTCCACTCCAAAACTCTTTAGTTAATACTTCTACTGTGAATGAGAATATAAATGAACCCTTTATGGTGAATGAATATTACATTGAATCAAGGAATAAGGTTGTGGCAATCAAGGCAGATTCTCTTGAGGTCAACAAGGAATTAAAGGATATTCCTATTAGGGAAACTAAGAATATCTCTTTTAGCTTATCTTAGGTAGCAATTTTGATAATTTTATTGTAGGTAATATGCCAAGTAAAGAATTGGTATGTTATTACCAATCATCACTCTCATCATTTTGATAGAATTTTAGTGCAATATGATCTCAACAAAATTGAAATTCTTTAACAATTGGCTTCTAACTAGTTTGTTCATTTGGAGGTCAAGTTGGGTATGGTTAACCTTGAGATTACTTTTGTTTACACGTCTAACATAAATTTCACAAAATATTACTATGGAATGATTTAAAACCATTATGAAAACCTATAAATAAGTCTTGGTTAATAGATGGTGATTTTAATAGCACAATTCTTTCCCAGTAATCTGAAGGAGATAGGCTGGACAAAAATAGAAATGATAACTTATATAACTACTTATGCTTCATATCTCTCTTAGATCTAAACTATAAAGGCGCTTATTTTACTTGGAGAAATAGGTAATGTAATGGATGGTTGATAAGAAGGAAGTTAGATCGAGCTCTAGTAATTCTATTATGACTTTCAACTTTCAAATCAAGCTCAACTTACATAATCATCCTCTTTATTTTGATCACACACTTATCAAGGTGTCTCTAAGAAATGATGATGGTCATATTAGATTCCCTTTTAGATTTAACAAAATTTTAGCCAAAGTTAAGGGTTTTGAGAATGCAGTAATAAGGGGTTCAAACATTAATGTTGAAAGGTATGGCTCCTTTAAATTGGTGAGAAAGCTCTATAATATTATTGGAAAAGTAAGAATTTTCACTCTTCGGAAATTAAGAGTATTGATTTGGTTATCTCACTAATAGGGGTTGGACTTCTAGATATTTAAGCTCAAGTCTATCTTCTCCCAATGATACTTCTATTAAAATTAGGGAGAGAAAAGCTTTGGATGTCTTTTCAATTGCTCTTGATAATCATCATTCTTTACTCAAACAAAGAGTAAGAGTGAATTGCAAGGATGGGGATAAAAACACTAAGTATTTTCATAATTCCATCCTTTATATAAAGAATGAAAATAAAATTTGATATTTAAAGACTGATGATGGCTCATTCATTAATAAGCATGAAGATATTAAAGCTACGATATTCAATTACTTCAGGGATCTATTAGAAGTTATAGTGTATACTAGCTCTCCTATGCAGGAGCTTAGGAGTTTCATCTAAGATTCTCTCTCCCATGATCAAAAGGACTTCCTATTTAGACTTTTTAGTGAAATTAATGTAAAACTTACATTATTCAACCTTAGTCTAGACAAGACACTAGGTCCCGACAGGTTTAATGTCTTCTTTTTTCACTGAACTTGCATCCACAAGACATTCGATTCTAAGTTTATTTTGGAATTCTTCGCTTCTGGATTTATGCTCAAAGTTTTAAGTAAGACTTTTATAAGTCTCTGAAACTTTGAATGATTATAGCCCCATCTCCTACTACAATATAGTATATAAAATAGTTTAAAAAATGCTAGTTAACTAGCTCAAATCTATATTAGATAACCTCATTAGTAAGAGTCAATAAGCATTTGTTGAGGGCAGGTGTATTGGTGACAACCTTCTCATTATTTAGGAGCTTTTTAAGGGAGATAAAAGCAAGAAATTATTGAGGAGTTGCTTAAAGAAGATTGACTTTAAGAGGGGCCTTCGATTCCATAAAATCATCTTAAATGTCCTAATTACTTTTGTCTTTCTCGAAAAGTTTGTCAATTAGATCTGAGGTTATATATGCACCAATCCTTCTCTTTCCTAGTCAACGGTGAACTCCTTCTTACATTCCACGAAACCAAACATCTTTGTTAAGGAGACTTAATTTCACCCTAAATTCTCGTTGTGCATGGAGGTATTGCTTAGACCTATTTTGCATATAATTGAGATAGATTATAGCTTCAAGTACCATTATCATTATAAGAAGCTAAAGCTATTTAACATTACATTTGCAAAAGATTACTTCTTTTTTAGGAGTGTAGATCTTACTTTAGTTTAATTACTTATAAAGTCTCTGAATTAAGTTTAACATACTATCAGGTTTATCCGTAAACAAGTCAAAGAGTGCATTATTGATCTCAATAGCTCATTCAGTTAAGGTACTTATCTTTTAGCAATCATAAGCCTAGCACTTCTTACCTTAACTTTCAACTATTTAGACATTCCAATCTCAAACAAAAGGATCTCGTACAATGAGTGTTTGCCCTTGTTTGATGCGGCTAGGAAGAGGATCAACTACTATAATAATTGATTACTTCCTATATTGGTAAGATCTAGCTAATCTTATAGGACAAGTACATTGGTGACAACCTGTTCCTTGTTTAAAAGCTTTTTAAAGGCGATAAAAGCAAGAAATTTTTTAAGAGCTGCTAAATGAAGATTGACTTAAAGAGGGCCTTTAATTATGTAAATTGGAGATTCATCTTTGATGTCCTAATTACTTCTGGCTTTCCAAAACATTTTATCAATTAGACACGAGGTTGTATATGCACCATTTACTTCTATATCCTTTACAGTGGTGAACCTATTCATACATTCCAAAGAACCAAAGGTCTTTGAAGGAGACATAATATCACCCTATATATTCTCATTGTGCATGGAGGTATTGCTTAAATTTATTTTGCATAGGATTGAGAAAGATTATAGCTTCAAATACCTCTATCATTGTAAGAAGTTAAAGTTTTTTAATGTTACATTTATGGATGCTTTACTTCTTTTTAATAGTGTAGATCCAATTTTAGTTCAATTACTCATGGAGTCTCTAAATTACTTTAGCATATTATCAGGTTTATCTATGAATAAATCAAAGAGTGCATTATTTGTCTCAGTGGGCTTATCCAATTAGGCTACTCATCTCTTAGCAATCATAGGCTTGCGACTTCTTACCTTACCTTTCAAGTATTTAGGCATTCCCATCTCAGATAAAAGGATCTTGTACAGTTAGTGTTTGCCCTTATTTGAAGGGGTTAGGAAGAAGATCAACCACTGGAATAACTACTTACTTTCCTACGATGGTAGGATCTAATTACTCTTATATGTGCTAAACAATTTGTGTATGCATTTGTTCTCACATCCATTTCTCCTTCAAAAGTTTTTTAAGGGCATTGATAAGAGGCTAAAGAATTTCTTATAGAATAGGGTTGTTGAGAACCACTTAGGAGTAAAATTCAAATGGACTGTCATATGCTCTCCCAAAATTGAGGATGCTTTAGGTCTTGTCCCTATAAGGATTGTTAACAAAATGTTTATAACTAAGAAAATGTAGAAGCTCTTCACTAATTCTCAATTTATATAGGTAAAATGTGTTCATAATTATTAAAGCTTACAACTTCTGGAGCATCAAAAGTAACTCCTCTTATTATTATATTTTCAACCAAATCCTCAATTTGAGAAAGAAAATGAATCAAGTTATTAAGTTCAGAGTTGGAAATGGTGAAAAGAACATGGTTTTGGTAGGACATTTAAATGAATTAGGTCCTTACATAATATCTTAGAGCTAGATTATTAAAAGCATATCATTCTCTCAATGTTAAAGTTGACAAAATGATATTGGATGGGAACTGAAACTTTAGGACTATGACACTTACTCCTATAGTGAATTATGCTATAGCCTACAGGTTCCAGCTGAGTGTGGAAGACAAACCTAAATGGATATGCTATAGCACAGGTACTTTTACTAACAAGTCATACCTTTAATAATTCAGCATTAACAAGCCTCAAATCTTTTGGTGGAGGTTGATGTGATTCCGTAATATATCCCCTAAGGCACCTTGCTCTAAATTAAGGAATTACTACTAATAACTAATATGCAAGCCTCTAATAGCCTCGATCTTGTTTCCTAATCGAACCTACCTCAACCAGAATAACTTAAGATATTGAGAACGGTTACTATTTAATCCTATAATTACAACTTTTCATTTTCAGCTCACTAGATATTTCCATGTTATATGTTTAGTTTTTGAATGTTAAACTTGATTGATTATTCCTTTGTATCAGATTTACCTCCCTAAACTTGTTTCTTCTTCTTTAGTACAAGCTTTTATTTCTTCAAAACAAAATAAAAAGGCTGTTCCAATTGCTTCGTGGTACCTCTACTAATTCACGTGCATCTTCTAAGTTACTTTTCGTGAGAAGAGGATGACCTCGGAATTAATAAGACATGAAGAAAAATTAATTGTTCCAAAGTATTAATCAATAACAAGTTGATTCTAAATAAAATACTAATTAAATTAACTATCAATAGTTAACTTAATGAAGTAACAGGGTTTGGACTATGCATTAGATGAATAAACATAATAACATAAAAATAAAAACGCATTTAAAATACCTATTTCTACTCGACGATCTCTAATGCCAACTTCAGAGGCTAGGTGAGAATTTAAGAGTTTGGATAGGGAGTTTAGGAATGAGCTTTTATTTTTACATGCCGAATAGAGGTTCAATACTTACATTATATTATACCAGTAGTTATAAGTTATAAAATTCCATAAGGTACTTATATTAGTTATTCCTTCAAAAAGTTTTTCTAATTGAATGACTAGTGGTAATCTATTAGACCATTCAAGTAATAATTTTCTGGGGATAAGACACAGTCTAAATTTAAGATTCCATCTAGTCCTAATGTTACATGTTTTGGGGAATATTCAGTGGGAAATTTTCATATTTTATTGTCTTTTTTATAATAGCTAATACAATTTAATTCTTCTTGATCAACTAGTTTATAATTCTAGTCATATTTTGTTTGGTTTTCTCTTTTCTTTTTTTCCCTCTATTTTGACTTGTTTCAGTTTGTTCAACAGGTTTTTATGAAGAAGAAGATGGTTGTTCTATACATACTTCTTGGTTTGATTCATATCCATAAATTATTTCATCTTGGTCAGTAATTGGACTAATAGTTTCATATTTTAAAGAATTATTTTCTTTATCTAAAGTTAATGTGATAACTAATTGGGTAATTTCTTCTAATTGATTTTTTTATATTTGTTTCTATATTCGCCATGGTTTAACTAACGTTATATTAGATAAGGTAGATGAGATAAATAGCTCTGATATCATTTTTTATTTTTCTAGTTTTTCATCTATTTGATCTAGTTTTTAAGTAATTTTTCATAGCATTTACAGTCAGCATTTATTATTCTACTATTAATTTTAGTAATTAAAGGTTCTAATCTTTGTGAATTTCATTAAATTCATTAAATTTTTGTAATTGATAATTTTGATTTTTATTTAATAATGGTTGTACTACAGTAATTAATTCCTTTAATTGAATTTCAATATTAATTTGTTATCTAATAATTAAGATAATTACTTGGTAACACCCATAATGTATTCTTAAGATGACTTGATAATTCTTGAAGTTGTCTTTTAATATTAACTAATTCATCAACTAATTATTAAGTATTCTTTCCTACTTTTTCATTTGATGTTCCAGGTTTAGTAAACTTAATAAGTTTTTCTAATCTTACAGATTATCATCATAAAAGATTATGTTCTTTTTTAAATATTTTATTTTCACATAAAGATAAGTGAGGAGTATCTTCTAAACTTGTTATGTTTTGTAATTTTATAAGATGATTAATATTTGGTAATTTTCTTAGGTTAGTTCTTAAATTTATTACAACTTTTGCAACATCATTAAATAATTGGTCTATATAAATTATATCTATAATTTTAAATTCAACACTGTAGTGTGAATTAGTTAAAGTGTAACTAACTTGATAAGTAATTGAAAAAAGGATATTGTCCTTGGGGTCATTAGATTGTCTCAATAAAACTTATAGGCTATAGTGATTGTTGCATCTAAATTTTGTGGTTTAAAGGAATTCCTTATATCTTGAAATACATTTTGTCTATTTTAGCAAACTTAGTTAATTTTGTTTTAGCAAACCAAATTCGCTCAATATCAATCTTGCTATACCAATCAAGTTATTCTTAAATAGAAACTAACCAATAAAAAAAATTACAAAACCATCTATAACACCATCAAATTTAGTAGTTATAATCTTAATTGACTTCATGATAATCCTCTTTGTGATGGTCTAAATTATCTATCATGATCTCTTTGTCCTTATTTCTATAGAAAATTTTGGTCTCTAACCCTATTACCATTAGCTTTAGGCTGGTAATTTCATCCATCAAGTGGTGGTTAATATATCAAAAGGGTAACAATTTCAATGTTATACCTTTTACTTAAGTGAAACAACACCTAGTACACGTATCCTAGTGGTAGACCTATTAATTATGTCATGTTACCCCCTAAACAAAAGTTGCCTTGGTGTTTATGTTGGACGATGTCATCACATGTGTTTTTTGTTTGTTTGTTACAGCCGAGAAATAAGCAATACATTAATGACTAAACATAACCCCTTGCGCATCAGCGCACAAGTGGTGTCTGAGGCCAGGAGGGGGGTAAGCCAGACGCTCTCTACAGGAGCTCCTGCCGATCCCATGCGGGCTAAAAAATCTGCACATTGATTTCCTTCTCTAAAAATGTGTGTGAGGTTGTAGTGGGTAATCCTGGCCAGATGGGAGCTGATATCCGAAATGAGATTAGCCAGGGGATGGAAAAACAGAACATCGAAAGGAAGTAAGAGGCATCGCAGCTCTTTCATGGAATCTGACTCGACCAGAAGGCCTTCCCAAGGGTAGGCACTGGCGAATGCAAGTCCATAGCTGAGGGCCCTGAGTTCTGCAGCCAGTATATTGGTAATCCCGACCTCACAGGCAAAGCCCGCTATCCACACACCATTATTATCCCGAAGCAAGTCTCCTATCCCGGCCCAGTCTGGAGGTCCTCGCACTCGTCAACGTTGAGCTTGAGCCAGCCAGTCGGGGGAGGAACCCTTGCTATCAGGTGTGGAGGCAAGGGGAGACTGCTCTAGCTGGTCAACGTCGAAGGCAGCAATATAGTCGCGAAATAACATGCGTACTTGCTTTAGTTGGTCGGGCAGGTTGGTGGGTTTGCCCTTAATGACTAACTTGTTCCTGGTGCGCCATATAACCCAACAAGTGGTAAGGAATTTGCCTAGGCTATGAATACTTGGGATTATCTGAGCGGGGAAGGTCGCGAGAGGGTTTCATGGTGTTTCGTCACTGTTGTCAAGTATCTATTAGGTTTTAGAAAGTACATAACTGTTTGAACTCATAACAAAACAAAAACTCCCTATGTGTGGTGGACCAGTTTGTTTCTCGACAAGCTTAACAAGTTTCCCAATTTCATGTTTAGCTAAATGTTTCAAAATCAACTGTATCTTTTTATCTAATGCATTAAGGTTTGACTCAAATTGATATTTGTAAAAAGATTGTGATTGATTTAATAGAGTATATGTAGAGTTTAGGTTATTTATAGACGCACATAAGGATATAATTTGA
Source organism: Erythroxylum plowmanianum (assembly GCA_025531925.1). Taxonomy (NCBI): domain Eukaryota; kingdom Viridiplantae; phylum Streptophyta; class Magnoliopsida; order Malpighiales; family Erythroxylaceae; genus Erythroxylum; species Erythroxylum plowmanianum. Next base: position 14,184,938 of record JANVCQ010000008.1, on the reverse strand, counting down.
GAGTCATTACAACTAATTATGTTTATTACATCATTGACATCTCAAAACAATACGAATAATCTTAGGTCAAATTTATCAAATATATTTATTGGGTTTACCAATTTAGACGAAGAAGATGCAATAATGGGTAATTTAGCTTGAGTCGCACTGAGATAAACTTAAAATTCCACTAGATAATGAAATTTGTAATTTATATGGTGAGGCACAGTCACAAATTCACAAAATTTAATATGACTAAATGTCACAATTTACACTAATCACACAAAAATATTAAAGAAAAATAAATTTAATTTTTCAAACAATTATTCATTTTAAAAAATTACAAATTTAAAGGAAACCGTAAATTCGAAGTAACATGATAAAAAAAACCTAAACTTGAATTCCAAAAGCGATTGAGATTGAACTTGATAAAAGGTTTTGATTTTCAAGCTTTAATAAGAAATCGAATACAATTAGAAAATAGTAATTAATAAAAATTTTAACTAAGAATTTTTAATTAGCTAGCCAACATAATTTAAAATAAATATGTAATAAGAATTCTAAGTAAATTATTTTTACTAAACTAAAGCAGAAGTGCAAATTATTAATGATAGTATTTCGTGGCCTTTCCCATCTTTTATGAGTTTGGAAGGCAGCCAGCAAATACAAAGCTGTCTAGCAACAAGACAGTGAGAAGGATTAGGGTTCGAGGAGACAATGTGGAGTGGCGTGCTTTGAGGCTTGATACTGGAAACTACTCGTGGGGTAGTGAGGCTGTCACTAGGAAGACCAGGATTTTTGATGTGGTGTACAATGCATCTAATAGTGAACTGGTGCGAACTCAAACTTTGGTGAAGAGTGTCGTTGTTCAAGTTGATGCTGCACCTTTCAAGCAGTGATATCTCCAGCGCAATGGGGTTGGTATTGGTCACAAGAAGAAAACTGCAGCACCTACCAAGAAGGAAGGAGAGGCATTTCTATTTATAAATTCCCTACTTGACGTTTCTTTATTATCACACTTTGGTTTATTATTATTATTATTCGTATTACTATATTATTATTATTATTATTATTATTATTATTATAGTTTAGTATTTTCTTTACTGATTATTATATTCATTGTATATATATATTGTCTGTTTTTAATGAATTTATTTCTATATCCTGCATTATTCGTATATTGTCTCATTTGCATGTGGATCTATCGAAAATAGTCTCTCAATTATATAGAGATAAGACTGCATACTATCAGACCTCCTTAAATTATGTTTCATTGCAGAATTTCGGACTAAATGATAATGACCGGTTGTTTTATCAGTAATAGTTTAAAAAGGAGATTTGCTTCGCACCAAAACAGAGGTGGTAACATAAACGTAAGAAATTAGTAAAGCACGTGAGTACGGGGGGAAGTGCAATGAGTAAATTGTGCAAGCAAAAAGCATGAGGTAACAACGTGTAATGTAAATGCGTTGAAATAAATATGAGTGGTCAAAGCCTCGAGCTAAGAGAGGGGGAGCTACTTCAAACTTTCTTCATTAGCCATCGTATGGAATTCACTTGTTCAAGAAACTAAGAAAGGTTGCGCGTTGAGTAAAAATCAAGGAAACCTGTGCTTGTATTTGAATTCTGCTTCTTTTGTCCACTCTTGGCTCGCCATGTTTGTGTATGACTCAAGCCATGTTTGTGTATGACTCAACCGTAGCTTCCAAGTGGAAAACCTATGAAACGTGATGTGACTTTGACGGTGGTCTTTTCAGGGCGCAAGTTGAGAATTAGTCAGTCAATGAAGCAGTTATTCAGCACAAACAAAATTAGCAAAAGCCTGATGAATAAGGTGCACAACTGTATAAGTACTCCCGCCCATTGCTTTCTTAAAATTTCTCCACGAGCCCACAGAAACTATTGTGTTTCGACAAACACACCAAGCTTAGGCCTTGTTAATCTGCCCCGTCAAAGGAAAAAAAGTTCGGAGTTCCAGACCTAAGTATACTTCAGACTGCATAACAATTTCTATAGATTAACAACTGATAAATGAATAAATTAACCCTCTCAGGAAACGTTTTGACATACTTTGGGTAATCTGATTGCTTTGTTGGTGCATGGGCTATTAATCTATACGGTCTGGCCTAAAACTCAAGGCTTACAATGTTTTGACGCCATCAACCTCCGGTGATTTGCCTTGGAGATTCTATTCTATTTCTATGCAAATAAAAAACTTACATATACATGTCAGGATTTCTTGAACATGGGTTGCAAGTGCGCAGCCGCATTCATTGTTCTTACTTTTTTCTTTTTTTATTTTAAAACGGATTGATGTTCCTTCTTACCTACATTCAGATTGAGGAAAATGCTTATGATAACAATCTTTGTAGTTGGATTACGTCTGTTATGGGCCAAGACTTGCCAATGATGCTTCTTCATTAGTTTCATTTCCCTTCGTTGTCCTATCAAAAATAAAAGAGAGATATGTATGCAAAAATGAGGGCTCACTTTCTAATATGTTAGAAGGAAATTTGTACATTCTTATCCCTTCCGTTCGAAATGCTCTATATAATCTTTTATGTACATGCACAAGGGTCAGCTAGTAAGATGAGATTCTAATGTGTAGCCCATTAGGTGCTTCTGGGAAACTTCAAAGGTGTGTCTCCTCCAACTTCTTCCCATCCGCAGTGTAGATAACTAAACTGTTAGAAATAAACTTGATGAAACATAGTCACATAGATTATGTTAAACATGATCATTTCATATACATATAAAACAAAGAATCGCATACTTGGATTCTTGTTGTAATTCTACCGGTTAAAGAACTTTTCGTTATTCACAATCTTCTGCAAATATGCTTCTTTATTTTTTTTGTACACTTTATCGATGAAGAACAACTACAATCATACACATTGTATAACTACTTTTCCTAGTTATAGTATAATGACTATTATACCTTTCATGGGTGTAATAATGACTCATATCTCCCACTCACACATGATGGGTTTATTCTTATTAAAAACAAACTCTGCAGTGCTCATACTTATTCAATAACCGGTGTGACCAGCATATGACGAGAGCACATTGCCATGTATTTGTTAGGAGTATATGACATCTCGATTAACAAATTGATTCTAGGACTTAAGTATCCTTGAGTAGACATTGTATGCTATGCCCTATGTCATATCTCGTATTTGCAATTTTCTTTGATCTCCTTTAGTTTCTTATGTTATGACTGTATTCAAGTTTTCTATTAAAAAGACAATGATCATCTATGAATACTTTTCATGTGAGTCAATGATCTAAATTAAATGACCTTCCTATGTTTTCAGTTCTCTTTTGAATTAAATTTAATTTGCTTTCCTAGGATTATTCCATATGGTCACATCTTGCATAATCTTTTGACAATAACCTAAAGTAGCAAACCTTAAATTTAATTCTCAAGAATAAAACAAAAGTCATAAAAGTATATGATGAGGTTCTTCTCAACCTCAAGGGTCTCACACAATGTAAAATGAGATCTTGTGACTTACATTAATCCTTTTTTGTGGTCACTTGTACACACATGGTACGATTCATATGCTACGGTATTGACCTACTTCGTTTAACTTGAACATCTTTCATTCAAGAAATATTGTACAGATGATAGTTCAAACATTCTCAATGTTTAACTTGAGTTCACTTATCTACTCAAAAACTTATTCATAACTCATATCTGGCAACGTAAGACAGATATAGTGATTAATAAATCACTTTGAACCAATTTCCTTGCTGCATTTATGATATAAGTTTCTCGCTCTCAGTTATCACCTAGATACTAAACTTTAAACTTGCCTCATATCTAGCGAGCATAAACACCAGAGGTGATTTCTCGTGTGAGAGGGCCAATCTATAATCTATCTCATTTATATGTGATTTATCCCAAAATATATTTATGCAAAAACACATATATTCATGAATCAAATAATACACAATGTATAATCTTCATCATATATGATATCCAAACATATGATTAGACTGAGTGAACATACATAGAGAAATGTTTATTAGTATATTTCAATATCTACGTAGTCCTAGTGACTTTACATGTCCAATGTATACATCTCTAAAAATTGGCTTTGTCACTGGGTTTGCTATCATATCTCGCGTAGATATATATCTCATGTTATTTTCTCCTCGTGCAACTATATCTTTTACATAATTATACTTGGTATCTATTTGCTTTGTCTTACAATGAAATTTGGGATCTTTAGTATAGGCGATTGCAGCTTGACTATCACAGTTGATGGTCACTGGATTAATTTTGCTTTTATTGACTCCCAAATGTACAAAAAATTGATGAAGTCACACAGCCTCTTGTACTATAGTTGAGAATGCTATAAATTCAACTTCCATTGTGGATAATGCAACACAAGATTGTTTCTTACTTTTCCATGATATTGCTCCATAGTTTAATAAGAATATATATCTTGAGGTAGATTTTCTTTCATCTAAATCTCCTCCTCAGTCTGCATTTGTATACCCTTGTATACATAGATCATTGCCTTGATAATATAACGCATAGTCTACAGCTCCCTTTAGATACATCAATATTCTCTTTACTGATTTCCAATGTGCTTGGCCTGGATTTGATTGATATCTGCTCACCATCCCAACAGCGTAACAAATACCTGGTCTTGTACATATCATTGCGTACATAAGACTTCCAATTACACTAGAGTAGGGAACATTCTTCATTTGTTTCCTTTCTTGTGGCGTTGACTGGCAATTTCTCTTATTAAGAACTTCATTTTTAGCAATAGGATTATCAATTAGTTTGCAATCTTGGATACGAAATCGTTCAAGAATTCTTTGAATATACATCACTTGTGAAAGTGATAACAATCTTTTCAAACTATCTTTTGAAATCTTGATTCCAAGAATGAATGTCACTTCGCCTATGTCTTTCATTTCAAATTCAGATGATAACCAATCTTTGATTTGCGTAAGAAACACACAGTTATTACAAGCAATCAATATATCATCCACGTATAAACATAAAATCGCGAATTTATCTTTGGATCTCTTAACATACACACAATGATCTTCATCGATCATTTGAAAATCATACGAAATGATTACGTTATGAAAACGAATATACCATTGTCTTGAAGACTGCTTCAGGCCATAAATTGATTTTAATAATCGACATATTTTATTTTCTTGACCTACCTTGATAAAACCTTCAGGTTATTCCATATAGATTTATTCAGTTAATTCTCCATTGAGAAAAGTAGTTTTTACATTCATTTGAAGTAATTCAAGATCCATACTGGCTACTATACCAAGAATAAGACGGATTGAAGCAGACTTCATAACAGGTAAAAAAGTTTTCTCGTAATCAATTCTCTCCTATTGTGTATATCCTTTTACTACAAGACGTGCCTTATATCTTTCGATATTGCTCTCAATTTTTTGCTTTATTTTGAGAACGCACTTGTTCCCAATTGCTTTACACCCTTCAGGGAGGTCAACTAAGTCTCATACTTGATTTGAGTTTAAAGAAGTCATTTCTTCTGTCATTGCTTTCATCCATTCTTCTTTAGCAGGGCCAGTAAGAGCCCCATTTACATTCTTTGGCTCTTCTTCCTCTTGCGAAACAATCATATTAATTTCTCCTTAATCCTAAAATAATGTCAGAGAATTATTCCTCGATTACTTCGTCTTAACCGAGGTTCATCATAAACAAATTAATGAATGATCTGATTGCTCCCACTAGGATCAGTCATCATAGAGTACCTTCCTGTGGAATTGCTCCTACTTGGTTGAAGTTCCTTATCTTGATTCTTCATAACAGAATCATTCTGATCAAGCGACTCATATGACAATAGATCTTTATCAATTTCGCCTAGCTTGGGAAAATCATTCACTAAGAATGTTACATCTCGTGATTCAAATTCAATTATACCTCCATTACCTTGTTCAATAACGAACACATATCCTTTTGAGTATTCTGAGTATCTAATAAAAATACTTTTTCTCCCTCTTAGGCTTAATTTCCCATGTTTATGAAAGAGATCATGAACATAGGCTGTATACTCCCAAGGTCTAAGACTTGACACATCATGTCTCCTACCAGTCCACAACTCATATGGGGTGCTAGTAACTGATTTCGTGGGCACACAATTAAGTACATAGGTGGCTACTAACAACGAATCACCTCAAAAAGTGATTGGTAAAAATTTGCTTGGGTCATCATGGACCTAATCATTTCTAATAATGTCCTATTTTGTCTTTTAGCGACGCCATTTTGTTATGGGGTTCTAGGAATTATTAATTACCTTTCTATTCCTTTCTCATCACATAAAGCCTTGAACTTTTCTGACAAGTATTCTTGTCCACGATTAGTTCGTATTGCTTTTATTTTCTTATCTAGTTGATTCTCAAGCAAGTTCATGTATTTTATGAAACAATTGAATGCTTCCTATTTATGAGAAATCAAATAGACATGACCATATCGAGTATAGTCGTCTATAAATGTGATGAAATAAACTACCCCATGTCTAACTCTTACATTTATTGGACCATAGATGTCAGAATGAATTAATTGCAATGGATATAAAGATCGTGTTCCTTTTTCAAATGGCTTGCTTGTCATTTTACCAGCTAAATAATGCTCACTTGTAGGTAGATCTACTTGACTTAGATTACCTAAAAGCCTTTCTATAACTAATCGAATGATTTGATTTTAATCAATATGACATAGTCTAGCATGTCACAAAGTTGCATCATTGTTGGAATTGTTAGACATAAATAATGAATAACTAATATTATTATTTTCCTTAACACATCCAGAATAATAAAACTATCACATAAAAAACCATGACCATAATTAATAGATCCACGATACAAATCCATTCCACCACTGTGCAAATTTATATTGAAACCAGGTTTAACTAATATCAACACAGATAAAAGATTCCTACGAATCTGTGAAGCAAATAATACGTCATGTAGGATGAGGGATCGCCCTCCACGTATATCCAATTTACATGTGTCAATTCCTTGTACAACAACTTTAGAATTATCACCTACATAAAGTCATCGACTGTGGGAGTTTACGAAACTCAACAAAGGCATCACGATCCTTTGCTACACGGTTGGTTACTCCTGAGATTGCAATCCACAAAAGATATGATTCAATTAGAAAAACATAACAAGAAATATTCACAGAACAAATGTTTGTACTATAAAGTTGTACCTTCTTAGGCTCGATACAATCTCGAGCAAAGTGGCCCTTATTAGCACAATTATAGCACTTTACATGTTTCATGTTCTTCTTTTTGAAGGAACGTTTTTCTTTTTCACGTTGGTTCCATTTTGCCTTCTTGGATTCCCGAGTAGAGTGGTTGAATTTCTTATTCTTTTTCCACTTATATCCATCATGATGCTTGCGATTTTTGTTTATAGCTCCATGTGAGCTAGAGCTAACTGCACATGCTTTAGAAGACATCTTTGAGGCTTCAAAACGCTCTTCCTCCAAGATAAGATGCCTCATAGCATCTTCCATTGTTTTGATGTTTTCATTATGAGTTAGGTGCATCTTTATATGCTCCCAACTCTGAGGCAGTGAAAAAATCACAGCTTGCACTTGTTATTCATCAGAAAGCTCATAACCAATATGGCGTAACTCACTTACCATGTTGAACATTTTCCTCAGATGCTTTTACATTGTATCATTTGGGTGCTTCTTATAAGTATCAAACTTAATTGTAAGTGAGCTCACTTTGGTCACTGAAGCACCTCCAAAACGAGTATCCAGTGTGGATCACATGTCCTTTGCAGTTTCAAATGTACGGAACTTACACATGATATCATTATCCATGCTACTTAGTATTGTGATATGAGCTAAAGAGTTCTTCTTTTTCTATGATTCATTTACATCACAATCCCTCCTATGTTGGGATGTTGCGCCCTCCTCAGGAACTTTCATGATTAGATTTAATGGTTCAAGAGCCTCTTGCTCCTCTAGTACATATTAGATTTTCATACTCCAGATTTTATAATTGTCACTATTGAGTTTCTCACCACTATTGAGTTCAGCAACAATATTCTTCGAAACAGTAGTCATTTTGAAACTCTAAGTTTCTATAATAAGAAAGAAATATATATGCACGTTAATGTCACATTAATCATTCATAGAGTAAATAATTCGATCACAATTGCTTATGAAATCAAAAATCCATAAATGTGTTCAATCATCATTCATACAACAATCGAATCTTAATTACTTTACACTAGATTAATTCCTATATAAAATTCATGTAAATATATTATATAAATATTAATAATTTGTTCTTATAAAACAACATATTGTATTACATACGCTACAACCTACTAACATTCTATAGGTAACGAACCCTACGTGAAAATGAGTACACGAGTTCGCATGACACAGTTCGTGAAGTTTGATTTACAATAGCTCTTAATATTTCTATTGGAAGACCTAGAGAATATAAAGTCCTAATTAACTCCCTTCTACACATCTCTTTAATAAATGTCATCACTAACAAATTATACGTCTTCTTGATAGACATAGTATTCTAGAGCATTCGTAACAGTTCGCCTTGAGGTTGAGGTAATGTTGCAAGCAAAGTTATGTACTTTACTTCAACATTCGTATAAGCTCGACAACCTCCCAAGTATAATTCGTGCATCATGATATTAACTAAAATAATGTGTTGTGTTATTCCATCTACAGACATTAAATGCATGTTAACTAATTTTACATACATACTGCCAATTTGTCTCTTCTGTGTCTCACATCGAATAAGCTTAGGTATCCGCTTAATAATAGGCATATTCCTGAAAAATAAATTTTCAGGAATCAGAAGAGAGTACAAAATAAACAAATTATTTTATCTAACATATGGCGAACTAATGCTCATATTACGAAAAAAATTTAATTCTATTAGCAATTTATTGAACTATTCAAATTATGCTATTAATTTCTAATCAATTATAAACTTATTTCTAATCTAATCATATTCAAATATGAATAATTCAAAATAGAATTAGAAACTTATTTCTAATTTAAATTATAATTGAACTAATCAATTTATCTTGGTTGAATTAGAAACTAATTTCTAATGAAACTAATTTCTAATTTTTCAACTAAACAAATTAGTTTTGACTTTAATTAGAAAACATATGTCTAATTTTAATTCATAACAAAAATAATACAATTAGAAAACTCATTTCTTACTTTGTCGATTTTAGAAACTTATTTCTAAATTTATTTTAACTAAACAAATTAGTTTTTGTAAATTAGAAAACTTATTTCTAATTATTTATATTACATTTTATTTAAAACATCAATATAGATATTAAGGTCTATTCCAACCTTACTATGGTTATTAAGACCTAAACCTTTCAATCCTAATGAAAGAAAGATATATATTTTGTAAGTCCAAGTCATAGCTCACAAGACATCACATAGATATGACCTATTCATTAAACTTTAACTACTTCTCTACATATCATTACAGCCCAAAACTATCACAATCTTGATATGTTAAATATTAAAGCCCGTAGCATTAACCCAACATATATCCAAAAACCTATTAAGACTTTTGTCTTATTATAATTGTATATATAACAATGTATTTGTTGAGATTTGAAAAAAAAAGACTTGAAAGCTATATATATATATACACACACACACACGCACATGTGTGTGTGTGTGTAGTTTGTCTTATTATAATTGTATATATAATAATGTATCTGTTGAGACTTGAAAAAAATGATTTGAAAGCTATAGATATTCGTATGGTGTTTATACACACACACACACACACACACACATGTGTTTGGTGTTTGGAAAAACAAAACCACATGTTCGTCTTTGTGAAAGAACTATGTCGTTTTGGTATTTTTCTTCTCTCTCTCTAAGCAAAAGATTAAAAACAACCAACAAAGTAAAGCGAAAGGGAGAAGAAACAACTCTCAACACAACGTTTTCTTGTTGAATCCCATGTATAATAAAAAAAACGAAAAAGAACAAAAAAACTCTTTTTTTTTCTTAACCATATGCTTCAGTAGTTGGAAGTTTAATGTATGCAATGTTTTGCACTAGGACAGATATCTGTTACGCAGTGGAACTAATAAGTAGATTTCAGTTCAATACAGGAATGGAACATTGGACTGCAGCATAGTTTCTGTTTGAGAATCCATACGGAGGGGCTTTCCCAAGGAATTAGCCAGGAAGCCCAACCCCTCAATTGTCCAAAATTCCATAAGAACCATTTTGTTACTATTGAATACCAGTCATTTTTTTTACTATTGAAGATTTTCAACAATCATCTTTCCAACACTAATAAAAGAAGAGAAAAATGAAAAACTGACATTCACGATATTCGTAAAAATGTATAGCATTATTCACAAATCATCAATAGCCACATTGCATATTTACACATGCATATAACATTAAAAAAAAATAACCTTGCTCTGATACTAATATTACAAATAAACTTGATGAAACATAGTCACATAGATTATGTTAAATAGGATTGTTTAATATTCATATAAAACAGAGAATTACATATTTGAATTCTTGTTGTAATTTCACTGGTTAAAGAACTTTTCATTATTCACAATCTTCTACAGAAATGTTTCTTTATTCTTTTTGTACACTTTATCGATGAAGAACAACTACAACCATAGACACAAATGCATATATATGACCCTTTTTTTTTCATATAACTACTTTTTGTAGTTATTTTAATAGTATAATGACTATTATATCCTTCATAAGTGTAATAACAACTCATATGAATAATGTGCACAACTGTACAAGTACTCCGGCCCATTGCTTTCTTAAAATTTCTCCATGAGCCCACAGAAACTATTGTGTTTCGACAAACACACCAAGCTTAGGCCTTGTTAATCTGCCCCGTCAAAGGAAAAAACGTTGGGAGTACCAGACCTAAGTATATTTCAGACTCCATAACAATTTCTATAGATTAATAACTGATAAATGAATAAATTAACCCTCTCAGGAAAGGTTTTGGAAAAAACTTTGGGTAACCTGATTGCTTTGTTGGTGCATGGTCTATTAATCTATAAGGTCTGGCCTAAAACTCAAGGCTTACAATGTTTTGACGCCATCAACCTCCGGTGATTTGCCCTGGAGATCCTATTCTATTTCTATGCAAATAAAAAACTGATATATACATGTCAGGATTTCTTGAACATGGGTTGCAAGTGCGCAGCCGCATTCATTGTTCTTACTTTTTTCTTTTTTTATTTTAAAACGGATTGATGTTCCTTCTTACCTACATTCAGATTGAGGAAAATGCTTATGATAACAATCTTTGTAGTTGGATTACGTCTGTTATGGGCCAAGACTTGCCAATGATGCTTCTTCATTAGTTTCATTTTCCTTCGTTGTCCTCTCAAACATACAAGAGAGATATGTATGCAAAAATGGGGACTCACTTTCTAATATGTTAGAAATAATTTGTACATTCTTATCCCCTCCAATCAAAATGCTCTATATAATCTTTTATGTACATGCACAGGGATCAGCTAGTAAGATGAGATTCTAATGTGTAGCCCATTAGGTGCTTCAACTCTGGGAAACTTCAAAAGTGTGTCTCCTCCAACTTCTTCCCATCTGCAGTGTAGATAACTAAACATATTAGCAATCCCCCTCGCATAAACTTATAACTTTGATGCAATGGACCGTATTCTTATCTCAATTAAAGACCAGAGCAACAGGACTTGGTGGATCTTTAATTTTTACCTGTATCTAGTTACAAAATAATGAAGGAAAGTTGAAATTTCTGCTATTCCTAGTTCTTTTCCAGGGCACTGTCTGGTGCCCCCTCCAAATATGAATATATTGCTGTGGGACTCTAAGCTCTTATCCTGCACATCAGTAACAATCAGTCTCTCAGCCACCTTATTGTGCCTAAACACGCAAAGAGATGACAACATTAAGGGTTACTAACCAGCCACCTCCAGGGGTTGAAGGACAATGGCTCAGGATATAAATATGGATCATAATTTATTTCTCTAGTGTAGACATATATTCTCCATCCTTTTGGAATGACAAATCCTGTAAGCAATAACAGAAAAACAAAGCATGTTAATCTTCCATCCAAGAACAAAAGAACCTAAAGGTTTCTTGTTTAATGCACAGTATCATCAAGAGGACAACCACTACATAGAAGATTGAAAGAATTCCCATTTGTCAAGAATAATTTAAACAAGACTTGGGGGCGCAAAAGGAATGGCCTAGCTGGATTGGTAGGTATGCTATGTAGATCATTCTAGTGTAAGGTCCCACAATGGAAGATGATCTTATTTGTATCACATGTGAGACATTATTTAAAATAGGTACTAGCTAGTTGCAAAACATCTTCTTGAGCCCATAAAGACCAAAAAAAGCAACATTATAGTATCAACTTTTTCTGATACTACTCAGTACTCACCATTAAGTTCCATTTCTTTAGTGGTTTTCCGCAAAACCCCGTTAACAACTGTAGCCAATCTTGAAGTCTCATAGATAACCTACATCACGGGAAACAAGAACCTGATCAAGTTTTTTACTTTTCAACATGTTTCTTTAACAATGTCAACAAAGCTGTAAACTTCTCTTACCGCACGAGTGAAACCCATAGATTTAAGGTCACTCAAGTCAATTGGATCCTCGGGACTTTTCCTCTGTCTAATTGCCAAGTGCTCTTTCTACAATAAACATAAATATTCCATGTTAGAACCATAACATTATGAAGTAAATATGCAAAATTACTCGCAACTGGTCCATTCCTTTTTGTTTAATCTTACCCTTAGTTCTTCAAGAACTCTTGGGTGATCATGCAAGTACTTCACTGCCATCATGGAAGTAGTGGAAACGGTTTCATAGCCCGAATACAAAATCGTGATTATTTGATCAATTATCTCCTCGTCTTTTAATTTGTGTCTGTTTTCTCCATTTTTCATTAAGCAACTAAGCATGTCTTGGTGGCATTCTTTTGATGATCTTCTTTCTTCTATTAGCTGCCTTAACATGCTCACAATGCTTTTTCTTGCCTGAGTAACAGGGTAGAAACAACAGTTATGGATAGAACTTGATTGATAGCTTGAAATCATCCGGGAAATAAATGAGAATGCCAATTTTTACCTGGAACCCACGACGGTAATTTGTGCCCGGAAGGTCAATTGGCAAGGAAAGGGTCCCTAAAACAAGCTTGAAGAACTCTGGCATGAAGGATTGAGAAAGAGGACCGGAATCAATGCCAGCAATTTGTTTAAGTGATGACAGAAGCGCCATCTGCAAGAAAAACAACGGGGCTCATGCATGTTAATACCACAAGTGGAAAAGGCTTATATCGACTTTGTTCCAAAACTGATAAAGCATTCACCTCTTTGGTTTTGAGCTGAATATCAATAATTTGGTTATCCCAGTTACCGAGATGGGCTCTCATGAACTCATCAATGGTGCCAAGGAGTTGTTCTCTGATCATGGTATGGCTAACGAGTGAGAGTAGAGCACCTCTCATGTACTTGTGTGCGGGGCCTTGAACTGCTGCAATGTTGCATTTACCTAAGATATCCAACATGGACTGAGGGTAACCAGGAACAAGCCCTTTTGCTTCATTCATCAAGATGTACCTGTTGAGCTCTGGATCCATGGAAACAATGGTAGGACAACCAAGAATGTGTGATTTAAAGCAATTCCCATACCTGCCCAGCAAAAAAATTAGCGATGGTCACTTAACCATAAAATAGATATTTAGATGTTTGTAACTAAAATTTCCCATACAACCCTTTTTAACTGTTCTGTCTAACATCCCTGACAAGGAGATACATGGGCAACATTGGTGGTAAACAATGGACCAATCCCCAGCCCAAAAGGGAAAAGAAAACAGCACAGTGTGGGGGAAGGAGGCCATGTTTTTTTCTTATTCATGTGTAGAGGTCCTTGTTCCTTTCTTGGCTTGGATTAAAAAGAAATTATACGAATTAAAACTGAAAGTTAGTTGGCCAAGGAATAAACAAGAGACTCAATAGTTTGTGTCCATTCGAAGTAAGATACCGGCAGTAACCAGACAAGTGAATGAAACTAGATATTGGAGGCACTAAGAACAGAAAAGGTAGAGGGAAGCACAAGTTAGCAATCATTAGGAAGATAATAACAGAGGTCATGTAAACAAGCACCTCGCTCTTTGGTTTTTCATGAAGTTAGGTCCTTGCTTTAAGAACTCAGTGGTCTCTCCAAAAACTGGCCACCCCATGGTACCTGAAGGCAAACCTTTCTTTCTGTATCTCAACTCATTCCATTTCAACAAAGCAGACGAGATACAGAGCACTAAGAGAAGTACCATCATGATAACCACGAAAATAGCCATTGATACTTTCCAGGAGAAAGCTCCAAGCCCCAGTCCCCAAAATAGTTGGTTTGATGGTATGGGCTTAGCTTGAGCTGAGGCTAGGCAGAAGTATGCATATTTATAGACGACCTTTGAAGATGATGGCCACATAAGCCAAACCATGCACCCTACAAAGCAAAGGGAAGGGAAAGGACCCTAGGTAACAGAAATTAAATGTAAAAGTTTTTTAAGCGTAAAAAAATAGTTTTAACTAAACCTTTCAGTTTGACTCATCAGAGGTCTGAAGTCAAGATTCAAGTTCACGTTTGAATTGGTAGAAGCTGATGTGATAAAAGAAATTTAGTAAATGGAAGGATGAAATGATTTGGGTATTATTGCCATAGAAACTAGAGAGAAAGGACCTAACTAATGTAGTTAAAAAAGGGAAAATGAAGAAAGAGGGCACATGCAGGCCACCCCATGGACCTAAAAGAAAAAAGGGCATTACCTTCACATGTTCGTCAACAAGACAGACCTGCGCAAATGGAATTTACAAAAACCACGACAAGACAGGCTCTTGGTAACCGCGTAAATAAGTGAAGAGAGAGAGAGAGAGGGAACTGCAAGTTCGAAACTTTTAGTTTTAGACTGTGACTCTCTCTTGCGGTGCAGATGGTTATTTGAAGCTTTGGACTGTAGTTCCTAGAAAATCACCACACCACAGACTGTTATTTCATACGCTCGGAGACGAGCCAACATCAAAATGATCCTTCATTTATCCTCAACCCTTACTAATGCACCAGAATTTGATGTACCTGTTTTATCCAAAAAGGAAAAGGAGGGAGAAGAAGAAGAAGAAAAAAACAAGATGAACCCACTTTCCTCCGCTTGAATGACTATTTGGTGGAGCTTAGCTAAATCCCTGGTTTTCTTCTAATCACATCAATCAATTGGACTTAATATGATTAGATATTTTTGGGGTTTTTAATTACTCTAGACATTTTCCCTCCTTTTTCATCACTTTCTAATCCTATGATTTCTTTTCTTTACGGCTAATACTGTTTCGTAACCTTTAATTGCGGGCTGCACCAACCAACTTGGAAATCTAAAACTTTACAAATGAGAAGCTATTTTTTGGTCCTTGATCACGGTATTTACCGGCAAACTCAGTGGCTAATCCCCTCGTTGATTTGTAAATACTTCACAGGATGAAACAGCTGGCTCAAGGATTTAAGGCTACTCCATACCCAAAATTGGATCGAACCCCTGACTTTTGGTTAAGGATGGATGAGTCCCTTCCACTCAACCACATCCCTTGAATTACAAATAAGAAGCTATTAGCACAATTTTTTTTATTTTTTTGTCCAAAACTCTACATTGCGAAACTTGCGCTATCTTGTTGATTCGATGTGCTTAGTTCCATCAACAGCGTGTGGCATAAAGTGCAAAATCTAGCACACGTGTTTACGTATTTGACGTCTTTATATGATGCCTGTAATGGCTTATGAGAGGAATAGAATATGTATATTTATTATTGTCTTGTAGACTTGTTTATATACACGAGAATTACAACAAAAAGAAGAATATTGTTATTTGTTACAGATACTCTCAGGCAGCTGTTGCATTTGTTGTAACAGAAGTGTATAATAGCTGGCAACGAAAATGTTTTGTGTGCCCTTGATGTATCTTCATTTTACAACCTCACTTAAACTAAACCGAGGGCTTGAAACTAGGTTTAGTATGAAAAGCAAGAGATTAAACTATGTGGAAATGAGTGGTTCTGTGAGTATATCAGTGATCTGATACGTGGAACTCACATATCTTATCACCAAACACCCAGCTTTGATCTTGTACCTAATAAAATGTACATCTACCTCTATGTGTTTGGTTTGTGAGTGAAAGATAGGATTTTAGGCAAGCGATCGAGTTCCATTATTGTCGCACCATAGAGTTGGAGTGCAAGGAGGAGAGAACCCTAGCTCAGAGAGTAACGATGTGAGCCATAGGACTTCGGTGGATACTTGTGAGAAAGCTCAATATTCAGCTTCGATGATGGATCGAGCTACGGTGGGTTGCTTTTTGGAGGTCCAGAAGACGAGGTTACCCCGATGAAGACACAACCACTAGTAGCAGATTTTTGATCGTCTGGAGAGCTGACCTAGTCGGAATCACTGTAGGCGTGAAAGACTAGAGGTGTAGACTACGGTCGAAAGAGTAAGCCCCATTTGAAGTGCCTTTTAGGTAACGTAGAACACATTTACAAGTACCCTAGTGTGTGTTTAGTGAATTTGCTGAAAACTGACTTAACTTGTTGACAAAAAAACTAATATCTGGTCTTGTGTTACACAAATACTGAAGTCCACCAACACTACTCCGATAGTGAGTTCAAAGCTCAAATGATGTACCGTCATGAAGAGATAACTTTGTTGCTGTGTTGATGGGAGTTAAGCAAGGCTTGCACGAGGACATATTGGCTCGGCAAAGAAGATCGTGGATATAATGACTTTGTGAAAGATACAACCCATTGTTGTTTCGATAAGCCTCAAAACCAAGAAAGTGACTTATGCTTCCAAGTGTTTTTAATGCAAACTGAGATTGTAATTGATTTATGATTGTATGGATTGCTTGAGATGAGTTTCCTGTGATTAGGATATCATCTACGTAGACTAGTAATATTGTAGTGACATCTTGCTTGTGAGAATAAAGCAGAGAAATATCTAACCTAGAATTGATGAAGCCCCTCTAGAATAATGCATGTTTAAGTTTATAGAACCAAGCCCTAAGAGCTTGTTTTAAACCATAAAGAGCCTTAGTTAACTTGCAAACATGATGTGACTTTGTTGAGCTTTCAAATCCTTGTGGTTGACGAATGTAGATTGTTTCCTGCAGTTCACCATTTAAAAATGCATTGCTAATGTCATCTTACTGTATATCCCAGTGATGGGAGATAATAAGTGACAAAATGACTTTAGTTGTCGAGGCTTTAACAATTAGACTAAAGGTCTTCGAAAAATCAACACCAGGGGTGTGATTAAACCCTCTGGTAACAAAATGAGCTTTATACTTAAAAATGGTCCCATTAGCGTTGTATTTTAGTTCGAAACACCCATTTAGTGCCAAGGATATGCATAGTGGGTTCATAGAGAACAAGTGTTCAAGTATTATTTTGTTGTAAAGCATGAAGTTCACCTTGCATAGCCTGAAACCATATAGGGTCATTTAAGGCTTATGAAACAGTTGTAGGCTTAGTATGTGGGGTAGAGACAAGAGTGGCATAATAGATTTTGGATTTGAAGATACCACTTTTGGAGCGAGTTTGCATAGGATTAGTGGTTTGTGGTAATGGTAAGACGGAATCATTGATTGCAGTGTTAGTTGTGGTAGTATGGGCTAGAGAGCAAGGAGTTGGACAGCTTATCTGCTGATTAACAGAGGATTCCAGTGATTGGAAGTGTTCTACTGTTAAGGAGTGATCTGAAATTGCTTTCAAATAGAATGAGGTTGAAGATATAATGGAAATAGGTAGACTTGGTGGGGCTGCATTTTTGTTTGAATTTAAGGGAAAAAGTTGAGAAAATGGGAACTTTTCTTCATTGAATTCTACATGGAGAAATATGAAAATCTTACATTGATTGTTTAGGCATTTATAGCCTTTGTACATTGAACTATATCTAAAAAAACACATTTTGTGATGTGAAAATCAAATTTATGATAAGAATAGTATCTAAGGTAAGGAAAACAGCTGCAACCAAAAGTTTTAAGGTAGAGATAATTTGGTGGTTTATTGTACAACTTCTCAAAGGTTTGTTGTACAGCTTCTCAAATGGTGAGATGTTGTTGATTCTTGGAGATGGAAGATTATTGATGAGAAATGTAGCTGTAGAAAAAGCTTCAAGCCAGTAGGTAAGAGGCATATGAGCATGGGATACGAGAGCTAGGCGTATTTCAGTGATATGTCTATATTTTCTTTCGAAAATATCATTTTGTTGGTGGGTATAAGGACAACTCAAACGTGGTTATATCCCATGTTGTGTAAGGTAAGATAACAGGGCTTTAAATTCCCCTCCCATGTCAATGTGAAAGGCTTTGATTTTTCTGTTTAACTGAAGTTCAATGTTGGTTTTGAATTTAATGAAAATAGATAGTGTGTCTGATTTTAGCTTTAGTGGATAAAACCATGTAAACCTAGTGCAAGCATCAACAAAAATAAGATAATATTTGTGCCCTTCTATTGAGAGATATAAAGAGGATCCCTAAATGTTAGAATAAATGATATCTAATAGATTTTGGGGTATGATGTCATGTATTTGAAATGGTAACTTATGCAATTTTCCCTGTTTACAAGCATCACAAAAGGACAAGTTGTTTAGGTTTATGTTGAACTTTATTGAACTCATAATTGTTTCAATATTTTGTTGGAAGAATGTCCTAGTTTGGCATGCCAAACATTTGCATTCTGTTGTGCTAAATTTGCCTCACAATAACTTTTGTTTGAAGAAAAAAATATGTATAGTGTGGAGAACCAAAAACATTAAAACTGGGAGCAGAATGTGATTGTTTGAATGGCCTTATTTGGTTTTGTGGTTTGGTGGCTTCAAGACTATATAGGCCATGCCAAAGCACTCCTTTAAGTAGAACCTTCCCTGTTGCCTTGTCCTTAAACAAACAATTAACATCAATTAACTCAACAATAATCTTGTTATCTTTGGTGAGTTTAGATATACTAAGTAGGTTTTTGGTTATGTTTAGAACATGTAAAATTTGTTTCAATGCAAGAGGTGTGTGTATGTTGTCTTGGAAGTGAATATGAGATGAACCCATATTAGCAATAGGAAGGGAAGTACCATTTCTAACAGTAAGTTGATCTTTGTCACCATATTCTAAACTGATTGAAAGATTGTTAAGGTCTGTTATTACATGATTTGTAGCTCCACTATCTACAAACCATGTACTGTCACTAAGTGTTTCAGAAGAAGGATTACCTTGCTGATTTAAGGCCAAATAGGATTGAGGGTAGCCTTGTGACTTGTTTTGTGTAGATTTTCCATTGTTGTTAGATCTCCATGGTTGGTTAGTGCTTCCTTGCCACTATATGTCGAACCTTTTGTGACATTTGAGTGCCTCCTGGCCAAGTTTGTGGCATAGCTGACAAAATATTCAATTTCCATTCCATCTTTCTCCTCTTCCACGACCTCCTCTACCTTTAAAGCTGCTCTGTCTACCTTGATTGTTATAGTTTTGGTTATTGTTGTTGAAAGTTACATAGTTGGCAGTAGGTGATGAGATGCCTGTTAGGGTGATTGCGTTCAACTGTTCTATTCTTGTTTCATGCATCATAAGAGAGTATTGTACTTCTTGTAGAGTTGAAGTTTTCATGGAGTGTGTTAGATAAACCACAACAGGATCATATTCATGACCAAGATTATTGAGAGCACTTAATATTAGTTCATATTCTGTGATGACATGTCCTACAACTTGAAGTAAGTCTCCTATAGTTTTAACTTTTTGTATGTATTCAGATATAGTGTGTGATCCGTTTTTAATTGTTGAGAGTTGATGTTTGAGCTGCAGGACTCTAACCATGGAGGTTTAAGCATAAAGATTTTCAAGGACTTGTCATACTTGGTGGGAGGAGTTGGAATGGTTTGCCTGACCAATTACTTCTTCTCCAATGGTTGAGAGTAACCAACATAGTAGCAGCTGATCTGTTTTACGTCAGGTTTTGTAATCTATTTGGTCAGTGGCTTGATTTGCATCTGCACTGAAAGTTTGAAGAGGAGGTGCAATGGTGATGAAGTGTTCAAGTTCAAAAGCTCTTATGGCTGTAAGTACTTGTGCTCGCCAGTTGATGAAATTCTGCTTGTCAAGCTTAATGGGAAGGTTGAAGTTCAGGGCTTTTGCTAGAATGGGAAAATCAAGAGGAGTGAAAGGTTGTGCGGAATTATGGCTAGTAGCTGATTAGCCAGAGTTGGGATCCATTACGCTGGTCAGGAAAGTTTTGATACCATGTAAAGGCTTATGAGAGGAATAGAATATGTGTATTTATTATTGTCTCATGGACTTATTTATATATATAAGAATTACAACAGAAAGAAGAATATTGTTATTTGTTATAGATACTCGCAGCCAATTGTTGCGTTTGTTGTAACAGAAGTTTATAACAGCGGGCAATAGAAATGTCTTATGTGCCCGTAATGTATCTTCATTTTACAATGCCATTGAATTTCCTCAAAACAATTGAACATGAAATTTACATAAAATCTATATCTGAATTTCTCGTAAGCACACCAGTAAAAAAAAAAAGAAAGATGAACTAATCTAGAAACGCATTTCAATGAGTGACCTTCTGATCGAGAAATAACTACTTAGTTGCTACAAAGTTAGCAAGAGAGGAGGAGAAAGATGCCCTCTGATCGTCTCTACACGTGATATAGAACAGATGTGTTGAAGAGCTTTAATGGAGGCCATAACTCCATCGTCTATCCAAGTTCTAAATGTGCAAGATCAAGTACATTGATCCGCGCGCAAAAATCAAAATGGTCCTTCAGCATTGAAACTGTTTGCAAGTGTGAGATGGTCCTTTCACTGCAAAGTCGAGGGGACTTGATGCAGTTCAATATGGTCACAAGAAGCAGTTCCGTGAAGAATTGGAATGCGGGCACCGAACCAGCTCCTTGGAAGGAGTTAAGTTGAATACGAGTCACTGAAATTTTCATTTAGATACTTAATAATGCATTTTACATTTTAAAGATTATCTGCTTTAGCATTATCACGTGAATAAACTTTTAAGAGAAAATTTTGTTATCGTCAGTATAACCGATCGAAGACAAAATTGAAAATAGATTATATTTAAAAACATGTCCAGTAGACCAATGTTTCCCTATTTTTCTTTGTAATTGCAATCTTACAAATACCGTATTAAATTTGGTATCAGATTGAATTCTAATACGGTACTGTATCGGTATCAGTTAATATCGAGTATCGTTTCAGGTAATTTTTAAATTTATAAAATAGTTCTTAAATTTTTTTTAAAATTACAAAATAGTCTATTGTCATATTGTATAGTTGTACAGTTTTAGTTTATATATATCTTTATTATATTCTAAT
>JANVCQ010000008.1:14150710-14163416 GCA_025531925.1 Erythroxylum plowmanianum | reverse complement strand
CTAGCTATTCCCGGGTTCAAAGGGTTTGTCCCGGTTAGGTTTCCGACCTCTGCGTGGATACCGTTAGAGACGGTCTCTTTTGGTCGTTATGGTTTGACTGGTTATACTTACACATGGATCCTGGCTTTCGAGAACTTCCCGGAACAAAAAGTTTTGTTTTCCGCACTGTGTTCATGTGATGGACACCCCGGGATTTTCCTTCAGATGGTTCTACACAAATTATGCAACTTCTGTAAATTAAGCAATTTTTAGACAATGAGAATGAGTTTTAGGATTTGGTGGCTTGTATAGTGGACTATATGCGTATGTATTTTTTGAACCATATATACAAGAAACCATGTATAACTTCATATCTAACAGGAGAAATATGGATGAATGAATTATTGAATGGTTATAAAAAATGAAGTTTTAATATATTTAAGATGAATTAAATTACATTTCGTCAATTATACATGGTTTTGAAAAATAATTATGGTCTGAAGCTTTCGGATAGATGTCAATTTTGTAGAAAGGGAGTTTATTCGTGAATGTCCTAAGTGGGTTTATTCGTATTTTTCTTGATACGATCAGCAATCCGAGAATCAAATTTTCAAAACCACCGATAAGTAATTTTAAGATTTGTAAGATTTGCTATTTATGATTTAGAGTTTAATGATATCATTCATACTAATTATGTTGTCTCTATTGACACTTAGGTAAATATTACTTAGTTGACAAAGACTATCTGAAAGAGAAGGATATTGACACCTTATCTAAAGACAAAGTACCTTAATCAGGGTTTTGTGGTGTAAATCTAAAAATGCTTAGTATTCATTGATGAATTAAACTAAAATAATTTATGCAGCTTTGGTGTTGCATAATTATATTAGAAGAAGCACAATTGACTGCCTGACTTTTTACATCATCGATTAAGATCCTGAATTTATACCTCCAGATGTATTTGAAGATTTTAAAATTAACTCCACACAAGAAGACATTAAAGAACCGAGAACTCGGGAGATGAAAACTATTCGTGATAATATTGTCTCTAGTTTAATAACAATTGGACGTCGTTCTTAGATTATTATAAACATTTGCTTTAAATGATGATATTGACTTCTTTTGTTCTTTTTAAATGCTTATGAGAATATTCAAACAAATTAAGATATAATATTCATGTCCTTATAATTTTTTAAAGTCGTGTCTTTATAAGTCATTTTACATATAAACAATTAATACTAAATAGTTAATTTTATCAAACATCTTTAAATAAACAGCTGATATTATCCGCTACTTAAATTAGTTATATTAATCTACTATCAGCTAACTACTGATAGAATTAACTAACAATTAATGCAATATGTTGATTGCCAAATAGGACTTTCCTCTTTCTAAAATCATTCTCTTCCTAGAGTTTAATATTTACGTAATTTACATTTTCTTATTTCAAATTTACTTGTTCTCTAATCTCCTTTTTGAATTTTTATTTTTTAGGCAATTAGACAAATATTTTCTTCTTGGTAAAGTTATAATTGCTATTATTTTGTATTTTATAACTTTTTATTCACATATTTTTTTTTAAATATTCAACAAACTTCTTAATAATTTTGTTAAATTTCTTCCTAAGTGTTAAACAATAATTTAAGATACTAATTTAAAACAAATTTGTCTTAAAACTTTTCTTATTTATTATATATGAATCCAATAATAACCGTTCATTCAACTTTTAAAATTTCAATCTTTTTATTTACGATTTCATCTTTGAAACATTAATAATTATTAATTTATTAGGTCATTGTCTCTTAAGATAATCTTAATAGCTTTAAGAATCCAACTTAAATTAGTCATTTGAATGTGTCATACATTATATTCACGCCTAGAAAATTTATATAAAATTTTCATTACATTATTTAATTATCATAATCTACTCGAATACTGGAATCAAAGTATATCATGATTAAATATAGTTGATTTAATAGTAAGCTTGGATTGACGGTATGTAGAAATGTCAATTTTGGCCCGATCTAGTTCAATTTTGACCCAAGTTGATCGGGCCATAGGTGGGCCACGAACCACCCAACCCGACAATCGGGCTAGATTGGGCCAGGGACAGCTTGGGCCCTGCCCAACCCATTGACATATATAACAATATGAATAATTCGTAAGAGTTTAGATGCAAATTTAGTTTTTAAAACATATGTGTTCATGTTTTATGATATAATATTAGATCCTAAAATAAAACACATAGACTTATTTTGTTTTTTAAGAAATTAAAAATAATCTTTAAATTTTTTTAAAAATACCTAGTTTTTAATTTTCTATAAAATCCTTTTTATTAGACTTCAGTTAAAAAATAACAATAAAACACATATGATATTAATACCATATATAGACTAATTAAATATTATTAACATAATAACTCAATTCAACTCTTAAACTTAATTCAAACTAATTAAACTCGATCTACATTAATGATTCATTATAATTGTAATAAATTATTAGTTTGGTTTGGGTTTAATGAGTTCGATTAAAGTTAAAGAGCTAAACTAAATCATCATAAAAGGAGCATTTAATTAGTACACATGTAATGTTCATACTATATGTATTTTATTGTTATTTTTTAACTGAAGTTTAAAACAAGGAATTAAAAAAAGAAATTTAAGGCATAATGTTACATCAAATGTAGCTCTCTTAATGAAGCATAAGGATGCAAAGACAAAGTTAAGTAGAGGCAAGTAATTTAGTGAAAGAAAAGGATAAGTGAAACAAGACAGTGATGTTTTTGTAAGTAGTAAAAAACAACATGCAAGTTCTCACCTTGTCCATATTGCAAAAAGAGGAGTCGCACTAAAAACTACTACTAGTTGAGGCCTAATAGGATTTATAATCAACTAGGACATGTTAAGAAGGTTTGCAAAAGTAGAGATAAGGAGCAGCTAAAAAGCATAAAGCAAAACTATTTAAGGTAGAAGCATAATTTGATAAGAAGCTCTTTATTGCAATTGCAAATTTAGTAACAATAATTTATGCTTGCAGTTGACTACGTGATAGTGTGTTCATATCACATAACAAACAATGATAAAGTTGGGTTTCTTTTTCAATTCGGAAGTGAAAACCTTGTTAGAGTTCAAGAAGTTTAAAAGCTTATTATAAAAGTAGATTGACTATTTAATTATATCTTTATGTCATATAATTTTACTGAAATAAGGAATTCAAGTAGTTTTTGGATCATTAAAGAAGCAAACAACAACTTATTGTTCATTTTAATCATCAGTAGAACAAGGTCAGTAAGAGAATGAACTAGACAGTGATGGAAATGGCATGTTGCTTGATGTTTGAGAAAAACATTCCCAAGTATTTTAGACTTGGTGCATATTTCACTTTATTTATTAAACATGATTTACAAATATATGAAACTTGATTTAATAGTAAACTTTAGTTTAACACCGCAAAGTAGCTAGTTAGTTGCATATGTTATTTACACATTCGAAATGCAAAAAGAGGCAAGTTAAACATGAAAGATTAGATGGGAGAGTTCATGGATACAACACTACAAGCAAAGTTACAAATTTTATAGCTTAAAGGTTAGAAAAATAATAACTAATAGAAGTATGGTATTCAATGAAAACAGTAGCTTGAATTAGGAAAACAACAATGTAGATGTTGTAATCAATTGAAAAGCTATAGATAACAAATGCACAAAAAGAATAATTCATGTAAGCTATTATTTCAATACTCAATACTAAATTCTAAAACATCAAAATCTCAATTTTATTTTAAATATATAATCATATTTTTCAAAAATTCAATTCTTTAAAAATTAAAGTAAAGTAAAATTGTCTATTGCAATTTATTTTTACGATAAAGAATAAACTAAGACACGTATTTAATTAAAATAATTAGGCTACGACAAACATTAAATATCCAAAAGCAAATTCATTTTAACTAATACTATCCCAATGTAGCAGAAGCAAAAATAGATCTAGATATTTAATGTTTAATTTAATGCTTAAAAGTGAAATCTGTTCTTGAAGTTTTAAGATTCTCTTATTTTTACATTAAAATAAAAGATAATAATTTTGTTTTATTAAAAACTAGATCTAAAAGAATAAGAATTGTACTTAACTAATGTACTTCATAATCGTCTTATTCATAACATTTAAGTTGATTCAACATGACAGAACATTTTATGAAAACATGGCTAATTTAAATCTAAATTACAATCTTTAAACTAGTTAATTAATTAGTAAAGTCTAAAATCATATAGTTATAAAGATGAGCAAATAATTGATTGAATACATAGGAAAATGAAAATCCGTAAGGATGTAGTTTCGCAAAAAACTTGGTTATGTCGTAGTTGCTTTGAATTGTATCTGTGGTTGTTTGATATAAAGCAATTGTATCAATAATTTATAAATTTTCTAACATAAATGAAAATAGAAAAATTAAACGTGAAATAAACAAATCAACACTCGAGATTTGGTAATACAATTCAACAAATCTTGCCTACTTCTGTGGGGCCCATACTCTGCTTAATCACTTTGACCAATGAGTGATAATAGTTTTACTCAAGGCATTATAGAGTTGACTCACCCTACCCTTGCACTATCCCTCATCCTCACAACTTGTGAAAGTATTTCACTCCTAATAACACGACCATCTCGTGATAACCTTGACAGAGAATTTTCTCAACAGTATTTGATAATAAAGATGAAAATAAAATTACTCAAGTGATAGAAACAATAATTGAAAACCCAAAGTGTTAATTGTTTCGCAAACTTTCTGCAAACTTTTTTGACACTAACAAAATAAGAAAAAGCAAAATAAAAACACCAAAAATTTAGTAGCTCAGTTTGACATACATTACCTAAGTCTGCGGAGCCCTCACTCAGCTTAATAACTTTCATCGAAGTACAATAGATTTATCCAAGGCTTTACTGAGCCGACACCATCAACCCTTGACACTATCTTTCAACCTCACTTTCCGTGAAATAATTTCACACCCAATAATATGACTGCCTCGTACTAACCTCAATAGAGGATTTTCTCAATCAATTTTTTAACGAAAGAATAATGAACAAATAACTCAAGTGATTAAAAGAATAAAGAATGAAAACTAAATACAATTGAGATAGAAAAGAACAACTTCCTGATGAGTTTCATTCTACTGAAATAGATCTGGAAGTCGTTGCAACAATAATGGGTTGATTCACATAAACACTAACACGAAGCCACAATTGCACTAATAACACATTCACCAACCAAATTATACGCAGTCCATAAAAAAATCAATTAATAATCATTGAGTTAATGAAGAATAATGCAGCCAAGAAATCACCCACAATCCCAGAAGACCAAGTCCACTTCACCATAGCTAACACTAACCCACTGTAGTAATACTCTTTTCACCATAGCATAACATTCACTGCACCATCAACGTACACAACACAGCCACGGTTTACACAAGCACCACTCCTACAATATTGATTAAATAATTAATTTACTTCACAACCGTATGCCGAACACACACACACATCATTCTTCTATCTCCAATTAACGCATACCCACTAAATCACTACACCATAGCTATCACTTCATCATGGGTTCTATGACAGACTCACAATATTCAACTATTGCCTTGACCAATTAATTACCCTCACTTCAACGCCACACACACACATTTTTTCTCAATGCCGCAGTCTTTATTTTTCTTAACAATTAATAGCCATAAATTGTATGCCACACATGCATATCAAAACTCCCTTACTGCACACTCACATTAGGGATAGATATCTGTCGCAAATTCACGATATACACAAATTCCTTTATTTTCTTTATCCATAAAATCCATAAATCCAGCAGTAACTCCTGCAGTAAAAAAAATTCCAAAATCAACATGATAATAGACTCTAATCCAAGATAAGATTCTTTTTCAACTAGAAGATTATCCACATGACTTTAGAATCCGAGTCATTATCCAATTAATATCCTATATGCCCAATTATTAAATAATGTCAAAATAATTACTTAGATATATAACATATATCCTAACAATAATAGACATAAACAAAGACATTTGAGATCAGATAAACAACTCGCCTAAAAATCCAACTTCTTCAACGAAAGTTCTAGAAGTTGTCCACCAAAAATTTTGCTGTGAACCTTCAATAATGTCACTGAGATATCCCATGCATAGCAATAACAAATTCACCAACAAAATGATCATTTCTTCATCGAAACGTTCCAAATAATGGAGCTACAAAATACCCGAAAACCATTGGAGATTTTCTCCATGAAACAACAATGAAGACAACTTAGAAAATAGCACAACATAGAGAAAACGTAGCTGCCAGATATGGATGATATACCTTGTGAAATCAGCTGCAAAAGATAATCTAAGGTTCTCCAAAAATTTCGACTGCCAAGCCACAATATGCTTGTCATTTTTCCACCAAAAAATGACAACAATATAACCCCAAAAGTTATGTAAAACACATCAAGAATATAGTTGCAAAATAGTTAATAGAATCTCCAAAATTCCAACTACCTTAGATAATCATTATCCCCAAAATAGGTTAATAGTCCAAAATCTACGTGTTATCTTAGTTAAGATATGGTGATTTGATTTCAACTTAATCCTATCATGACTAGGATTTTATTCCAAATAAACCTCATCTTCAAAGAATCCTACATAGAGTAAAATACTCGTCATTAGTGAAATTCCATCAATAACCAAAGGTGTCCAATTACAAATAATGCCCAAAATGTCATAACACATATCTTAACAATCTTTCTCTTTTTAGCATTATTTGTCATATATCAAAACTCCCCCTCAAGATGATAATTGAACATATAACATCAAGATTACAAAATATATAAGAACTCCCCCTTAATCAAACATCGAGTTCTAAATAACTTGCAAATGACATTAAGTGCACATAACATCAAGTTCGTTGAGTTCAAAAATAATAGTACCAAAGTTAAAAAAGTTCTCCCCTTTGGGACAAAAAATGCTAAAAAGTAAGAAAATTAGTCACGTATATACCTTAAAATCTCTCCCTAAATGGAATAGTTACCTAAAACATTATGATATCTCTCCCTTGGGATAAAACAATGCCAAAACGAAGAAATCCTTCAATGCAATCAATCTTAACGAATAAAGAGGCATAAAAATTAGCAGTAGCTGCAACAGAAAAATCAAAAGTATGCCAAGATGATAATTTATCACCAGTCAAAACAGTAGCTAATATATCAATACTCACATCAAAGTCATCCGCATAAGACTGATTAAATTCATAAACTCCAAAAATGCATTCACTGAATCATAATCAAACTTAATCAATCTCCTTCTCACATTATCTATGTAAAATCATATTGCCTAATCTCATACAGCCTATGATGTAGAGAGAAACCAATAAAAACTTGAAAAACCCGAATTATAGAAAACCCGAATCTTCCTACAGGTCTCCAACTAAGCATCAACATTTTTTTGATATAACTCCATAAATCAAAATCCAAAAGTAGAATTCTCAAATCATCAAGCAGAGCCTCATTTTCACATCAAATATACTATTCAATAAGTAAGGAAAAGTCAGAAACACACCAAACACCTAAACCATAGAAAATTTATAAATCAAAAACTAAAAAAATCTAGACGTTAACTCCTTCAAACCCTCCTTTTCTTTTTTTTGTTTTCTTAATAAATAACATCAATATAAGTCAAAAGTGTAAAGCACACCATCCCTATGCCCCTCAAAGAAATTCAAACTTAGCCTTATTCCTCGCCACATTATCCCTATCATCAACTGTCTGGTTGGTTTCTTCCTTCGAAGTAACCAACTGGTTCTCTGTCTTAATAGTTTCATTTCCAGCAATAACTAACTGTGGATCTGAATAGTTTCTACTATTAACTCCTTTATGTGTCTGTTTTGATGTGTGAGAGTGCAACATAAAGCAATTATCCGCCAATCTTCTGCCACTTACTAAACACTCTCCTTATTCATTCAATACCTTGCATCCATCATTAGTAAATTCCATTATCACAAAGTTAACTAATACTCACCAAGTAGGTTTTAAAACCATCAACGTGAAGCACATTTTTGAGGTGTGGCAAACCATCAATGCAAAGGGTCCCTCCTCCAATAACTAAAACCTTCTTTCCATCACCAACTGTAACATGGTTGTCTACACAACTTTGATAATCTGTCAAGTAATTTCTTTCACCTGTCATGTGAGCTCGTATAGATTTAAAAGCCACAAGTGCTTATAATTAACTCTTTCTAACTCAAGTATGTTTAGGTAACGTGGGTTACTGCTGGAAATTCATAGAAGATTGTCTAGATGAAATATCTTTTGTAATAACTTGTAACAATTTGGCCTTGTGTGCCCGTTTACCCCACGAAAGTGATAAGTAGGTATAAATTTTTGTTTTCTCTTTGATGTTTCTCTTTAGACAAATTTAGCTGCACCATTTTTTTCATCATTCAACTTAGAGCAATCACCTTTATATCCAATGCCTTAAAGGTCTCATTTAATCTTACCAATTTCTAACAACTTTTCGATACCTCTATTTAATATTCTTGTCCTTTTTTTCATACTGACTAACTTCAACTTTGTTTCATTTAGCTCATCTATTGTAGATAACAACTTCTTCTCTAGATCTTGATTGGTATTCTTTATGGTAGAGTTTTACTCCTTTAATTTATAATTTTCTTAAATATTTAGACCCATTTAGCATACATTAACCCATAAGCTTTGCAAATATCCTCCCTTTTGTAATCCGAATCCCTATCATCTGTGTCATAATATAAACAGAAACTTTGGACTGATTCATTTGCAATTTTCTCGAAGTTTTAGACTAATTCATCTTCATTTTTACCATCAATTTCTTCTCTGGTTGATGTTAAGCATGCAACTAGATTTTTGATGTATAAAATAACCAACATAGCACTATCACTCACAATTTCTTTTTCGTGTCGTACTCACTTTTAAATTCGTTTTCACTCCAAGTGCTGGTGTAAGACTTCCTTTTTTCTCCTTTTAATAGTATTGGCACATTCCGATTTTATATGTCTGAAATCTTGACACTCATGACATTGTATCTTTTTTCTTTTGCTTGTTGTTTGAAGTTATTGTTGGAAAAACTCCCACCATTATGTCTGAACTCAGGTTTATCTTTCTTCATCTTCTTTAGCCACTTGCTGAAGTTTCCAATTAGTGACAACATATCATTAGTTTCATCGGGGTCATCTCCTGAATCATTCATAGATTTAGCAACTTCAGCTTGCAAAGCCAACTCTTTGTTCTTCTCACGCTTATATCTCAACAAGTTCATCTCAAAGTTTATGAGAATCCTAATTACATTATTTAAAGATAATTCATTAATATCACAAGCTTCTTCAATGATTGCAATTTTTGATATGAATATAGGAGACAATGATCTAAATATTTTCCTGACAAGTTTCATATTTGAATACTTCTTTTCAAGTTGAAGTGTTTCATTGACAATATCACACAGCTGCTCATAAAAATTTCTGATAGTGTCACTTTCCTCCATCTTAAGCTCTTCAAATCTAGTAGCCAACATTTGAAGTTTTGAAGTTATCACCAATTTTGATCTCTCATGTATTGTTTGTAATGTACCCTATACTTCATTTGTTGATTCGCAAGCTAATATCATACTGAGACATCCATCATCTACAACACTAAAAATTGCATATATTTCTAAAGAGTTATCAAGTGTTTCTTCTTCTTCATCTCTTGTCCATTCAGATGGATTTTTAAGCATTATTTATTCCTTTCCATTAGTCGTCATTGGATGTAAAATTGAGTTCCATGCTTTTGTTCCTTGTTCTTGAATAAGTATTATCATTCATGATTTCTACGCAAGATAATTCGAACCATCTAGTAACGTTGGGCTGTTGATTGATGCCTGTCCCCTTGTATCCATAATTGCAAAACACAGATTTGCAACAACTTGACATGTCAAGTTTTGATTCGATGACCCGCTTTGATGCTAATTGAAAATTCAACAGGATGTAGTTTTGCAAAAAATTAGTTCTGCCACAATTGCTTTGAACTGTATCTGTGGTTGCTTGATATAAAGCAATTGTATCAACAATTTATAAATTTTCTAGCACAAATGAAAACAGAAAAATTAAATGACAAATAAACAAATCAACACTCGAGATTTAGTAAAACAATTCGACACATCTTGCCTACGTTTGCGAGGCCTTTACTTAGCTTAATCACTTTCACCAAAGAGTAATAATAGTTTTACTCGAGATATTACAAAGTCGACTCACCCTACTATTAACACTATCCCTCATCTTCACAACTCTTGAAAGTATTTCACTCCCTATAATACAATCACCTCGTGTTAACTTTAATAGAGGATTTTCTCAATAATATTTAATAATAAAGAATGAAAATAAAATAACACAAGTGGTAGAAACAATAATAAACATAAACAAAGACATTTGAGATAAAGTGAACAACTCCCCTAAAATCTTAACAAAGGATTTTCTCAATAGTATTTAATACTAAAGAATGAAAACAAAATAACACAAGTGATAGAAACAATAACAAACATAAACAAAGACACTTGAGATAAGATGAACAACTCCCCTAAAAATCAGCTTCTTCAATGAAAGATCAGGAAGTTGTCCACCAAAAATTTTGTTGTAAACCTTCAATAATGTCACTGAGATATCCCACGCATAGTAGCAGAAAAATCACCAATAAAATAAATGATTTTTCATTGAAACGTTACAAACAATGGAGTTGTAAAATACTAGAAAATTACTAGACATTTTTGCCACAAAACAACACCGAAGACAACCTAAAAAATCGCACAATGTAGGGGGAAAACGTAGCTGTTAGATATGGATGATATACCCGTGAAATCAACAGCAAAAGATAATCCAAGATTATCCAAAAGTTCCAACTGCCAAGTCACAATATGCCTGTCATTTTTCCACCCAAAATGACAACAATATAGCCCCAAAAATCACATAAAACACAACAAGAATGTAGCTGCAAAATAGTTAATAGAATCTTCAAATATTCAACTACCTTAAATAATCGTTATCCCCAAAAAATGATGTAAAAAAAAGTCTAAAATAACCAAAAATCTACATCTTATCTTAGTTAAGATACGGTGGTTTGATTTCAACTAAATCCTATCATAACTAAGATTTTATTCCAAATAATCGTCATCTTCAAGGAATCTCACATAGAGTATGATACTCTTTATAGTAAAATTTTACAAATAACTAAACATGTCCAATTACAAATAATGCTCAAAATGTCATTACAGATATCTTAACTGAAAACATAATTGTTTATAATTTTATAGGGCTAAAAAGTCGACTTTGAATCCGACCAAATTGTTTAATGAATTCTAGTAAACATAAAGTTTATTAAATAATATACATTCTACTAAAAATTATACTTTTGTGAAACAATAAATATCTTAATAGAAAGTAATTTAACAATTACACGTTTCGTGTTAAGACATATCTTATCATTTCAAATAAGAAAGTCATACATAATTATCAATCACACAACTTTAAATTAAAAAGTATATCACGTATGAACTGACAGGGGGCAAGGAATCTATAACTCTCAATTGAACATCTATCATACACCATCCCATCAAAGTGACGTTTATGTTCACAAAATTCATAGAATATTTGAAAAGGATGCTCCACATGTCAATTTGATATTGTAATTTGACTTATACAATTATAGTGATCTTTGCTTCCTAAATTTTTAAGACGTATTATGTACATGTTTATAGGTCGAACTTTGGAGCAGTCGCCCTCTCAATACTCGCAAAGATCATTTTAAATTTTATTACTCATTTTATGTCAAGAATTTTGTTAATATTCTTAATAACAAATACTCCTCCAGAGCCTCCACCGAAAGTTCAACATTTCACTTAAAAAATTACAAAAATATTATTAAAAGTGGTCCAATTTTCAAACAGACTTACAAAAAGATTTTGACTTAACTTAAAGGGTCGGCTCCGTACAGTAGGCGGACATGCTCAAAGAGTCCAATCAAACATGTTATAAGATTACAATGAGATTGTGGGAATAGGATTTTCCATTCAAGAGTTCAATTTTCTTTGGTTTTTCGACTTTTTGTTGTCCCAATACAGAACTAAAGTTGCATTGGATGGTGACCTAAAGAAAAGCGTAGATCCATTGGGGGATTCTTAGAAAAAGATTTGACATAACAACATCCAAATCCCAATTTGTTTTCTTGCTTTCGAAACTGACAAATTGGTTCAAACGTCGTTTCATTAGAGGGAGGATAGGCTTTAAAGACCAAATCAAAATATATGGTTCCCAGAAGCTTTTAGGATCTAAGGCTATATATTTAAATTTATAAAACGTAAAAGAGATTTGAATTTTTAATTTTCTTAAAATTTTCCTTTTAGATTATTTACTTATTAAATTAACTATAAATTTTAGTTTTCATTTAATCATATTATTGAAATTTTATTATTGGTATATTTGAGGATTATAAGTTCTGGTCGGGTCGGTCGTGCAGGGCCCGAGCTCAGTCAAAACGACCCGTGGGCCAATCGGTCCATTCTTCAAAGATCAGTCTTATACCTAATGGCTATGTCAAGCCCAAGCCCAATCCACGCTCTCCTCAGCCCGTCCGCATGTGAGAGACTCCCATGCACACGTAAAGATCTAAACCTAGTTGTTGCTCC
>JANVCQ010000008.1:14132721-14149160 GCA_025531925.1 Erythroxylum plowmanianum | reverse complement strand
TTATTATTATTATTATTATTATTATTATTATTATTATTATTATATTTAATCACTTCATATGCAAACTATAACTAATATTTCCCTATTCTTTTTGTCTTTCACACGATGAACTATTATGTTTCATTAATATCTTTTAATATAATCGCTTACCAGTGTGCTTTGGTTGTATAAAGCACGTATAAGAAACATAACTAGTGTGTCAGGCATGATTTATGATGCTCTTGATCTTAAAACAAAATGATTACGAAGAGATTACTCAAAATAAATGCAGAATGTTAGTAACATGACTCATATGTGAGATATTTATTAAATGAGCATTAGCACCCAAAATCAACTTGTTAATTATAACCAACTAAATATCGTCTTCATATTTGAAATGGGCAACACATCTGATCATGTTTTCTTGTTTAAATCAGTTAACAACTCGAAGGATGAAGGAAAGAGGACTTTTCTACCTTTCTACCTTCGAGCTGTACAATGATTTAAACAAGAAAACATGGTCAGATGTGTTGCCCATTTCAAATATGAAGACGACATTTCTGGTGAATTAAAAAAAATTGAAAGATTGATAAAAAGAGGTAATGGAGCTGCGTAAGAAATTTGAAATTCCTACTTTCTATGGTGTAAAACATAAACCCCCTTTCAGATGGTGATACTATTAGTTTATATCCTATAACCAATTGATTGGATATATATTTGTAACATAATTAATTAATTAAAATTTTTATCTTATATATGTTTATTTAATTAACTAACTTGTAAAAGAAAGTTTATGAGAAAAAAATACATTTTATAAATAAAATTATATATGATGATACCATAATTATAATATTCATGTTACATTTAAGTATTATCTTTAAATTGTTTCTAGTTATTTCTCTATTAAAACTAAACATTAACAAATTGTAAAACTGGCATATGCTATATTTCTTCTTTATGAAGTAGATATATCACATAGATTAAAGTATAAAAATACTTAAACAAATATGTTGTTACTTGTTATAAAAATTTCACTAACATGACTGATATGAGAATTTCATATGAAATATTACTTGTGTTTATGAAAATGTAGGTTATATTCATTGTATAAGTAATCATTGAACTTGAGATCTTTGAGTTATCTCGTATAGAGATTGTTATATGTTAATACTACATATGATATATATTAGTCAATGATAGCTCGATTCATAGTTATTGAAGAAAACATATACTATATAGATATTTTTGAGTGATAATATAAAATTTATAACCCTAAAGTAATTAAGAAGAATTTTTTATTATTCTCGGTTAGTATTAATTTGAATTTTTTTGGCTAAGGTAGAATAACAGTTTGAAAATAGTTTTTAAATGTCATTAAAAGAATAAATTACTAATGCTCAAGGACTAATATAATTAAATTAAAATAGAGTACACATTGATTTCACAATCTATAGTTGATTAGAATATTGTATGATAAAATGATTAAATTATATAAAAATTTATGCTCAAAACGTTAATCAATTGACATTCATAATATTTGAGCGCTAATAATACATTCCTAGATTTTAATATTGTTGATTAATTAGAACTAAAAATAAATTAAAGAGTTTAAATCTATATTTAAGATTATAATTTATATCCATTGTATTTAAGAATTTAATAGATTACGCACAAAAAGCCTCTGGAAAGAGAAGTGGTAAGTCTAAGTTTGACTTAATTATAAAGTTCACAAAACATTATAGTTAAATATAAAATACTTGATAAATAATGACTAATATTGAATTTTATTGAGATCTAATTAGCGTTTAACTATAATTAATTGTAATACTAATTAAAGTTTTGTTGAAATTGTGATTATAATTCAACTAAATTACTAATATGTTCAAACATTAAGATAAATTGTGAATATGTTATATAAAACTTAAAATTCAAAACATACGATCGAGTTTTGATATCATTCCTAACTTGTTTATATAAATACTATTAGAAGTTGGAAATTTGTATAATTAAAGTAATTTGCAATAATTTATTTAGAAAATGGTTTTTGCGAGAGACTTGTTCGGAGGAAAATTAAATTTTATAATAAGATATAATTTATGATTCATGGTTTATTATATGTATAAATTAATTTTATTATAAAATAAAGAGATCTTAATTTTTTTCTGATGATATTTCCAAGGATGAGGTAAAATCAACATAATTTGCAAAACTTCACTAAAAGAATTGAAGGTTGTTCATTGTTGCACGACTTAGAATCTTCTTTCATAGATCACTGATGTGGATGATTCGGATACCTATGTAAAAAAAGAAAAGAAAGGAAAGTTTATTTCGTCAAATCTCGATCCACAATATTTAATAAAATCTTTGGAATCTGATTTTTAAATCCCAAAATCAATATACGATCCATGTACCTTTAAAGCTGATGCTTATACGAGATGAGTGTACAGTTCACGTAAACCTTTTTTAAGGAAACAAATCTTGAGGAAGATCGATTGTCAGTACTGTACAACCGTGTACGTGGTACAGGTCTGTATTTGGCGTTTATAAATTATGTGGACGATATAAAAGGGGAAATAGAATGATAAGCTGTTGTATGATTGATTAGTTACGAGTAAGATCCACCAAATAATGCACAAGAGAATTATCAATCCCATGGCCATCAAATGAGAACATGAACTGCCGACACTGTACACAGGCTATTGATTAAAATGTCCCAGTCCCCAAAGACCGACGTCATCTTTATAGCATAATGCTTTGTTATTCCAATAATTTAGCAAACTATATTCACACAAATAATCTCTAATTTAATACAATTATGTTAGATTTAGAAGAGTCATAAACCGAAAATGTTCTTTTTTTATTTTTATTCTACTAAAAGTTTAAAACAAAGAAGTACACCATGCATAGCATAAGTCGATCTTCTCAAGAAAAGAATAAGAAGAAGAAGAAGATATTGATGCCTACTAATTGTGAAGAGCATATTATTTTAAAACATTCCAAAAGGCAATGATTTTATCCAAGCTATTATTATTAGGAAAATAAAGATTCAATAATGAATAAGAGAATGAAGAGAGAGATCAATAATTTTGGTGGGGAAAACAAAACTGGAAAGATGCACCACACAAAAGCAGAAAAAAACAAAAGAGGGGGCCTCGTGCAACAAAGTTCACAACTTTAATGAAGTAACGGGCTTAAATTAACGTGACGTGAGGTTATATTCCTAGTTGGCATTCGTGCGTCTGTATGGGATAGACATTCTGATCGCTGTCCATCACACCCGGCCCCTTTCTCTAACTAAATCATGTAACGCAAAAAGCGTTAACATTTTCTTAATATTGGCGTGCACGTGTGCATTGCTTTTCTTTTTCTTTTTTTTTTGTTTCTTCCTGCATATTATACATTATCAATCAAAGGAGGGCTTCCTTCCCAGTTTGAGTATAATGCACTGCTCGAAGTAAAAATTTAAGAAATTAAAATTGTTTATCAACCGTAAGCTAAAGTCTTGATCTTCTAAACTTAGATCTCTAGTACGGGTCACTGGACCAAGAGCCTAAATTCAATTAATAGTTTCAAATTTTAGATATGTAATAAAGTAAATTATATTTTAAATTAATAATTTTACTCAATTTTATAATATAATTATAAATTATATTTGCTTTATTTTTGAATAGAGAAACTAAAAATAATTAATTATAATCTATGTGTGTGTTGGTATAAAATGATGATTGATTATGTTAGAGAAAACGATAAATTATACATAATAAATTAAAATTTTAGCATTAAATTGATATAGTTTATAATCGTGAATAATAATATAAATCAAATAAAATTTAAATTTTTAAATATAATTTATACTATATAATAATATGTAATGACTAGAGTTTGCATTGATTTGACGAAGTCAAATATGGTGAAAAGGGTATAGTTTAGTTTTAATTAATAGCCATTAAATAAAGTCTTATAAATCACTCTCATCACCTATAGTACCCCAACCCCACAATAAAACATTACTAATATATCCGTAGGCTGGAAGAGAAGAAATTAAGAAAGGTGGAAATCAATTTTGTTATAATGAATGGAAATAGATGGGAACTCAATTCCTGATAGGGTAGAAATCCTTGCATTGATTCTAGTATCTGATTTGTCCCTTTACACGCTTGAATTCACGTTCATTTGTCGTTGCCTATGATCAATCTCCAAGTCATTGTTGGGGTGATGGCATAGTTTTATGAACTATCTCAATCCATCAGGGTCAGCCCATAATTCCAGTTTCGGTGGCTATCCAAAGTTCAATCACCAAAGCATATGGTCAGAAATTTGGTTACTTGTCGAGCCACAGCATCTGGTAACTCTTATCACCTATAGTAGATCACTTGTCCTTTGTTGCCTATCGTTTCGGTTGCTTCTTCCAAATTTCTATTAAGCATACGTACATTTCTAGTCCTGTAGGAGGAGATAGCCTTGGTTGATGAACTATCCCTTTCTACACTTGGGTGCAATCTGTTCTTGCAGTTTTCTTTTAGCATACTTTAATCAAAGTTATCACATTAGACTTCTTTCATATTACATTATATCATTAAACCGAAACAAGGTTTAATCTTTGCATCTAGTTATTAATCTTTTTCTAGATTTTGTGTTTGGTCCACACCAAAATATAGGATAGATAACACTAATATTTATAAAATCGCAAGAAGGAGGGCAATATTGAATAAACTAAGAGTTAAGATATAGGGAGTCGAAGACGAAAGAATGAATGTATGAACAAGGTTTAATGAAATAAAATTAAAAAAGAGTACTTAAAGTAGAGGATTTGACGTGTAAGATAAGAAGGGAGTAGATGTGATAAAAAAGAGTGTGTCAGTTCATAGTTGGATTGTAGTGTTAGTGTCGTGTTTGGTTTTCACATCTTATCCTCTCGTGATAGAATAGAACGGAAGAGAAGGTGTGGTGTGGTGTGGCGTGGTGGGGTTAAGCCTCGTGATGATTGGGTGCACGTGTGATCACTCTTGTCCACGTGTGCTTGTTTTTTTTCACTCGTCGTCATCGACTTGATTGATTTGTTTCCCGCCTGTCTCTTCTCGCTTTCATGATATTTCTTCACCCCTTCCTATATTTGAGGGAGCAGTGGACGTAACTCTAATGTTCTTTGAAATCATTTTTTCAAATACTAATATACAACACTATAACTCCCAGAATTCGTATGTTGGACGATGGTCCTCTAGTCGTAAGGAGAAGAGGCTGCAAGATTCCAATTTTGAAAAGTGAATTTTATTTCATACACTTAATTAGAATTTGCATCGAATTTCCGTACTCAATTCGAAGATAAATTGATTATGGTGACGTCAGCCGAACAGCCTAGGACAAAAATTCACTGGGTGTGGAAAAGGCAGGGGGATTTAATACCTACAGATGTGAGAGACGGTGGAGCCAGAGAGGCTTCACGTGTGCTTGACCTTTTTCTGGATACCTTGCTCAAATGTCTATGCAAAGGCAAAAGGCTTTTTACTTTTCACCCCGTCCGTGCAGAGTGCAGAGTGCAGAGTGCAGAGTGCAGAGTGCAGGTTGCAGAGTGAATGACCGGCTCATTTATGAGAGGCATTTGCCGGAGAAAATTAAGGCAGGCTTTTCTGTTCCCTTAGTAATTTTATACACCGGACCGACCAGCAACTGACATTAG
Source organism: Erythroxylum plowmanianum (assembly GCA_025531925.1). NCBI lineage: Eukaryota > Viridiplantae > Streptophyta > Magnoliopsida > Malpighiales > Erythroxylaceae > Erythroxylum > Erythroxylum plowmanianum. Next base: position 14,143,504 of record JANVCQ010000008.1, on the reverse strand, counting down.
TTACAAATTCTTAATACTCATCTAAAAGACAATAGCTATAGTAGAAAACAATAAAGCTAAGCTGACATTAGTTACAATTAAAAGATTTGGTTTGTTCTTACGTCATTTATATGGGATTACATCTCATTTACCAAGAGAGAGGAGAAGCGAAATTGCTAAATATTCATAAATTTGGTGTTTAATATAACAAACCGCTCTCTTGTTGCACTTCAGTTTCTTGGTCAGATATCTTAAAATCTATTCTGTCAAACATTGAAATGGTGTCAGATCGGTTCTGTGTCGCTTGTAATATTTTGCCCTGTCATCTGACAAAGGGATTAGGATTGCAGATTGCTCAACTTTGCCTCTCGAGTTTTGTAGTCGACCTTTGGCAATTCCCATCCACCGCCCAGGCAAGGCAATAGCAGCTTCTTTTAAAAACGACAATCATATTTATCTTAATATTTAATCGAATTCCTAAGTTAATTGTAATTTATCTGATTCCACCACAAAGAAAAGGGTTTTTGGTGGCTAATGTTTTCATTGCCAAAAGTTTCAAATTTGTCGCCAAAACTTTTTAATGATGACAAAAATTCGTCACAAAAATTGTCATAAAATCATCGTAGCAAAATATTATTCGTGAAAAAATGTCGCAAATTATATTTTACTCCAATCTTAGATTCATCGCCAAAATAGATAGATGAGGATACAACAAATCATCGTCAACGATATTTTGGGACGCTTTCTTTTCGTAGCTAAAAGTTATTAGCTACATTACCGTAGATGTGGGTAATAATGTTTCGCAATGATTTTCGTAACAAAATATATTTAGTGACAGTTTTCAGAACGTAGATAAAAGTTATTAGTGACTATTTAAAGAACGCAATTAAAAAGTTTTGATTACGATTTTAGAATCATAGACAAATCTTTTTAGTTATGTTTTTATTTAATTTTTAATAATTTTTAAAAATTATTGGCGATATTTTCAGGAATGTAGCTAAAAAATTTTAGTGACGAATTTTGATTTTCTACTAAACATTCCTACTGAAAATTTTTCATTTAATTATAATTATTGATAAGATTTCTAATCCATCTTATTGTTTGTAATATTTAGATTTTACATTTATAATTAATTAAATGAAAATAAAATAAAAATAATTAAAAATTAGAAGCATTTTATATAAAAGTAAAATATTATTAAATGTTAATCCAAATGTTAATAAAAAAACTTATGTACAAACTAAGACTCGTTTTTATCGTCAGGGCTGCCATTGGCGAAGGATGTCACCATTGCAAGCTAATTTAGGGTTTAGTCCTGGCCTTGCTTATCCTCTGTTGGGGAAATAGCAACGCCCGCCGGACCCTCCGAATAGGGGAGTCACTCCGCCGCTAACTTCAGGGGCTAGACTGGCTGAATCTTCGAACAAAATCTGGGGAAGAAATAAATCGACCCCCATAGTGGAAGACATGGATATTGAACACCTACCGGATCTCTGCGAAGTACAGAAGATGAGTCTTCAGTATCAAGATGAAAATACGCAGTTGCCTTGTTTCTCCTTTAACCCAGGTTTTCAAGAGAAATTGGAAAAACCACTGAAAGATTCATTACTTGTTAAGGTTTTGGGTAAAACTATAGGGTTCTATTTTTCATCTTCGAAAATCAATCAGTTATGGAAGCCTACCGGAAAGATTGAGATTGCTGACCTCTAGAATGATTTCTTTCTAATAAAATTTTCTAACGAGGACGACAGAAGGGTTAAAGGCCCTTGGGTCATCCAACATCATTACTTTACAGTGAGAGAATGGTCGCCGGGGTTTCACCCTGCTACGGTTGGCATGGAAAAGACCCTCGTCTGGATTCGTATTCCTGAATTGCCAATGGAATTTTATAATGCTAATGTTCTTGCAACTCTTGCTCGGTCTATCAGCAAACCTAAGAAACTTGATGGTAATACATTCCATGCTAATAGGGGAAAATTTGCCCAGATTTATGTGGAAATTGATTTGACCAAACCTCTTGTGCCTTTGATTGAAGTAAAGGGGGTTCGGTATAAAGTGGTCTATGAGGCCTTGCATACGATTTGTTTCCGGACATACCAGTGAGACTTGCGAGGTACCGAAAGAGGGGACTCTAGAGAGCGCTGGAGCTACACGGATGTTGATGCTGTTCCACGTCAGGAGTCGAGCCCGATTCACGGCGAATGGATGGTAGTCACAAGGAAGAGGACTCCAAAAGCTGTGACCCACCCACCAAGTATTGGTTTCAAAAGTAATATATTCCATAGTCTCTCAACAGTTGAGGCTGACGCCTCCCTTGATGGTGTCAGTGAGTCAGTCCCTGAGAAACACCCCGGGAGGGAACATATGTTGGAGATGTGTACACCTAATGGCGGCCGACTTCATCGTGCTACAAGGAATCAGAATGCAAAACTGGCCCAGGGCCAGGAAAGAGCTGCTTCTCTGGGATCCTTTTCTCCTTTGAGGTTTCGGGCTTCTACATCTGCGGCTCATCTCCTGAGTCCAGGCCCTTCCCTCAAAGGATACTCCTCTTCCCCCAGGACATAACGTTAGTGGATCTCATTTTGTCTTCCATTCCAACAGATCACCTAATTTAAAGCAGGGAGAGGGTGACACGGACGACCATTGCGTTAGTATTACAGGTGTCTCTCCAATGGTCCCGGATAGCGAGTTAGTGGATAGAGGAATTCCAATTGAAATAAATGTGAAGGGCCATTCCCATATGGACTTGACAGAATGATGTTCTTGTTCTAGTTACTACATTAATAATTAATTTAGATATCTTAATGTGGAATATTAGAGGCACCGGTAATAAAGTGGCCCAACGTTATCTTAGGGAATTTGTTCAATCTAATAATGTTGATATTGTGGTGTTAGTTGAGACTAAAGTAACTTTTGATAAACACAAGTTCCGTTGGCAACGAATGGGTTTTGATGGCTTTTCATTTAATGACCCGGTTGGTCGTGCGGGAGGCATTTGGATTTTGTGGAAAACAAGCGCTTGTAAATTCTCTGAACTGCGTTCCACCTCTCAAATGATTACTGGATCTGCTGAAATGGCTAATGGCCAGTCCTGGATTCTTACAGCTATATATACTAGCACCACTGCTTTGCTTCGAGAGCATTTATGGAATGACCTCTATAGTACTTTTGCAAACCATTGTCAGCCTTGGCTTGTCATTGGTGATATGAACGATGTCCTTTCCCGTGTGGAAAAAGAAGGTGGTCATTTTTCTCAAAGTAGAGAAGAAAAATTTAATAATAATCTCCAGCAGTGTAATCTTATTGATTTGGGGTACATTGGACAAAAATATACTTGGGTTCGCAATTCCTTTCCTAGAATTGCAGAGCGCCTTGATCGAGCAATTGCCTCTGTGGAGTGGAGGATTTTGTTTCTAGAAGCGGTGGTTTGGCATCTTCCCCATGTGTACTCTGACCATTCTCCTCTATTGGTAAAGTTGGGTGGTATGTTGAGTTATGGGGGTGTTCGACTTTTCAAGTTTGAGGCTGTATGGATAACGGATGATAGGTTTTTTGACGTGGTCAAAAATAATTGGGATATTACAAAACATCCAACTAAATCTTTACGGATTATGGAGGAGGCTTGTAGGGCGTTTAATTGGTATGTCTCTGGGAATATCTTTCGTCGAAAGAGAAGACTTAAAGGTCTGATTGATGGGATTCAGTGAAGTTTGCAAAATTATGATTCGCACAATCTTAGAGTTTTGGAAAAGGAGCTCATTTCAGAGTATAGTCATACTCTTGCTCACCGGGAAATCCTATGGTTTCAAAAAAGTAGGGAACATAAACTTATTTTTGGGGATCGCAATATCATATTTTTTCACGCCTCCACGGTGGTGCGTTGGAAGCGTAATAAAATTGAGAAATTAATATTACGTGCAACTGTGGAGTGGTGCGACGATCCTGTTTAGGTTAAACATAAGGTTTTGACTTATTTTCAAGACTTGTTTGTGAGTTCAACAGGTAGTGGGGATAGTGGTGTTAACTTGAATCATTTAAAACTTGAACAGGCTACTATTAATAGCTTGAGTGGGTCGGTAACTAGAGATGAAATTTGGAGTGCTTTGTCTTCCATGGGTAATCATAAAGCTCTAGGTCCTGATGGTTTTCAACCACTTTTCTTCAAAACTTTTTGGCATGTGGTGAGTGATTTGATGACGAATATGGTTCGTCAAGCTTTCAAGACTGGCAACATCGATGCTCGGCTAGATGAGACATTAATTGCTTTAATACTGAAGGAACCTTCTCCTGTCTCTATTACACAATTTTGATCGATCAGTTTATGTAATGTTAGTTATAAATTGATAACAAAAATCATTGTGAATAGATTGTGTCCTTATCTTAAAGATTTTGTGCATCCTTTTCAAAGTAGCTTCATTCCGGGTTGAAGTACAGTTGATAATATTCTAATGGTCAGGGAACTGATTTATACGATGAAGCGGTCAAAGAGTCGAAAAGGCTTAATTATGGTTAAAATAGATCTCAAAAAAGCTTATGATCACATTAACTGGGATTTCGTTGAAGGTGTGCTGTCTGATTTTGGTTTTCCAACGGTCATTATCTCTCTTATCATGAATTGTGTTCCAAAATCTTCATTCGCTGTCTTGTGGAATGGTAAACGTCTTCCTACATTTCATCCTCAGAGAGGTATCCGTCAAGATGATCCTCTCTCGCCTTATCTATTTATTTTGTGTATGGAGAAACTTGGTGCTATGATTAATTCTTTGGTGGCTAGTTGGGAATGGGCCCCTGTGTCTTGCTCTCGCAGTGGTCCACAATTATCTAATTTGTTTTTTTTTTTCGATGACGTCATTTTGTGTGCTCAAGCTACTATTAATCAAGCTTAGGTTCTCAACTCGATCCTTGAGGAATTCAGTGCGGCTTCGGACTTGAAAATTAATGTGAACAAATCAAAGTTCACTGTTTCGAGTGGGGTTTCCAGCTCTCAACGTGAAACACTTGGGGAGATTCTTGGAATTGATTCGACTGAAAACTTGGTAGATATTTGAGTTTTGACCTGGGAGAAAGCAGGAAGTCTGTTGAAAATTTTAGTCTTTTAGTTAGTAGGATGAGTCAAAAGCTTGGAAAGCTAGCCTTCTTAATATGGTTGGTGGAGTTACTCTTGATAAAGCTACATTAAATGCAATGCCCAGCTATTTAATGCAAGTCACTTGGTTCCTTAACAGAGCATGTAATGCAGTTGATCGGATTCTGCGTGAATTTATTTGGCGCTCCTCTGACGATAAGAGAGGTGTGCATTTACTCTCTTGGGACACAATTACTAAACTGAAGGCTGTCGGTGGTCTGGGAATTAGTGACTGTGTTGGACTGGACTAGCAAGCCTAATTGTTCTCTAATTTGGCGTGACCTATTGAAGGCGAGGATTGAGATTATTGAGGGTTTTCGGTGCAAAATATGAGACGACTGCTCAGTTTCTCTTTGGCACGATTCTTGGTTAAGGAATGGACGACTGATTGATCGTGTTCCATCGGTGGACGACAATGATTAGGATCTGATGGTTAGTGATATACTGGACGACACGGGCATCTGGAAACTCCATGAACTTCGTACAACTATTCCAGGTGAAATCAGAGACGAGTTTTCGTCCATCTATCCTCTGGTGGAATCTTGGGCTTCAGACGAGATCATTTGGGGAAACTCTACTACTGGTCGCTATTCCGTCAAGAGTGGGTTTCATTGATTGACGGGGTGGACTCTGCGGGTGACGATAATTGGAGTTGGATCTGGAAGATTCGAGGGCTGGAGAAAGTGAGAATTCTTAGCTGGCTCATTTGGCATGGCAGAGTTCACACTGAAGAGCTTCGAGTAAGGAGAGGAATTGAAGTTTCGGACTTATGCAAGCGATATGGGTCTGGTGCCGAGACAATCTCTCACCTTTTTTGGGATTGTGCAAAGGTCAATTCGGACTTATGCAAGCGATATGGGTCTGGTGCCGAGACAATCTCTCACCTTTTTTGGGATTGTGCAAAGGTCAATGACCTTTGGCAACGATTTGCTGGCTTATTTTCTGATATGTTGGTAAGCAATGCTCTCTTTTCTTCTTGGTTTAAGACTCATTGTCAAGATGTTTCAGTGTTGATGAACGGGTGGCGGCTTGATATTAGTTTTCTTGCGATTATCTGGTCTATTTGGTGTCTTCATAATAGAGAAGTTATTGAAAATCTTGCGATTAGTCAGTTTGAACGGGAGTACTTTGTTTATAATATGATTCATGAGTGGAATTCCTATCTGGGGTTGGACAAGGTTAGTGTACCAAAAAGCGCTCGTTTGGTTGCCTGGAAGCCTCCGAGAAATGCTGCTGTTGCTTTGAATGTAGATGGTAGTGTTCTGGGCAATCCAGGAGATGCGGGTATTGATGGCGTTTTTAGAGACCGCCATGGTCATTGATTGGGTGGCTTTTCTGAATTTGTTGGTCGAGATTCAAATATGGGTGCAGAGTTATTAGCTATTCGTACTGGTCTACTTGTTGCTTGGAATCAAAACTATAAAGACATTTGTTTATTTTCGGATTCCTCAGAAGCTCTCCGGTGCTTGGAAAGTACAGACTGGACTTTTCATCCCCATGGTAATTTAATTGGTGATATCAAAGCTATTCTCGATTGGGACTGGTCTATCAGATGTGAGCATATTTTTGGGGAAAGAAATAGTGTAGCCGATATTCTTGCTAAACGGGGAAGCCATGGACAGGAACCTTTTCAATTTTGGATTACTCCTCTTGCGTTTGTTGATGCTGCGATTCTTGGTGATGCTGTTGGCGTCACGTTTGTAAGGGACTAGTTCTCTTTTCTCTTTCCTTTACACCAAAAAAAAAATACATTCTAACTTTTCTTCATTACATAGTAACTGAGCTTTAAGCGACTGATTCTCCTTTTGAAGTGTCGTTATATATGCTGGTCGTGATGATGATGAATCAATTGGCTTAGGGTCATACCTAAGACCTTTAATCTAGCCTGATCTTGTACCCAGGGCGTTGCTGCAAATGTCATCTATATTTGGCTCATTTTCATCAAACAATGATCTTTACAACAACTCCTGCATCTTATTTTAAAATTTAAAAACAAAATCAATATTTAGTTCAAATATTATTAGTTAGTAACACATAAATAAACAAACTTAAAAATTAAACAAATTTATATACTTATATAATTATTATGCGCTTTTTCAGACATCCAATTTTCACCTTCCTTGTAGTATGCCAGTTTGTAGAGTGTGATTCTATCACACTCTTCTCCATGTAGTTCCTTCTAACTCTATTTTATGAAAAAAAAAAGAATTGAAACACAATAAATAATATTGTATTTACTGATATAATTATAACTTCTAAATAAAATTACAAATTCATTTTGTACGATAACAAATGATTTGGAACCTTGGTTGTGAGGAGTTTTCATTTTCCTCTATTAACCTTGACTTTGTCACACTTTTCCTAAATAAAAAAATAAATAGTCATTAAATTATGTTAACAAGAATAATTGAAGCAAATGTGAAGAGAAAGAAGACAAACCTTAATGTTAGCAGAAGCCCAACAATCGCACATTTGGCTCCAATTTTTTGAAGTCACCCGTTCAAGAACATGTTTCCTTGCCTTCTCATCTAAAGGAAAAGATTTTTAGTATTTATGTAGTCGATAACGATGATCCTTAGCCTTCTATTTTAATAGTGAACTCACACAATTTCAAACTTCAGGGTTCTCAATATCGATGATATTGAGCTTCATTTGAGAACAACAAGTAAAAGTGAAATTAGTCTTTAAATAAGTAAAAAAAATGCTATAATTAAATAAATTGAAAAATTATAGAAACTTTGTCTAGAGCATTCTATAGCAAGTTGTCTTCTTTCAACTACTTGACATGCTAAAGACAACATAATTCAGTCCTGACAATGAACCCTAACTCACTAGATAATTTTGCTGATTGGATCTTGTCAACAAGATGACCTTGCAATGTGTCAATATGCGCAGACAATTTGCTATTCATTGCAACTTATAACCTTTAGTGATATCTTTATCTTTTTTTTTTTTTTTTTTTTTTTTTTTTTTCTGATGTCGGTTTTGGAACTTAACACAAAAAATAATGATAATAAAAAATGCATTAAACATGTAAATATATATTTGAGTATAAGTTTAATTATAACTAGTAAAGATTAACAGACCTGAAGATCTCTCAACACTAGTTGGGGTAGATAGAGGTTGTTACTGACTCGCTTCATTAGTGGATGAAATTGATTGTTGTTGTTAGATATAGTCGGATTGATTTGGTTGTTGTGGGGGAGGAACATCTTCGCTAGTTGCCACATTCTTTCCTTTATTTCTACCAGGTGCTATTATATTGAATATCTATAATGATATTATTAAATAATTTCTCAATGATTTTCCAATATAAAATAAAACTAATTAGAATATCAACATAAAGAACTTATCAATTTTTTCCTAAAATAATTTTAGAGCATTTGACAAAACATGAACAAATCATAATCAAAGATGATTGGGTCTTTAGGCCCACATTTTGAATCACATTAGAAACATTTCTAATGTGATTTGTTAATTGTATAAATTTGGTATGTGAAGGTTGTGGCTATGGCCAAAGCTGTGGTTGTGATATACCTGCCTACTTCTCTTTATGCCAAACCAGAGGATGTCGATTATTGCTTATTTAATTTTTTATAATATGTATATACACTCCATGTTCAATTTGCTATTCTTCATCAATTCTATTTCTCTCCACCTTAATTCCTTAGAAATTAAGTTTTGATATATTATTGTTTTGATGTTTATTATAATTTTTTTTTGGAGTTGGAGAGATCTTTATGAGAAGCTGTCCATGGTTGGTCAAAAGAAACAATGTATAATTTAAAAACATTACAAGTCTTGGCTTTTCTCTTTTCTTTGTCTATAAATAACACATTTAACAAATATAAAGAAAATTTGAATATCATTTCAAAAATCATCATTAATATGGTTGTAGTTTCTTTTAATTGGGAATTTGTTACATGTATTTGTACTATTGTTACTAACTCTTTTCAAATTTTATTACTTGCTTATAAAATGAAAGTTAATAAGAAAGTAAGCATTAAGTTATTCAGTGATGTCTATTTTATAAAAGGGAGGCATTTTTTCTTAAACCAAAATAATAATAAGTGCTTAGACTAACAGAGCAATAAGAAGTGCTTCAATAATCTTAACCTTTGAACAAAGTTATACATGCTTCATAGCATATTTAAAAGCATCTTATACACAAACCTTATTCCAAGTGCATTTCAACTACCTATAACACATTAGGTACAAATAAAACCCAGAAATAACTTTAAACCAACTTTATAACTCTCCTCGTACATACATACATACATACATACATACATACATACATACATACATACATACATACATACATACATACATACGTACGTACGTACATACGTACATACATACAGACATACATACACACACACACACACACATACATACATACATTTGAAAGATAAATGAATTAAGCATAATGAAATACATTACTTTTACAAAATGAAGCATAATGAAATACATTACTTTTACAAAATGAAGCATAATGAAATACATTACTTTTACAAAATTTCTAGGGAAAAGCTAAAACAAGAGACTCTCTTATTATGTATTTGTAAACACTTAATTTTCTAAATGGATATCAATAATTTAAAACCTCCCTTTACATATAAATGGGTGTCCCTGGTCGATGGATAACAATTATTAGGGTTCATTATTCATCAAGTCCTTCACATTGATCACCACAAGACTAATGCTATTATGAATATTTAAAGTGAACACACTTTGTGCTCTCTATTCTTGAATTTTAGAAGCTTGAGTATATGTTGTTGATTATATAAAAATAGAGAAAAGATGAATAAATTTAATTGAGTTAGTTAATTTGGGATTAGATTTAATTAAAATTTGTTAAGTAATTGGTTTTGAAAATTGTTTGAAAACTCAAAATCTATTTAAATTTGAATAATTGAATTTGAATTCTATCATATTGAATTTGATACATAGACTATGACTATATTAGCTCTTTAGGAAAAACAATTTATGTCGTATCAAAGTTATCATAAATCTCAGTGTAAACAATGCAAACTATTTCGTTAATAGAAGATTAAGTTAGATTAATAGATTCCAATGCTACAAAAATTAAGATAAAAAGATACTAATCTATCGTTATTCTTATATGGAAATCACTCATCTTTTTGATTGGTAGAATTACAAAACCTTAACACTCCTCATATATTACAATCTCTTCTCTCTAGCACTACCATCCTCACAAAACATAACACTATCAAATCAGAAACACATAACTTCGTTCATAAGTTCAAAATAGAACATTAAATCTCTGTGGCAACTTTCATCGAACAGTTTATAGGCTTCAAAAATTCAACACAAACTAATAACAAAAATTCTATCTTCTTCCTTTCTTCACCAACATCAACATATTCAATCAACTATTCAATCGTTAACAAGCCAAATAAATGTAAACAAGTCAACAACTAACCTTAAAATTGACCATCAACATAGCATTTAACAATATCTATAACTTAAGAAAAAAATCAGAACATCATTACAAATACTTACCTCGACTACAATTGTAAGGAAATGATGGAAGACAAAACGAAGATGTCAAGATGGAACAAGATGAATGGACGAAGAGAAGAACGAATCAATGGAGAATCATGTGGGAGAGAGGAGAGGTTCAAAGAAATTTTTTTTGGGGGGGGGGGGTGGGGG
>JANVCQ010000008.1:14115831-14132621 GCA_025531925.1 Erythroxylum plowmanianum | reverse complement strand
CTACCTCATCAATCATCAATTAAACAAGCAAATTTCATACCCATCTACACCAACACAATTTTCATGCAATTAGGTTCTCAACCATCACAAATAATGCATTTAATTAACAAAACAAGACATAAAACACAAATCTTACCTAATTAAGTTTCCAAATCTTCAACTCTTCACAAAGACCATAAAATCACTTCCTCCCAACACCATATACGATTATTATCATCACTTGAGAGGGGGGGGGTGAGGGTTTGGTTGAATTTTTAATGAACAAGGAAGAGCAAACAAAGAGGAAAAGAGTGGAAAAGATGAGCAAAATTGTAAAAGTAGCAAGGAAGAAGGGAACCTACGGCAATGATGGGAAGCTTTCATCTAAAACACCTTTAACCCTTTCTAAACATAAGCATCGTAAATGACTTGATTTCTTTTAACCTAAGTAAATAAGGTGGCATGGTAGGCAAGTGACACATGTCACTTGTCACATGTCAACTTCTCAATTACTCACTTAATTTCCTTCCAATTCACTTCCAATTTCTAGCCCAATTTCTCCTCAAAATTTCAATGGCTTAAAATTAATAATTCCTGAAATCATGTATCTAATTTCCAGTGCCATTGGGCAGTAATTTCTACTACCGGTAAATAATCAGTTTGCCACTTGACATTTATCCTAGTCCAGAAAAGTACCCCAAAAATTCCAGAAAAATTTCTAAAATTCTCCAAAAATTCAAAACTCACAAAGACCCACTCCAATTAACTTTTCAAGAACAAAAATCATATCTTTTACAAAAATCACATTAAAATACCGAAAAATGTCATGAATGCATGTACAGTCATTTACATATGCAAAAGTCACTATTCACGTATATGTGTATGCATGAACATGCCAAGACAATTTTAAACACTCATAACCTGTTCCAAATGACTATTCTACCCTTTCCATCGGGGATGGGATGTTACAAGAGAAGTATAAGAAAATACATTAACCTTAATTCGACCTTATCAATTGACCAATATATCCTACTACTTGACCAGGCACTAGAAAATATCAATCAACCAATGTCTCAAACTAATCAACTAGTACGTTCAAGAACTGCTTTTTAGTATCACTTTTTGACGAGAATAGTCATCACTTTCTCAAGAAATAAACATTAGGAAGTGAATGTACATCGAGAAGGAGGGTTTGAGAGACAAATTGGAGGGAAAGAAAGGTGATAAATTAGAATTCACTAGAATTAGGTGGCGTTTGGATAATTTTCAAATTAAAAAAAATATTTAAATTCATTCTGTATGAGAGTTGGTAGTATATATTAAATAGAGATTTTTAGGATTTTTTATTATTTATTCACATTAAATACTTTATTGAGTGTTAATTGAATTTTTTTTTGGTTATGGATTGATTGGTAGAGAACACTATTCTTTTTTATTAAATTATTAATTTTAAGTGTTGCCTAAATTGCACACGCTTTGCGTGATTTGTGGATGTATAAAAATTAATGGCGTGTGACTTACAATGTTGGCTGTCGATGAACACCTATAGTTACTTTTAAATTAGGTGTTCCATATGAGCATATGTGCATATTTAATATGTTGAATAAAATTTTATTTCTTGATAGGACTTGAAGCCTTAACAATGTGATTATAGTGTATGATTATAAAACTTGTTTAATCATAATCCAAATCTCACTACAATAGAATGGCCTTTAGCAATGAAATTTTCATCGCTAAAAGTACATAATTCGTTCTTGATAATGTCTAGCGACGATAATAAATCGTCGCCCAATCCTGGTAGCAAAATACTATTGGGGATGTTTTTACCAAATCATCACAAAATATGTTTCACAACGAGTATAATACGTAGCCAAAGGGATATGTGATAATAGACACAATCATCACCAATGATATTTTGTTTTGCTTTTCTTTCGTCGCTAAATGTTATTAGCTACATTACAGTAAATGTAGGTAATAACAGTTAATGATGAATCAGCAATCGTCGCCTAAAATTATTTGCAACGATTCAATATTCATAGCAAAATTTTTTAGCTACGTTTTAAAAAGTTTTTGTGATGATTTTAAATTTTTTAATAAACATGATTCTTGAAAATTTTATCATGTTAATTATAATTATTGATCACATTTTTAATCCATGTTATTGTTTATAATATTTATATTTTTTGTTTTATTAGGCTATATTATACAAAAATAAAATTAAAAATATTAGAAATTAGAAGCATTTTATATAAACAATTAAATTTCATTAAATGTTAATTACAAATGTTTTAAAAAATATTTATGTACAAACTAAGATTTATTTTCATTGTCACTCCTATCTACATAATTTAGGCCAATTATTTGTTTGACCATCTTTTTAAGCTTGGCCAACTTTCGTTCATTAGGTTCTAACTTTTGTTCATTTTATTCTGATTTTTCTTCATTACATTGTAATTTAGCCATAAGCGACTAGTTCTCCTTTTGAAGATAAGTTACATATGCTAGTCTTGATGATGATGAAGCAGTTGGCTTAGGGTCATACCCAAGAACTTTGATGTAGCCAGATCTTATACCGAGCACGTTGTTGCGAATGTCATCTATATTTGATTCATTTTCATCAATCAATGATCTTTGCAACAACTACTGCATCTTATTCTTAAATTTAAAAACAAAAAAATATTTAATTCAAATATTATTAGTTCATACTTCATAAATAAATAAACTTAAAATTTAAACAAATTTTTATACTTACATAGTTATTTTGCGCTTCTTCTAACACCCACCCTTGACCTTCCTTATAGTGAGTGAGTTTGTATAGTGTGATCTTATCACACCCTTGTTCATTTAGTTTCTTCTCACTCTGTTTTACGAAAAAAAAGAATTGAAAACACAATAAATAATATTGTATTTATTGATTTAATTATAACTTGTAAACAAATAACTTTCAAATTAATTCTGCACGACAATAAATGATTTGGAGCCTTGGTTGTGAGGAGTTTTCAATTTTCCTTTGTTAACCTTGACTTTCTCACACTTTTCCTACATAAAGAAAAGAAATAGTTATTAAATTGTGTAATAAGATTAACAAAAGCAAATGCAAAGTGATGGGTGTCGAACCCATAAAAAAAAATCTACTCTTGAAAAATCAATTAAATTGTAGCTAGGGCAAGTAGAGTCGTATCCACAGAAACTGGAGATTAATCAATCCTATTGATAACCAGGGAATCAGGAACGAGTAAATAAAAAGGGGGTTTTGTACCTGATGAGTAAAAATACTAAATTTAATAAATGGCAAGCAAATAAATTTAAATTGAAAAGAAATTAGATTAACAACATCTAAGAAGGTAATTTCATTCAAGTTCTAAGGTTGATCATTGAAACAAAGAATAAATCCAAATCCCACAATAGATTGGTTATTATTATTGAAAAGCTTCTAATAATCTGATCCTTCCTTAATTTTAGATTAACCGGACACGCGCCTACAACTAACCCCTTGTCGACGAACAATCCCGACACGCGCCTAGGATTTAATTCGCTAACAACTTTAAGAATTAGAAAGACCTAACCCTAATCAACAAGATTAACAAGCATGATTGTTTAAATCAGATTATTCATTCTCATAATATTACTTGAAAATTATATTACCTGCTACTGTCATCAAGATTAACTAGACAATTGTGGATCTAGAAATCTTGATTAGCTAATTACAACCCTGCCAATTGCACAACGAGCTCTTATTGCAACAACCAACAAGATAATAATATGAATAAAACAGAGAATGAATAAATACTGCAGAATTTCAAGGACAAAAATAAAGTTTAGATCTCACAACTCATATGAACTTGAACTCGATTAACCTTTGCTAGACTAAAGTAGGTTTAGCCGCTTATGGCTATACAAAACTTGCAAAATAAGAAAATAAGAGAGTCTTAAGTTTTCTGAAAATCGATCTCCTTCAATCTCCTGCTAACCCCCCTTTTATAGGGAGAATTCTATTTTAAGAGAGAGAGAAATAGGCTGAAGATTAGCATCCCTAACTTCCCTCACTAATCCCAAAAAAATCTTCCCTTCCAAATTTGAAAAATATTCAAATTAAAAGCTCAGTCACGCCTTCAACTCTATATCGGATGTTCATTCACGCGCGACCTTAAGCCGTGGGCATGGCTTACCGCCCAGAATTTGGAGTTAGTCCAAAAATAGTGGATAAGTAGTCACGACTCTAAACTTCAAGCAATAGCAACCAAAATGTCTCCAATTTGGCTCGATTGTCATCTCCTGCCCAAAATAAGTAAGACTAAATACATTCCACCCTGTCCATATGAATATTTACCCAAAACATCAACAAAATCATTAATATAATTAGCAAATATTCACATCATAAAACACCCCCACACTTATCAAAAGCTTGTCCTCAAGCAGAACTTCCGTCTATAAACCAAAAACACCCCAATTGATTTTCACACAATCCCCTATCCATCTAAGATGCAACATACTAAGGAATACACAAAGTCAACATAACCAACAATTTCTAGTTTTCCATAAAATAAACAATTGATTCTAAAAATTCTTTTCAACTTAAAAGTCAAGGCTTGATCAATTACATCACACAATTGGGTTCCAACCTTATGAATTCAATGCATAGGAGATCATTTACCAATCTACCAAG
The DNA here is from genome assembly GCA_025531925.1 of Erythroxylum plowmanianum. Taxonomy (NCBI): domain Eukaryota; kingdom Viridiplantae; phylum Streptophyta; class Magnoliopsida; order Malpighiales; family Erythroxylaceae; genus Erythroxylum; species Erythroxylum plowmanianum. Next base: position 14,127,976 of record JANVCQ010000008.1, on the reverse strand, counting down.
TCACTCAACTTAGAAAATGAACGTGAGATTGAGATGTTATTCATTATACGACATTTACGGCTTGCCTAGGTTTACGCGATTACGATCCATTGGTGATGGTCGTCCCCGATTACTCAACTCATCACAATCCTAGGTGGCTACTAGCACTGCTCATACTCCCTCTTTGCTTTTGGCCTAAGTGTCGACATGGGTCGTATGAAGACCCCGGGTTACTTCACTAGAGTGGAGTAGCGGAGTAGAATTTGTTTTTTTTAGTTTTTTTTAATTTTCTTCATTCATCGATTTTGAGCAACTAGGCGAGCTGGTTCAACAATTCCTATGCATGTGACATAGATTTAAAGCAAGAAAACTCATACATTCCACTCTATTATTTTCAAGCCTCAAATTGTAAGTTAAGAAGAATTAGTAGGCTCAATCACTCATTTTATGGAAAACTTGAGAATAAACCTAATTATATTGAATTTATTATATAACTTAACATGTCACATCATTTCAAGATAAGAAAAGTATGTGAATTCAAACTTAGGGGTTAATGTCCTATCATTAAAACCATTTAAGCCGTAATTACTCCCCCACACTTAAACCTCTCATTGACCTCAATGAGTATCATATCAAAACATAAATATAGGTCAGCAAAATATGAGGAGAAGAAGTGGAAGGGTACTGCCCTGAGTGGTGGAGTAGGCAAAGTGGACTAGGACGGTGGAGTGGGTGGAGACATTAAAATGGTGGTGGAGAGCAAGAACGGTAGCATCAATTCGGGCAACTTGAGTGGTGAGGGTCTCCAAGACTTGTTCCATGCGGTGTAGGCACTTCTCAAATGAAGGAGTGGGTGGCGAAGGCGTTAAACTTCAAAATTGACCTGTTCAAAAATCAAAGAATAGAGCATTAGAGTAAACTCAAGGAAAAAGATGATAGGAAATTAGATAAAAAGAAAATAAAAGTAAAAATAGAAGTAAAATAACAAGGATACGTAAGGCGTGGGCACGCCTTAAACTTAGGTTGCCTCCCAGAAGCGCCCTTGTTTAACGTCCTAGACTAGATGTCTTGCGTTCCTTCTCCTAAGAAAGCATACTTCAAGTGGTTGGGCAGCGGTGGCTGTAGTACAGAGGGCAAGAGAGTGGTGTTAGATGTGGGTAATTCTTTGCAAAGAGTAGAAGTCACCATTGGCTTAGATGCCTCCAACTCATACACCACTTTGTGGAGCTCATCATGTGAGGATTCTTTGTCGATCTTACCAATGTTGTCTAAATTTAGACTGTTGCAAATCGCAATCATTAACTTGTCTTCTGTATCTAATTCAAATGCGGTTTGGACTAATGGATCGATAATATCAATGCTAAATACACAATTCACATCATTAGGATATTTCATGGTATCATAAACATTAAATGTAATCACTTCACCAATAAATTCCATAGTCAATGTTCCGTCATGAACGTCAATCTTTGTTCTAGCAGTACTAAGGAAGGGTCTCCCTAGAAGAATATCAGATGAGTTAGAGGAATTATTATCCTTTATATCTAAAACAAAGAAGTCAACAGGGAAAATTAGACCATTAATCTGGACTAACACATCTTCTAACACGCCCTTGGGATAAACTATTTATCTATCAGCTAGTTGAATTATTACCCCAGTTTCTTTCAATGGACCAGCATTTAAAGAAGAATAAATTGACAATGGCATAACATTAATTGAAGCACCTAGATCACACATTGCCCTTTTTATTCCCACATTCCCAATAGTGCAAGATATGGCAAACATACCTTGATCTTTGCATTTGGGGGGTAACTTCTTTTGAAGGATAGCAGACACATTTTCCCCCACACTTACCTTTTCATACTCGGTTATTTTTTTCTTATTAGTGAATAGTTCCTTTTGAAATTTTGCATACTTGGGTATTTTTCTGATTGCATCGAGTAAAGGTATGTTAATCTCTACTTTTCGGAATGTATCGAGAATTTCCTTTTCCTCCTTGTCTTTCTTGGATTTAGCTAATCTCTCTGGAAAAGGAGGTTTGATTTCCAGAACTTTAGGTTCTGTTGGTATAAAGTTCACTGGATGCTCTGTCTGTTTCTGAATTTCCACTTCTATTTTTGTAACTGGTGCTAAGCCGCGCCCACGTCCCTTTCCAGCAACAGGATCCAACTCTTTTCCACTTCTCAAGGTAATTGCACTTGCATTTTCCTTTGGATTCACTATTGTCTGAGAAGGTAATTTACCTTGAGACTCTAACTTGATTAGGAATGTTGCCAATTGACCAACTTGATTCTCCAAATTTTGTATACTTGCTCTTGTCTCCTGTTAGAATTGTTGTGTGTTAGTTGCAAGTGATTTGACTATATCCTCAAGAGAGATACCTAATTTTGAAGGATTTTGTAGGGGTGGCCTCTGCTGAAATTGTTGAAAATTTGGCGCTTTAGACCCATAACTGAGATTTGGGTGGTCTCTCTACCTAGGATTATAAGTATTTGAGTATGGGTCATATTTCCTTTGTGGCGGGCTAGGAAAATTTCCAACGACAGCTGCTTGTTTAGGGGTATCTGTTTGCAAAGTGGGGCACATATCCGTAGGATGACCCGTGTAGGCGCAAATCCCACATGCCTTCACTTGTTGTGTATTCCCTACAACCAGATTTTGAACCAAAGAGGTTAGTTGATTTAGTTTATCTTCTATGGAAGATACATTTACCTCATTAACCCTTTTTGAGGGTTCTTGGCGGGACCCAAATTGTTGAGAATTTGTGGCCATCGTAGAAATTAAATCTTGAGCTGCTTGTGATGTCTTGTTGACAATGGCTCCTCCACTTGCGGCATCCATCATTCTCCTCTCCATAGGTAATAGCCCTTCATAAAAATACTGAATAAGGGCTTGATATGATATCCTATGTTGGGGGTAGCTGGCACATAATCTCTTGAATCGCTCCCAATACTCATGAAGATTTTCCGAATCCCTTTGTTTAATCCCACAAATATCTCTTCGAATCCCAATGCCACGGGAGGCAGGGAAAAATTTATCTAGAAAAATGTTCACCACATCTGTCCATGAAGTAATAGTCCCAGGGGGTAAGTAGAACAACCATTCCTTGGCTCCATCAGCTAAGGAAAATGGGAAGGCCCTCAATTTAATTTGCTCCTCTGTCACTTCTTGTGGTTTCATGGTTGAACAAACAACATGAAATTCTTTGAGATGTTTATGAGGATCTTCGTTCTCCAATCCATGAAAAGTAGGCAGCAGGTGGATCAAGCCCGATTTCAATTCGAAAGGAGCCTCTAAATTGGGGTAAGTAATGCATAATGGCTGCTAATTGACAGGGGGCTGCTAACTCTCTCAAAGTGCGATTGTCTTGAGCCATGTCGTTTTCTGGATCTGATTCACTAGAAAGATAAATTGATTCAGGGGCTGTTTCTTCGATCACTGAAATCGCAACAGAAAATGCTAACTTTTGCAACTTTGTTTCTTTCCTCAGCTTCTTTGCCGTCTTTTCTATTTCAAAATCGTATTGCAATGCTCCTATACGATCAAACCTGGTCATACAAGGATAAAAGCAATCAAACCAGTCCCCGACAACGGCGTCAAAATTTGATGGGTGTCAAATCCACCAAAAAAAATCTACTTCTGAAAAATCAATTAAATTGTAACTAAGGCGAGTAGAGTCGTATCCACAGAGATTGGAGATTAATCAATCCTATTGACAACTAGGGAATCAGGAACGAGTAGATAAAAAGGGGGTTTTGTAACTGATGAGTAAAAATACTAAATTTAATAAATGGCACGCAAATAAATTTAAATTGAAAAGAAATTAGATTAACAACATCTAACAAGGTAATCTCATTCAAGTTCTAAGGTTGATCATTGAAACAAAGAATAAATCCAAATCCCACAATAGATTGGTTATGATTATTGAAAAACTTCTAATAATCTGATCCTTCCTTAATTTTAGATTAGCCGGACATGTGCCTACAACTAACCCCTTATCGACCAATAATCCCAACACGCGCCTAGGATTTAATTCGCTAACAGCTTTAAGAATTAGAAAGACCCAACCCTAATCAACAAGATCAACAAGCGTGATTATTTAAATCAGATTATTCATTCTCATAATATAACTTGAAAATTATATTACCTGCTACTGTCATCAAGATTAACTAGACAATTACGGATCTAGAAATCTTGATTAACTAATTACAACCCTGCCAATTGTACAACGAGCTCTTATTGCAACAACTAACAAGATAATAATATGAATAAAATAGAGAATTAATAAATACTGCAGAATTTCAAAGACAAAAATAAAGTTTAGATCTCACAACTCATATGAACTTGAACTCGATTATTAAGAGAGAGAGAAATAGGCTGAAGATTAGCATCCCTAACTTCCCTCACTAATCCCAAAAAAACTTCCCTTCCAGATTTGAAAAATATTAAAATTAAAAGCTCAATCGCGCCCTCAACTCTGTATTAGATGTTCATTCATGCGCGACCTTAAGCCATGGGCAAGGTCGGGACGTGACAAAACATTTAAAGTGAAAACTCTTTGTACTCTCTATTCTCGATTTTTAGAAGCTTGAGTATATGCTGTTGATTCTATACAAATAGACAAAAGATGAATAAATCTAATTGAGTTTGTTAATTTCATATTATATTTAATTAAATTTTGTTAATTAATCAGTTTTGAAATTTGAATAATTGAATTTGAATTCTATCAAATTGATTTTGATACATAGACTATGACTATATTAGCTCTTTAGGGAAAAAAAGTTTATGTTATATTTATTAACACAAATCTCAATGCAAACAATGCAAACTATTTCCTTAATAGAAGATTCAATTAGATTAATAGATTCCAAGGCTACAAAAAATAAGATAAAAGGATACTAATTTATCATTATTCTTATATAGAAATCACTCATCTTTTCGATATATAGAATTACAAAAACTCAACACTCTTCATACATCATAATCTCTTCTCTCTAGCACTGCCATCCTTACAAAACAAAACATTATCAAAATAGAAACAAATAACTTCGTTCATAAGTTCAAAACATAACACTAAATTTCTATGAGAACTTACATCGAACAATTTATAGGCTTCAAAAATTCAACAAAAACTATCTCCCTTTCTTCATCAACATCAACACATTAAATCAACCATTCAACCATTAACAGGCCAAATAAATGCAAACAAGTTAACAACTAACCCTAAAACCGACCATCAACATAGCATTCAACAATAGCTATAATTCAAGAAAAAAACTAAGAATAACATTACAAATAGTTACCTCGACTACAATTGCAGGGAGATGATGGAAGACAAAATGAAGATGTTAAGACGAAACAAGATAAATAGACGAAGAGAAGAACAAATCGATGGAGAATCACGCTGGAGAGAGGAGAGGCCAAAATGGGGGGTCAGGTTGTATTTATTAAAAAATGACAAATGACGTTGTATCCACTTAATTTTCGTTCACTCTAAAACATTTGGTGACGAACTCGTAACTTGTTGGCAAAGGTTAATACGCAACTGAGGATTTGACTACCAATTTACAAAATTGTCACCTTTTAGATTACACATTTCTGAATACGACATCGCTTTCACTTAATTTTGTTTACATTCGTCAACATTAGGCGACAATCTCACAATTCGTCACCAAATGTTAAACAGTATCTGAATATTTGGCTACCAATTTAGAAATCATCACTAATACTATATTTTTTATGGATTTTAAATTTTGCTAAATTTTGTAATATATCATAAACATAAATTGCTATAGAAATTATCTATAATAAATACAGTTTTGTAAGATCACATAAAATTATGAAATCATATATATTAAAATTTTTAATAAAAAGTATAAATGACATTTTTGTTATTTATTTTTACACTTATACGAATCGTTATCATTAATATTAAATTTGATTTTCGAAATGAAATTGTTGTTAACTACATTTATAAACATGACTTACAATAGATTTTGAATAATATTAATATTAATTTTTAGCTATATGATATTAATATTTATTATTGATTACAGTTAATATTAATATTTAATATTATCATATATGGTAATTAATATAATGTTATATGAATGTATCGATAATAATTGTAACTAGTATAATGATTTACGAATTATTACATAATGTATAAAATTTCTCATATCTTACTTATGTAATATATATATTACACTTTTTAATAATTATTATCTATTTATTATATAAGAATTCCATATTATAACATATAATTTATATATTGTACATAATTATGTTAGCCAAAGGAGAAGTCAAATGGTAATGGCAAACCATTTGGTGATAGGTTTTTGAATCCTCACCAAATGGTTAATTTCTTCTGACTTAATTGAAAATGACATCGTTTACCATAACAACAAATGATATCGTTTTCTACTAGGTTATAAACACGAAAACAAAGTTGTTGCTTTTATGTTAGCCATCATATTTCCTCTTCATAATTTGTCAAAGAAGGTCATCTCCACTCTTGTGGTTGTCTCTATCTTGTGGTCCTCACCGTCGATGAAGCATCGTGTGCTATGTTGGTACGTATTGTTCTTCTTTTGTGTTACCAAGAACCCTCATTATTGTGCTCTATTTTTCTTCTACATTTTGGAGTTAATGTGGACTTTTTGTTTTGCAAAAGGTGTGGGTTTCCCTTTCTGTTTGTGTTTAGAATATGGTGAATTATGTTTCTAAATTGGATGATAATAGGTAGACATTTTTTCCCCCAATCTCTGGTTGTTTGACAAAACCCTGCTAATTGTTTGATAGAAGGTTTGTAGAGATTCAAGGCACAATTTGCAACAAATGTTTATGTAAAACATTTACCATATGATTCCTTTTACACCAAATATGTACCACTAGTGAAATGTAGTACTTTGACTTATCATTGACAAACTAGCGTAACAGATCGCATTAACAAGGAATGCAGAAAGTGTCTTTTGCATAAGTTCATTCCATGCCTAGAATTTTTGGGATTTGATTACCAATGATTTTTATTAAACATAGCAATGTTATGGTAAATTGACTTTTCAGAATTAAACTATTAACGTTAATTCATCGAGGAATGTCAACGTAGTGAATGATTTCTGATGGTTGAAATGAGCTCTGGTGGGAGGAATATAGGAAAATTCTACTTAGTAAAGAACAAATCAATGCAGAACAAATTTCCTCATCATATACTAATCACCGCTTGCTTTCCATAGCCGATCTTCTTCTTCATGGTTTTTAGTATCATCTAAATTACCTCTCTTTCTTAACTATTAGATAAATGTTTGATTGTATATACTATATCTTGTGTAAAGCTTACTCCAATCTTCAAGAGAACATAGATGAAAATGAAAATGGAGGCAATGTCTCAACAGTTGGTATAGGATTAGGGCAATTGCTTGTTTTTGAACAATTGTCGATCCCAATTACGATGTTTATTCAATTAGGTATGCACGTTTTTGAATTTGGCTTTGTTATATAGCTTGACTTAACTAGTTATTTCAGTTCTATACTAATTGTGTCTTAGGTGAAATGCATCGTACTGGTAGACCATTTAATTCAGTTATCCATACTGCGTCTGGGGATTCATTCACTATATCCTTTGCAAGTTTAGTTATGGCCAAGAAGTTGTTGGAAGATGTCAATAAACCAACACTTGAGGGAATATCTTTGATTTTTTTTAATTGATGCCTTCGAATGTGCAAGGACCCTTTTTGGGAATCTAGACATAGCAAACTCATTTACCTTTACTGAATCTCATGTCTCTTGGAATCCAAAAAAATAATAATTTCATTTCCTTTTCAATTGAAAAGGCATGAAACTTTATTTATTGTTATATTTGTAAGAATTTTGGAAACAGTCTCTCTACTAGTTAGGGGTAAGGCTATGTACTATTAGATCTTCTCAGACCCCGCGTATCAGTGGGAACTCATACTGGTGCTGATATTGTTGTTGTTGTATTTGTATGTCTGTAAGTATTGTTAAACTTCTAATTAAAATCTTGTATTACTTACCTGCATACATCATTATATTATAGTGCTTACAATTTTCAATATTTTTATGTATTATTATTTTATTGCTAATAAATATTAATGACTAAGAATAGTAGTCAACTTAAATTTATGATTTTTTTATCTTATTAATATGTCAAATTTTAGGTATGTTTATTTTTTTATATTCAAAATGTAATTTATAGAGTTTTTAATGCATTAACTATATATTTAAACAAATTTATAAAGAAAACATAAGTAAAAAATATGAAAAATCTCATATAAATGTCAAGTCTAATTAACCTTAGGATTATTAAGCACACTTAGCATTAAAAAATTATCAAATTAACATTATTACTTATAAATTCATTAATTTTGACTTTTTACGATAATTTCAAAGTTTAGTTGCCAAAAGTTTCCATTTGGCGATGAATTATATATTTAGTCCCAAAAAGTTCGAATATTTTGCAATGTTTTAAATCCTCATCACTAAATGCTCAACCTTTGGTTACAACATAAGTAAATTATCGCAAAACTAGTCACTTTTTGCGATGACTTCGAAAAATTGTGGCCAAATAAAGTGCTTTAGCTACGATTTTCTTTAACATTGCCAAACCCACGACTTTGGGCGATGAATGTTTAAATCGTCACCAAAGTTGACATTTAGTGACGATTTCAAATTCATCACAAAAAAAAAACATAGCTATTGGTCTGTTATGTTGTTGTGTCTTTCAAGTGATATCTCTAAAAGTCATCCCAAAATTTGTTACTGTACCATTTTTAGATATTACCTACAAAGCATTTTACTTTTTAAATAACCATAGCATTTTTTAGATTATGTACCAATTTGCCCGAGGACATAAGTAGACACTGTCCAACCCTGAGAATTTCAGTCTGCCAAGGGCATTACATAAAAAGGAAAGCCAAAACCGTAGTTAGGAGTTAAAGACAGGCAAATGGGCATAAGAAGGATGGCACAAAAAGGAAAGTTAGGGGACTGGGAAATGGGATCAAAAAGTAGGATTATTTAGTTATTTTATATTATAAAATTGATAATCCATCAAAAGAAGTCTAGAATTAGATATATGTATATATTGAAGGGCGGTCCTGGACTTTCTATCGGGCACTTGCCGTGATCTTTCTCCATTTCTCTCTACTTCCAAGAAGTCCATGGTTGAAGGGATCCATTCCTAGAGAAGATCACCAATTTCTTGATTAACTACAGGCAGGTGATTAACTGTTGGTCATTTTTTATTTCAGAAGTCGACTGTCGACGAAGACATCTGGACCCAAAACATAAAACCTCTCACGTTATGAATCAAAAAGCCATGAAGATGGTAACATAGTTCTCCACATTTTATCAAGTTTGATTACAATAGTAAAGAGAAAAGGTTTCAGTATTGTACCATCAATCTCTGTGATGTTTATATTGTTTGGTTAATTTGTCGATGTTCTCTTTTATTTCTTGCTCTATATATATGTTCCTGTGGTGATGGAAAATAAATTGTTGATTTCCTGAAATATTATGCTCAGGTTCACCAGGAATATGGAAACTGCTGTGATCTCACTGCAAAGCATCAAACCTCTCTCGCCTGCTCATCATCTGCTGCCTCCATTCAGACTCTCTCTTATCGATCAGCTTATACCCACTACTTACTCCCCGTTCGTATTTTTCTACCCTGTAGACGATAGTAAGCATTCCAAAACCGCTCAACTCGCAACTCAGCTAAAATGGTCACTTTCAAAAACCTTAGATACCATCTATCCTCTATCAGGAAGGGTGAGAGACAATCTCGTTATAGAGAACTACGGTGAGGGCGTTCCCTTTACAGAAACTCGGATATATGGGCGTTTATCTGATTTTCTTCAAGATCCTCAGGTAGAATTGCTCAATGGATTCCTTCCATGCCAACCTTTCTGTCAATTGAAGGATCCAACAGTTGCACCAGTAACTGTGCAATTAAACGTCTTTGACTGTGGAGGAATTGCACTGGGTGTGTGCTTATCTCACAAGCTCGTCGATGGATCAACTGCAAGCATTTTCCTTAAATCTTGGGCCTCTAATGCGAGCGGAGTTCCTAAAAATATTTATCCCAACTTATCAGATGCTTCTATGCTTTTTCCTTCAGTAGATTCCGTACCACAGCGCTATATCTCTAACGCAGAAAGCTCTTGGTTTAGCGACTATAGGTGTGTGACAAGGAGATTTGTGTTTCATGACAACGCTGTAGCTGCTTTAATGGCCAAAGCTGCAAGCAAAATGGTAGAATATCCAACTAGAGTCCAAGCAATAAGTGGTTTTATTTGGAAACATGCACTGGCAGCTTCTAGATCCATATCAGGTTCGTTGAAGCCATCTGTCACCAAGGAAGCGGTCAACATACGAAGCCGAAGACTGACAAAACCGCGCTTGTCAAAGCACTCAATTGGTAATCTTATACAATTCTCAATGTCGCACTTCAATCCAGAACACACAGAGATGGAGATGGATAGCTTGGTGGCTCTCATAAGAGATGGTGTTGCCGGAATCAACAACGAATACATAAAACATTTGACTGGTGAGGATGGATCTGTCTCCTATTTCGAACTGCTAAACCGTCAAGAAGAGATTTTCAAGGGAAATCCAGAAACATTTATTTTCGCTGCTTGGAATACTTTTGGTTTTAACGACATAGATTTTGGATGGGGAAAACCAATATGGGTCGGTGTTATGGGAAACACCAGTCGATGTATTCCTAGCATACCGAATTTGATCCTTTTGAACAACGCTGGAAGGAGAAATGGAATGGAGGCGTGGATGATATTGGATGAGAAGATAATGGGTGTTCTTGAAGGAGATCCTGAGTTCTTGGCATATGCTTCCCCAAATCCTTGTATTTCAAGCTTATTTGGAGATTTTTGATTATCCATTCCTGTTACGTCCTGTTTCTTTTTTCTCTCTTCAGCACATCTTATGTCTTTGGATGTACCTCTCCTTTCCAATGTCGGCTGCTACTAATTTGTTTAATGATTAAAATGTTCATGTTAATATACAATAACCAATTATACGGCAGATAATTATTAGTTATTATTACTAAATAAAAGTTTTTATTTTTATTAAAATATTTTTTATTACTTATAATATTAATAACTATAAAAAATGGGTGAGGTACTATGACAAGGAATTTACCGGGGTGTAGGTAAGTTGATAAGAGGCTCTTTTGGCTTAAGTGAGATCACGGGTTCAAACTCTCCCTCATATATGCAGTTGTTTAAAACTTGGGGTCAGAATTTTGTTTCTCGCAAGGGACCTACCCTGCTCGAGTGGGGATAAGTTTAAGTGTGGATGGCTTAAATGTCTCTTCCCATAGTTGGGACCTTAATAGGGCACGAGTGCAACCAAAAAAAAAAAAGAGGAAGAGCCCAAAACTGATGGGTGTTTGGTAAAGGTTATGAGTGTTCATAAATAAAAGATGACAATTATTGGCATTGTTTGTGATGCCCTAATATCCCCTAGGAGGATACGGGGGCGTCACGCAGACAACAAAACATATATACAAAACCGAGACAAATCCAAGCGAGACGGAACATTTCATACATACATTTTAGAATCTCAAATCAACCATACAATACTTAACATATCGTTCATACTATGCCTATCATATTACATAACATAAATTCAAAGACCAACATGTATTAAGGTTATTACAAACCTTCAAAAAAATTGAAAAGTCATACACATCAGATACAAGCCCAAAACAAACTCAGAATACATTTTTTCTCAAAACAAGACTCAGATTCCATTAGTCATTGTGGTTGACTTGTCCCAGTCTTTATAATCTTCGCTCTGAACCTACACGGGACAAATCCACCGTGCTAAGTATATAGTGTTAGACCCCGATTCCTTTTTCCCTATTAAATAGATTGGCAATTTAAATTGTCTTTTGATTAGTATGAAATTTAGCGTTTTATTAGATTTCCTATTGGTTAGAATAGTTTGGGATTTTAGTGCAATAATTATTAATTGAAGGAATTGAGTTAAATTAGAATTTTAATATTGGTGTTAGATGTTTTTTTAAAAGAATAAGAAAATGTTAGATTAGGCCATAAAATAGTATTAGGATAAATTAGGAAATGTTTATAAGGTTTTAAGGCTTTAGGTCATTAAAGTGGGCTTT
>JANVCQ010000008.1:14102796-14115731 GCA_025531925.1 Erythroxylum plowmanianum | reverse complement strand
GACGATATCACAGATTTAGACCCTTCATGAATAGTCTGCAACATGTCCCACGCTTCTTTTGTCGTTTCACATGCTGAAATCATTGAGAAGCGTCCTTCATCAACAGCACTGAATATCGCATGTATTGCTTGTGAATTTCCCAGTGCACTTTCTTCTTTCACTCTTGTCCATTAAGACGGATCTTTCTGAACTGTCTCTCCTTTATCATCAATGATCATTAGATGCGTCCAACCATGTACTACTGAATGCCAGGCTATCATGCTCAAAGCTTGAATACAGAATTTCATCCGGGCTTTTCATGATGGATAATTTGATCCATCCAATAATGGTGGTTTGGTGAATGATGCTCCCTCTCTCGTAGCCATGTTTGCGAATCTAGGATCTGCACCAACTTGCTACCAAGTTTTGAATCGGTGACCTTACTCTGATATCAATTGAAAAACCAAAGTGATTAATAATTTTGCAGACTATAAATCACACAAACACAAAATAGTAAAGACACCGAAATTTGGTAACGCAATTCGGCACCCTCTGCCTACATCTTCGGGGCCCTTACTCAGATTAATTACTTTTACTGTAGTTCAACAAAATTACACAAGATTAATCTAACCACTTAATCTTTGTAACTATCCTACAACCTAATTACCTGTGAAAGATTTTCACATTCGATAATACGATCGACTCGTGTTAACCTCGTTAGAGGATTTATTTAACTATTTTCACTCAAAGACAATAATAAATAAAACAGAAAAAGATAACTTCCCAAATCTGAAATTCTTCAGCAATAAGATCCGGTTGCAACACCATCAAATCACACAATCATCAACTCTAGCTCCTCTGTGTACAACCACCAATAAATTTCTTCAAAGACTCAAAAAATCAGTTTACCAAAGATGACATAAGTGAACTGCTCATTGACTATGAACAGTGAGTCAAAAGAGCGTAGCCTTCAATCATACGCAGCAGCCCCACACAATTTCTATTCACCAATAACTCACACAAAAACACACAGATAAAGAGCTGTCCCACAAAAACTAGAAGACTCAAAAATACATAAAACCATCAGACTCCTTATTCACAAAGGAGACAACGTTTTTCAGCCCAAAAAAAATCGCAACCTCAGAAAAAAACAATAAAACCCTTGTGGAATATTTTGATCCACACAACCTCTTCTTAATGATATTCACACATGCGTCAAACCCCAAGAGAAAACCACACTGTAGATTTTTTTTTCAACATACATGTACAACTATACTCGTTCCATAATAAGGAGATATGCCCATATGTGGATAATCTTCAAGTATTAAGATACCACCGGAAATATAATGTATATTAAAGAAAAACTTCTACAGTGATAGGGACATGCGGCAATGCAATCTTCAAGGCATATAACAAATCCTACATGTGGCAGTGCAATCTTCAAGGCATATAAAAATTCCTATGTCCAATTTAAAATGCCAAAACCAAATAAAGAATATATAAAATATATTCTAACACTCACCAAATGGTTAATTTCTTCTGACTTAATTAAAAACGAAATCATTTACCTTAACAACAAATGATGTCGTTTTCTACTAGGTTATGAACACGATAATGAAGCTGTCTTTGTTTTGTGTCAGCCATCTTATTTCCTATTCTTAATCTGTCAAATAAGTGTTATCTCCTCTTTTGTGGTCATCTCCTATCTTGAGGTCCTCGTCGTTGACGAAACATCATGTGTTGTGTTGGTAAGTATTGTTCTTCTTTTCTGTTACCAACTTATTGTGCTCTATTTTTCTGCTACGTTCTAAAGTTAATGTGGGCTTTCTGTTATGCTAATGGTGTATAGGTTTCCCTTTTTGTTTGTGTTTGGAAGGCTTTCTATTATGCTAATGGTGTATAGGTTTCCCTTTCTATTTGTGTTTGGAAGTTGATGAATTGTATTGCTGTATTGGATGATGATGGATAGACATTTTGTTTCCAAACCTTTGGTTATTTTTTGATGAAACCCTGCTAATTGTTTGATGGAAGGTCTATTAGAGATTCAAGGAATGATTTGCAATAGATGTTTATGTAAAACATTTACCATATGATTCCTTTTACACCAAATCTTTACTACTAGTGAAATGTAGTACTTTAACTTATCATCAACAAACTACCATAATATATCACATAGATATGGAATGTAGAAAGTGTTTTTTGCATAAGTTCATTCCATGCCTAGATTTTGTGGGATTTGATAACCAAACGAATTTTATTAAACATAGTAATTTTATGGTAAATTGACTTTTCAAAATTAAACTACCTAGTGAAGAACAAAATGCTGCAGAACAAATTTTCTCATCATACACTAATCACCTCTTGCCTTCTATGGCCGATCTTCTTCTCCATTAAGGTTTTTAGTATCATCTGAATTATCTCTCTTCCTTAGTTATTTGTATCTTATTTGCACCATAGTAAGCTATCAGATGAACATTTTATTGCATATACTATGTCTTGTATTAAACTTACTTCAATCTTTAAGAGAACATAAATAAAAATGGAAACATCCCGATGGCTGGTATAGGATTAGGGCAATCAGTTGTTTTTGAACAATCGTCGATTCCAATTACTATGTCTATTTAATCAGGTATGCATGTGTTTGAATTTGGCTTCATTATATAGTTTGACCTAAATATCTATTTAAGTTCTATACTAATTGTGTCTTAAGTTAAACATATCATACTGACAATTAATCTAATGTGATTCATATTGCAGATGAGGATTCGTTCACTGATCCTTTACAAGTTTAGTTATAGCTAAGAAGTTGTTAAAAAAAGGTGCCAATAATCTAACACCTGAGGGAAGATCTTTGATGTTTTCAGTTGATGTCTTTGAAAGCACAAGGACCCTTCTTGGAATCTAAATATAGCGAACTCATTTACCTCTACAAACCCTCATGTCATTTGGAATCTAAAAAAATAATTATTTTATTTTCTTTTCGATGGAATAACTGTGAAATATTATTTATTGTTATATTTGTACAAATTTTGGAAACAACTTTTTTACTAGTTAGGGATTAAGGTTGCATACTATTAGACTTTCTTAGACTCCGCGTATCAATGAGATTCATACTGAGAGTTGATATTGTTGTTGTTGTTGTATATTTGTAAGAATTGTTAAACTTCTAATTAAAATCTTGTACTAATTACTTGCATACATCATTATATTATATTGCTTACAATTTTTAATATTTTTATGCATTACTATTTAATTGTTAATAAATATTAATGATTAAGAATAGTAGTCAACTTAAATTTATTATTATTTTTATCTTATTAATATGTAAAATTTTAGGTATGTTTATCTTTTTATATCCAAAAAGATAATTTATAGAGTTTTAATGCATTAACTATATATTTAAATAAATTTATAAAGAAAACATAAGTCAAAATATGAAAAATCATATATAAATGTCAATTATAATTAACCTTAAGATTATTAAGTACATTTACCATTAAAAAATTTATCAAATTGACATTGTTATTTGTAAATTCTTTAATCTTAACATTTTGCGACAATTTCAAAGTTTAGTTTCCAAAAGTTTACATTTGGTGACGAATTATATATTTCATTGTAGAAAGTTCAAATATTTTGTGACGTTTGAAATTCTTGTTGCCAAACGCTCGACCTTTGACGATAACATAAGTAAACCGTCAAAAAATGAGGCACTTTTAGTGACGAATTCAGAAAATCGTCACCAAATAAACTACTTTAGCAATGATTTTCTTTAACATAACCAAACCATGACTTTGGGTGATGGATTTTTAAATCGTTTTGAAAAATCCATTTGACGATGATTTCGAATTTGTACCTGAAAAAAATGTAGTTAATAGTCTGTTTTGTTGTAGAGTTATTTAATTTGTGCATATCATTTTAGTCAATTTAATATATATAATATAATATTTTATTTATAAATAAGAAATTCGTTCTTATAGAGAGAACATATATAAATTTATTTGTCTTTAAGATTGAATCACTTAACTCTCTTATCTTCTCCATTTACTTATATACACATTTATTTGTCTTTTAAGATGGAATCAGATTGTTTTATTTTATATTTTAACACGTGCAATTTTTTTTTCTTATGAAAGTATAGTTTACCCGGATGCGAATATTGACAAAAGCGAATGCTTTTGGCAAGCTTTTTCACCATTTATTCTTCTTCGTATTGCTGTTTTACAAGTACGTACTTGGAATGGAAAAAGGCAGGGTATAACTTAGTATGCTCTGTAAACGATTAATAAGGATGGATAATGTCATGTTACGTAAATTTGCCTACTGATTCCATTCTGACGAGCTCTAGCAGTAAGCTTCGACGGAAGTCATTGTTTCGTTTTTAAAGGTTTTTGACCCCATAAAACAAGTAGCTAGCAACAAAGTTTGAAGCACATGCAATCGTGTAGTTCCTTTTTAGCCCTATGCATAAACTAGGGTCGGCGTCCAATTTTGTTTATGTTACGTCAATTTTTTTCTTGTTGGATTTTCCATAAGACAAATGAAACAAAATTTTGACAAGGAACAAAGAGAACTAATAAAAGAACTATACCATTTCATGTGCTTAGATATATGACGGCCCCCCAAAAGTTTGTCATTTAAGAACTAATAAAAGAACTATACCATTTCATGTGCTATGATAAGTCACCTCCTTTAGTTTGTCATTTAAGAGAAGAGTCAAACTTGATGCAACTGGCATATGGTGTGGAAGATATAATCAAGTTTGGCCAGTTGCACGCCAATTGCCAAAGTTAATGAGAGTTTTACTTGCATAAGAGAGAAGTAGCCGCTAATCTCATAAGGTTCTAGTTTTTGTTAACATGACAGTATGAGTAAAGGATGATAAGTTGGAAATTTTGTTGAGGTATATAATCTACAATGCAATATAAAACAGAGAAAAGTGGAACAAGCTAGCTGTCTTGCTAATATGTCTTTGAGAGCTTTAGTGGCATTGAAAGATAAACCTAACCATCGAAGCTTCAATTTTCTTAAAACTGCATCATGTATCAACCAAATCCAAGATAAGCATCCTCCCATAAAAGAGAGAAAAATAATAAAGAGGAAAATTGAAGATTATTTTAAGGCCAAGAGCTGGTTATCGATCAACACAAGCATTCATACATTATAGAGATAAACAAGAATGACTTAGGCCCAAGTGTGTGCTTCCAACCAACATTTTGCAAAAAGATTCTCAGCTTTTAGTTGGCTCCACTTTTTCAATAAGTTATCAAAAGAAGAAGAAGAGAAAAAGGAAATAGAAACCAACCCCACATATATATAGTCCCCAAGGTAACCCCCATGTGTTAAGGTCCCCATGCATAAGAATTTGTAGTAGTTGTGCTGGAAGTGCTTGTCTTTGCTGTTGTTGTATCAGATTAGCAAGTTTGTTTTAAAATGAAGCTTTCGATCCAGTTAGGTAGAGAAGCAGATGATTATTGTAATAGAGTGTGAAGAGGAAGGGCAGCAAAAACAAAAGGCCATGTGAAGTGAGGATAAAAATCTAAGGGGTGTTGTATTGTATTGTGGTGGTAGGACTTTGGTGAAAGAAACAAGAAAGGAAATGATGCCCACGAGGACCCCTGCACCAATGTGCATGTTACCCCCTCGTGGGCATATCGTGATCGTCCTTGGTACGATTGACGACACTTGACAAGTACCAAACAGTTGGTGAGCCCCAGACCCAGGCCTTAACCTCACCCTATTTCTTTTTCTTATCTTACCAGTAAAATCAATATTTCGTTTTAAAATTTAAAAGTTAGTTGGCTTGTTATACATGACATTTTCTATTATTTATATTTAAAATGTATATAAATTTTGAAACTAATATTCCTTTTCCTGTTTAACAAATATTATTTCGTAAAATTATATATGATCAATAATTTTAATAAAAAAGAAACTATAGGTGGTAACGTTCGGGTTTTTGTTACCAGGTACACATTTCGACCGATATCCCTCCTGAAGTGGCTGTAGTTTAGTGGTAAGAATTCTACGTTGTGGCCGTAGAGACCTGGGCTCGAATCCCAGCAGCCACAATACTTTTTAATTCACCCTTACCCAAGAAGAAACCAATGCTCAAAGATGAAACGAAGTTTTCTTTGTTCTTTTACTTTCCCGAAAATGATTTCTTATGGGGATGTGACGTTTCCTGTATTTTAAGAAGAAGCTTAACGTTGTTTGAACTCCATAACCATTATACTTTACAGCTTCCTCAACAATTTATCCAGGGCTTTAATCACGAGATCTGAACTTGAATTATTACGAATAAAGAATGAGGGAAATGTCAGGTGGAGTAAACGACCCTTCTTTTCCTTCTTTCTTTTCAACAAATGTCACTTAAGAAGTAACTATTATGTTAAATGTTAATAGTCTTTATTATATACATGCTACTTATAGTTTGTTATTCTGAGTTATCACAAAATGAAAAAAAAAAAAAACCTAAGAAGGACTTCATTTGCCTTATTGGTGCAGAATTACTGGGAAGAAATGAACATACTAACCACAAATCCTTGCACCAAGGATGGTAAAGACACAGACTTTCAATGGTAATATAAGTTGATCACCAGTTCACCACTATCTAATCTGTTTAACAGACATTCTCGTTCTAGTCCGTAGTTGTACCAATCACAAGTGACGTGATCACGTAGTCACCCGGAAAAGAGACAAGTGCAATAAACTATGATTCATAAGTTTCCCTACAAATCTTTTGTTATCTACTGCATTCCGATAACATGAAGCCCATTCAATCTGGTGGAGTTAAGCAACATCGATGCATGTTCCTAGAGAAAAAAGTAGCATTAGGTTAATCATTCAGATCTGATATCGGAGAAAATACACTAATTAGCAATCCCAATTAAGCATATTTATTGTTATCTTAAGATTGCATCCATGTGTTTGATACCTCCTAAGTCTACCTACTCACATGCTCCTCACCAGCATAAATATGGATGAATCATGAGCTGCATTTAGCAAAAACTAATATGTTTCCTCAGCCTCAGCCTCAGCACACACACACACACATTTATATAAGTACAACACAAAGTTACAAACACTTGGGACTATGTTGACTACTTATTTGTCTTTTTAACCCTCTCATCAATTCAATGGGCTTATACTAAACTCGAGGTTAGTTTAGCGCATCACATGGATGCCTTTACTTGATAGTTGTTATATGGCCCCGAAATTACTGTAATGTATTATGAATCCTAAGATTGCTTCATATAGTGGTTAGAACATAATCGATCCTATTTCTGACGTGGGCAGAAGGTTTTAGACCTAGCTCCCTTATCGGTTTTTTTTTTTCATTTTAGTTCTAACTCCAAATTCTGCATGGTTGGTTCTGATATTTCCTCAGCGTGTACAATTTAATTTAAAAGTTTTAGAACTGGGGCATCACTTGTTCTTTGTGGGCTTTGACCTAATATGGGGAGAGCAAGGCCACGGCCTTAACTTCTCCTTGCCTAAGTCTGTTACTATCACCTGAAGCAGAAGCTCTTTCACTACAACAAAGAAGGGTTTTGGCTCGTTGAAAGAAATCAAATTATGGCAAAAACTATTTTGCGATGAAAAAAAATCATTGAATCAATAGTTGTAAAAGTTTAGTAGTAAAAAATTATCTGTGACGTTTTAAAAGAATCGACACTCAAAAGATTTTGCTACAATCATTTCTTCGTTGCTAATAGGAATAGGTGAGGAGAGGAGAAATAGTCGTAGAGGATTTATTTCCATGTTTAATTTTGGTAGGTAAAGATAATTAGGTTCGTTAATGTAGGCGTAGGTAATAATTTCTATTGTCGATTTATTTTCGTAGCAAAATATACTTAGCTACATTTTTTAAAGCGTAGCTAAATGTTATTAGAGACATTATCGAAAGCATAGGTAAAGGATTTGACGACGATTTTATATTTGTAGTTAAAGACTTTTAGTGACTAATAATATTTTTAATTTGACTTCCCTATTACAAATTTAATATTTAATTATAATTCTTAACAACATTTTAAATTCATTTTATTGTTTTTAACATGGTTTGAATTATAATTTAGTCACATTTTGTAATTATTGTTGGTGACATTGTTTAAATAGTAATAAATTATAATAAAATAAAAATGTTTCATAATTAAAAATGAAATGCATTTTATAAAAAATACGTAGTTAAATGTTAATTACAAAACTTAAGAAAAAAATTATAGACAAACTAAGACTCTTCATCGTCACTACTATTGACATATTATGATCCAAGTATTTGTTTGACTATCTTTTTAAGCTTGGTCAACTCTCTTTTAGTATGGTCTAGTTTTTGCTCATTACGTTGTAATTTTTCTTGAGTATGATCTAACTTTTCTTCATTACATTATAATTGAGCCTTAAGTGATCAATTCTCCTTTTGAAGCGTCATTACATATGCTGATTGTGACGATGATGAATCAATTGACTTAGGACTATGCCTAAGCTCGTTGATCTTTTTACCAAGAACATTGTTGCAAATGTCATCCACATTGGACTCATTCCCGTCAGACAATGATTTCTACAATAAGTCCTGCAATTTAAAACGCAAAATTGAGAAGTAATTCAATATTGCTTAGTATTACATAAATAAATAAACTCTAAAATTAAAATTTTTTATACTTATATAATTATTTTGCGTCTCTTTAGACATCCAACTTTTACTAGTGCGACAATTTGTAGAGTGTGATCACATTCTTGTCCATGCAGTTGAGTCTAACTCTGTTATATGAATTAAAAAAATTGAAACACAATAGATTATATTGTATTAACTAATAGAATAATAACTCCTACACTTACAAATTCTTGTTGTATGACAAGAAATGATTTGCAGCTAGTGTGTGAAGAGTTTTTCATTTTTACTCTGTTAACCTTGTCTTTCTCACACTTTGTCTAAATAAAGAGAAGAAATAGTAATTAAATGCAAAAACAAAATTAATGGAAGGAAATGTGAAGAGAAAGAAGACAAACCTTAACCTTCGCAGAAGCCCAATAATCACACATTTCACTCCAATTTTCTGGAGTCACCTGTTCTAATTTCTCATTGCCTTCTCATCCGAAGGAAAAGACTCATAATATTTATGAAGTCGATACGATGATCCTTCGTCCTTTGTTTCAACAATGAGTTGACATAACTTAAAACTTTGGGGTTCTCGATATCGATGATATTGAGCTTGTTTGTGAAATAGGTAAAACTGTATTGCATATAATAAAATGAATTGAAAAATTATCGAAACTTTGTCCAAAGCATTCTATAGCAAGTTGTCTTCCTTCAATTGTTGGCATGCTGAAGGCAAAGCAATTCATTCTTGTCAACGACTCCCAGGTCACAAGATAATTTTGCTAATTGGACCTTGTTAACAGGATGACGTTGCGTGAGGTAAATATGCACAGACAACTTGATGTTCATTGCATCATTCATGCATTTCAACTCAAATCCTTTAGTGATACCTCTATCTTTTTTTTTCTTATGCCGATATTGGAATTTGACAAAAAAGAATAATGATAAGAAAAAACACATTAAACATGTAAATATATATTTAAGCATAACTGTAAATATAAATGGTTAATACTAACAGACTTGAAAATCCCTCAGCACTAGTTGAGGTAGATATAGGTTGTTGCTGACTGCCTTCATTGGTGGTTGAAATCGGTAGTTGTTGATTGATAGGGTCGAATTGATTTGCTTGTTATAAGGGAGGAACATTTTCGGTAGGTGCCACCTTCTTTTCTTTGTTTCTACTAGGTCCCGTTATATTGAATATCTATAAATGAAATATCAATATAACGCATATTCTTTACTCAAACATCAACATTTCACATGAATATAAGTCAAAACTAAACATTCAGCATAAACATTAATTAAGCAGCAATATTCCTCATAAACATAAGTAAAACATCAATAATATGCATTGATTCATCCTGAATAAACATAAGTAAAACATCAACAACATAACTCAAATATGAACATAACATTTCAAATGATTTAAACAATTTATTTACATTCAATCATCATGATTAAGATTTCGAAAATCATCATCATTAATTACATTATCATTGGATTCTTCATCACTAATACATTCGGCCAAAGTATCATCATTGTCATTTAATTCATCCTGAGTATAGTCTTCATTTGTTTATACGATAAGATTGGCTTGGACTTCATCCAATTGTACTATGTTTTGACATCTCTGTTATGGAATTATGAATATCTTCATCTTCTATTCGAGTGGCTCCATTATTGAACTCCAATCCAATCTCTTAATATACTTCATTTGCATCCTCATTGAATTGACTATTATCCCTTTCATAATAATCGAATACATTTTGGTGTCGAAACTTTTGAACAACCTTTCAGTTACTACCCAATATAATATCGGTGAGACAAAAAACTTGCGTCACTTAACTTGCAAGGACAAAAGGATTATTATTATACCATGTCTTACTAACATTGATGCTAGTAATATTCCCGTTCACTTTCATGCCAATAAGATTAAACCATTTGCACTTAAATCGAATAACATTCTTATCCTTGATGTAGTGCAACTCTATTATTTCAAAGATGCCGTAGAAGTCAATAAAATCATCGTTATGACTTCCGGTAATAACAACTCCATAATTTTGGCTTCTAAGTTGACTATCTCGATCTTGTATGTGAAATCTCACCTTATTAACAATGCAACCCGTATATTTTTCCCACAAATATGAGGCCCATATGCTAAACTATATAATGTTGTTGTCGTTTCTTGCATATTATGGTTATGCAACCATATCATTTATATGACAAAATGAAATTAGAAGTTATTCTGACATAAAAATTGTCACATGTTCATAATGTGTAACTTACTCCATTTCTAGACCATGATACAAACTTCAGCTTATGTCTTTCTTCAACATTAATAATCCTTTTGCTACGAATGGACTCTTTGTGCTCTCCATTTAAAAAAGTTAATGACAGTAAGGAAATGAGATTTAGTGACAAAATTCTAATATGATCGTTTGAACAAAAGTAATATAGATACCCCATATGTATATATCGACTTTCTCGCAATTGTTCAAAATATACCAATGGGCGATTTGGAATTTGTCTTTAGTTAACTCCACTTATTTACCCACACTAAGTGACCTTACTTTTTGGGAGAAAATTGACAAGCTACCCTCGTCATCAAAATCAAAGTTACGTTCTGGTCTATTAAATCTTGCCTCCACATCACTTAAGTACATTTAACAAAATGTCAAGCATTCATTTGCTATATAAGCCTTTGCAATAGACTCTTTAGGTCAGGTTCTATTACGTACATAACGCTTAAGAGAACATAAAAACCTAAACAAAATATAAAATATTAGGAATTATTACTAACAAATAACTTTTAAAAAAGTTAAAATTAATATGAAATACCTTTAATTAGGAACATCCATCGAAATTGAACCAGTCTAAAGAGTTTTACTTCATATGGTAAGTGAATTACCAAATAAACCATAACATCAAAAAATGATGGGGGAATGCTAGTTCAAGCTCACATAGAATCAAAACTATGTCTTTTTTCATTTTTTCAAACTCTTCAACTTTAAGTGTCTTGCAACATAATTGCTTAAAAAACTCTCCCAATTGACCTAAAGTTATAGGCACATCCTTCGGCAAACACCTACATATTCAAATAGGAAGTAATTGTTGCAAAAGCACATGGCAATCATGGCTTTTCAACCCTGATACTTTTCCCTCTTTAACATTCACACAACGACTTTTGTTTGATGCATACCCATCAGGAAGCTTCATTGATTGAAGAAACTGATAGAAAGATTACTTCTCCCTATTTGACATATTGTAACAAGCAAAGGAAATAATGTATGACCCATCATCTCTTCTTTTCAAGTGCAATTCTTTTCTAATATTCATGTTTTCCAAGTGAAGTCTAGCCTTAATTGTGTCTTTCGATTTTCCATCAATTCCGATCATAGTTCTTATAATATTCTCACAAATATTTTTCTTAATATGCATTATATCAAGATTATGCCTCAATAGTAATTCATTCGAATATGCCAGATTGAAAAATATGTTTTTTTTCCAATTGAATTCAACATCATTTCTCTTTCGCTTTCTATTACTTGGGTGTTTTCCAGGTGTAATGTCACCCAAATGTGATAGTTGGTAAACAATATTATCACCAGACAACTGCAACAGAGCTTGACCCAATGGCAAAGTCCAATTCTACTTTGCCATTAAACAATTTACTTCTTTGTCATCTATGCTCATGTTCTAAATAATGACGATGACTCGTATAACATATTTTACTTTATAGCCTCCTTGAATAAGTTTGATGGTTACACACAAGACAAGCCATATATCTTTTAGTGTTCCACCCAAAAAAATGCCCATAAGCTGGGAAATCATTTATAATCCAAAATATAGCAGCATGCATTATAAATGTTTTGCTTTGAACAACATTAAAAATTTGTAATCCGAATTCTCATAGATCGTTTAAGTCATCAATTAATGGTTACATGTATATATCAATATCCGTACTAGGACTTATAGGTCTTGAAATAAGCAAAGACAATAACATAAAAGGCTCCTTCATACACTTCCATGGAGGTAAATTGTATAGCACTAGAATTATCGACCACATGTTGTTTGAACTACTCATATTGCCAAAAGGATTAAATCCATCTGAGGCCAATCCAAATCAAACAGTATGACAGTCCTACCCAAACCATTGAAACTTTCTATCAAATTCTTTCCACGCCATTGAGTCTACTGGATGACGCATAATGTTATCATTAATGTGTTTCTCTTTATGTCACCTCATATCTATGGCTTTTATTTACATAAAAAGTCTTTGTAGTTGTAACATCCCGTTACCGATGTGAGGGCATATCGGTAATTTGGACGGATTGAGCAGTGAGTGCATTCATACTTAGTT
>JANVCQ010000008.1:14077796-14100104 GCA_025531925.1 Erythroxylum plowmanianum | reverse complement strand
GATTGGTGCGTCTGTGTTTAAATAGACATTGGGACGATGTCGTTTGCCATCCCACAAATGATGTTGTCTCAGCTAATTTTTTCTCATTCGATATGTTTGGCAATGAACCTATATTTTGTCGTCAAATGTAAAACATTTGCTACAAAAATAAAACAGTGTCATAAATTGTACAACATTTTGCTACCAAATTGATAAACCATCAATACTAAAACTTTTCCTACAATTTTTCATTTTGCTAAAATTATTAATAAAAACTATATATTACAATCAAATTTGTTAACTAAATTTGTTTTATAGTTATGCAATCAACATCATTAACATCAAGTATTAGAAATTATTAATATATAATGTTGATTACTGTTTTCTAATATATTGGAAGTTGTTTATAATTAAACTACTATTTATATTATCTCAAAAAAATATCTCTATCTTCGTAAACCCATTATTTCTAATAAACTACTACTACTTCTACTACTACTACTACTTCTACTACTATTATTATTATTATGATGATGATAATGATGATGATGATGATCATCATATATGGTAATTAACTTAATGTATTATCAAATTTGTTCACTTAATCAAATTGGCAATGGTTTTCTTATTACTAACAAAATTTTACTATATTTATTTTGACAAAATTAAAAACGACATCTTACGAGTCAACAAGAAATGAAATCATTTTGTATTAGGTTTTTATCACTACCACAATGACATCTCTTCATTTTCGTGTTAGCCGTCAACATTCATCTACGTTTCACAGTTCAATAACCATTGTCCCCTCTCTTGTGCTCGTCTCGTGTATTGTGGTCGTCATCGTTGAAGAAGCATCCTTAACTATGTTGATATTGTTCTTCTTTGCTGTTTTCAAACCCTCCATTTTGTGCTAAGTTTTGATTATACCTTTAGATGTTTATTGTGACTTCTTTTTTCTGCATTTGTTGTATGAGTTGTGTTTGTGGTTATGTTTTGAAGATGATTTATTGTCTTCCATTGTTAGTTGTATATGGGTTGACTTCTTTTTATGACCTTTAACGCGTCTTTCAAGAAAGCTTGCGAACTATTTGATGAAATGTCTAAAAGAGTATTTAGCTCTTTTTGTAATAATAGTAATATAAGCCTATATAGATAATACTATATTTTTGTACATCAAGAACATGGTCATGTGTAATCTAAAAATTTAGATATGATATAAAGGGTAAATGGATAACTTTTATTTTAATAAGGTTAACTTTCATCTCATTAGGCAGATTGAAGATGATAACTACTAAACTGTAGTACTTTCACTTATCATTGAAAATTTCATTGAACATAATGAATTTTATTCTAAATTCACTTTTTTAGAATATAACTCTTAACATAATTCATCGAGGAATGTTAATGTGGTGACTAGATTTTGACATTGAAAGTTCATCTCGTTAGGAGGAATGTGGTAAAATTATCCCTACTAAACAAAAAACTAATGTGGAACAAATCTCCTCTTTATACACTAATAATCATTTGCCTTCTATGGTTGATCTTCATCATCAAGGTTTTTAGTATCATCTGAACTAACTCACTTTTCTTATTATCTGTATCTCATTTCCTATTATGAATATATTATATATATGAACATTTAATTGTATATAGTATATGTTGTGTTAAGCTTCCTTCAATCTTCAAGAGAACATAGATAGAAATAGAAGCAGGGGTGATGTCACAATGGTCCGTAAATGATTAGAGAAATTAGTTGTTTTGAAAAATTCATAGATTTCAATGACTGTGTGGTAAATCAGGTATGTATGTGTTCTAATTTGGGTTCGTTATACAGTTTCACTAAACTACCGAAATAAGTTGTATACTGATTATGTTTTAGGTGAAACACGTCATATTAACAGTTTATCTGATCAAGTTATATTCCATACTAAATCTGGGGATTCATTCACTGTATCCTTTAGGAGTTTAGCTATAGCGAAGAAGTTGTTGGAAGAAGGTGTCAACAACCTTACACCAAACTGGAGATTTTTCACTATTTCAATTGATGCCTTCAAACGTGCACGGACCCTTATTGGCAATTCATACATAGGGAACTCATTTACTTTTCCTGACTCTTATGTCACTTGGAATTAAAAAAATCATTGTCATTTATATCAGGTGGAATCAACTTCAAATTTTATTTATTGTTTTGTTTGTAACAATTTTTAAAAGAATCTTTCTATTAGTTAAGGGTAAGGTTGTGTACTATTATTGTTGTTCTATGTTTGTAAGAATTGTTAAACTTCTAATTAAAACCTTGTAGTACTGACCATATATCATTATATTATATTAATACCATTTCCATAATTTTTATAAATAGTAATTTTACTGTCAATAAATATTAATGATTAAGAGTACTTGTTAACTTTATGATATTTTTATCTTATTAAACTTAAAATTTTTGGTTCACAAATATTTTAATGTCCAAAATATATTTACTTTTCATATTTTAAATAACCTACCATGTGTCTTTCAACAATATGTTTTTAACATTGAAAACAACTTCACATCAAAAGATATGTTAACTATGATATATTATAAAAATGTCAATTAGAATAATCCTTAACAACGATGATTAAAAACACAAAAATCATTACAAACTATCTTCCAAATATTTAATATTCATATCTAGAGACAAAAAACATAATCATTTCCATATGTGTTACAGTCCACGACGCTTAAATAAGTCAGTGCCAAGTATTGGTGACAAAAGACATACATCATCACTAATAACTAGCACTTTACGATAGTTTATTCTATCGTTGCTCAATATTATGTGTGTAAGGCCCTTCTATGATGATTAATTCAATCATCACAAAAAAGGATACATACTTGGTGACACAACATATTTTTAGTCGCTACTTGTTCCAATTATTCACAACGCTTCGCCATAATCGATGCTAAGTACATTGATTTTCCTGACATTTGTCGATGTTACTGTTGTTTGCCACAAATTACTTACATTTGGGCAACGAAATAATACAAACGTTGTTAAAATCTAAAGTTATTGCAACGGTAACGAGTAATGGTCATAAAGTATTTTCCCATTGCTGACGTCTCTATTAAATGTCGTAAAATCATTTATTTATAGCGATGAAAAAGAAAAGCATCGCAAAATGGTTGCTTTTCTCGACGATATTCGATTCGTCTTCAAAGAAAATGTTGCCAATACATCAATCTGTTGTAGTGTTTGCTGCCGTGTCGGCCACAATTTGAGTTTTTAATCTAAATATTCGAACGATGAAGTAATAAAAATGTAACTTTGCTTTATTTCATTCAGAATTTAAAAGAAGATGCATTGTTAACTAATCTCTAATATAAAATGATTAAATTTGAACATTAAATACAATTATGTCAAACATTAGAATGTTATTATAGTGGCATCGAATGATACTCACTTCGAAGATATAGGCTTAGGAATAGCTTCATGATAATATCTTCGTATGAAACAGAATATGTAATCATAAGCTTTAAGAGCAATCCAATAACGCAAAGAAGCGAAGCCATTTTAAATTTAAAAGCATGAAATTTCAAACTGCTTTATTTCTGAATTAAATTTGGACAAACAAAAATCGGTAGTGTGCATGTGTACACATGTCATCTTATACCCTCGTAATAGGAAAACAATTGCAACAGTATTAACTCAAATAAAATTATTTTAACTGAATAGAAAATGATTGCAATGTTATGAAATTGAAAAAGAAAATGTTAAGATAGTCAAATTTTATAGTTGTAGTTTTATTGTCATTAAGTTTTAATCTTTTTTAAGAAAATGAAATATGTATTGATGAAGTAAACAATAAAAGATAAGTACATAATTGACAAGTTGTACAAGCTTCAAAGCTAGGTGAACTTAATCAACTATGTTAATAGGATTTAAATCTTGATTAAATTTTGTTGAAAAATCTTTAAATTTCTCTCCCTTCATAAACTATAAATTGCTCTGCTTAATGATGTTTTGTAAGCGTTGAAGTCTCTTGTTAGACCCCGATTCTGGAGCCCAATATTCGGAGTCATAAAATGTGATCTTCATTAACCCATATTTCTGGAGTCCAACTCTTGCTCTGATACTAAACAATGCTAGACCTCGCTTCTGGAGCCCAACATTTGGAGTCATAAAACGTGAGTAAACTCATTTCATTAACTTCAGGACAGATTTTGGGAAACCTCAAACTGGAATTACAATTTGACTTCTTCAGAATATTTGTTCTCTATTGTCTTAAGTTTCTAATAACACTAAAATCATTCAATTTGGTTTAGAAATGTGAAAGAAATACCCCAAACATTTTCAGCCTGTAAGTAAATTGAAACTGTACATTATACTCAAATTCTATCCAGAAATTGAAAATCTTAGAGACTGAATTAAAATTAGACTCCTTCAACTAAGTTGTAGCTCTCTGTCTCTAGTTTATTTAGAAATAATAATCATCTCATTTGGAGCTCTAGAGATCAAGATATCCTCAAAATACTGAAGCATATTTAGTAAAATATCCAATTCATACTCTTCCAATCGATACCCTTACTTTGATTCAATCAATCCTTTTCAAATCAATACCAAAAACTATAAATTTTTATGGAGAGATATAGGAATGTGTTAGGAAACTATTTCTTTAAAAATCAGGTCATTTAGAGGTCGTACGACAAAGTTAAGGTCAAAAGAGTGGAATATGTTCAGGTTTTGGGGGGCGGCGGGCGATCACGACTTCTCCCTTCCTGCTTTTCTTCTTCCAACATGTATTGGTAAAATGAGCATAACTTTCACTAAAGATATCGGATTAAGGTTATTCTTGACCGTTTCAAAGAAGACTTCTAGACCTACAACTTTTATGAAGACATCAAAAACAATTTTTGCCTCTATAAGGGTCAAACTTTCAAAATAATGTAGCTATTCTAAAAGTTCATCCTATACAGCATCACAAATTTC
The DNA here is from genome assembly GCA_025531925.1 of Erythroxylum plowmanianum. Classification (NCBI taxonomy): domain Eukaryota; kingdom Viridiplantae; phylum Streptophyta; class Magnoliopsida; order Malpighiales; family Erythroxylaceae; genus Erythroxylum; species Erythroxylum plowmanianum. Next base: position 14,095,162 of record JANVCQ010000008.1, on the reverse strand, counting down.
TAATAATCTATCTCTCAACTCCAATGTCTAAAAATTTCACACTATATACCGTTAGAAAGCTAGAAAGATAATATAAAACTTCCAGGAAGATAACTTTGTCTAATTCAGCCTAAATTAATCCAGTTTTTTCCCTGAATTCAAAATATAATTTTTACACCTATGAAAGACTTGAAATATGAAATGTACGACTACAAGATAAATAAGCACATACACATTGGAAACTTCCTCAATTCTCAATTTATTTCTAAATCAAAATGAAGTTTATATAGTTTTAATTGCATATTAACATTACATCAAAGACTTAACACAAGATACAAAATACATTGGATGCTCAATGTTTGATATGCTTATAAAGTTAATAAAAAATGATTGAAGTACCTTAGTTACAAAAGTCTCTAACTATCTTAGAGTTTTCGATGCCTTGTAAGGATTTATAACCCTCTCGTTCTGCACCTGAGGAGTGGAAAATATTGGGTTGAGCAACGATGCTCAGCGACTAATATATTTATAACCATCGGCAATTACCGCAAATTCAAGCATATGTATTTATATATCTAACAATTCAATCGTTCACCAATTTAGCTCAAAAACTCATAATTAAGCAGTTAATATATAACACATAACATAAACTTTATCTATTAAGCAAATCATTCAAATGCATCATACTTGACAATTCAAAGATGCAATGCACAATCAAATGACTTGAGGGGTCCCATGGGTATGAAATAGAGAAACCAAAGTTTTCATCATGAACAAAATGAGTCCATTTTTGGAGCTCATAGGTCATAAACGGGCAGCAGGGAGAAGGCTTTTATTTACGTGCACGTGACGAAAGAAATGGTTCTCCTCTCATCCAAGTAAAAGCATATATTCATTTTATCATATGCTCATACTTTCATGCTTTTTCCTTCTTTTCATTTAAGTCAAAATGTTATTACCTCTTTCACGGTATAACACAATCATAATGCATCATGCATTTCCCGTCAAATCACAACAATTCAATTTCAACCAATCAACAATCACACACATAGGCAAGAATTTGCTTACTCATATAATAGTTATAAATAAATTACCCATCTAATTGGCTTGTAAAAATCCAACTCAAGATTGTCTTCCCTCTGAGTGAGGCTTAGGAATTCCCTTTGCTTCTGCTGAATGTACACCTCAGATAGATACTTTTTATAAGTAGCTTAGAAAGTCATTCCATGCTAACACTGGCGGTTTCTATTGACTTCCCAGTACACACTCCCACCAATGCAAAGCATCTCCCTGAAGTAGACTTACAACATATATAACCTTCTCATCATCTTCACAATTTATCTGTTCCAATACCCTCTCTGTCTTTCTGAACCAAGTCTCAGCTTCTTTTGGATCAGTGGTTCCATAAAAGTCCACTGCTCCATACTTACTCAGCCTGTCAAACTATTTCCCCTTCTTAACTGAGGCCATAGTAGAAGCCTGCGGCATCTAACCCATAACTTGGACAAAGACCTGAGCAAATGCCTGAAACAATCTCGGATTCAAGGTAGGAATTTGCTCTGACGGAACATGCAACTCCTACGTCTATGATCAATCGAGCTCGCTACCTTGCCTACAAAAGCCTCAGCATTTCCTGGAGCTACTGACTCATTAGTACTCTCCTCTCTTGATAGAGAGTAAGGTGCAACAGACCCTTGCAAAACTTCTCATGTCATTCTACGAGGTGACATCTTACTCCTTTAATGAAAGCACTAATGATTAGCTTACATTTTATTTTAATTTTAATCCCTACATGTATGCATGACATGCATGTCACTTAATGCAATTCAACCAATTCACAATGCAATAAGTAATCACATAGTATAACAATTCATCCTACTATGCATTTTAAGCCTAGGAAAAGTCTAAGCTCTGATACCGAACAATGTTGGACCCCATTTCTGGAGCCTCATATTTGGAGTCATAAATCATGATCTTTATTAACCCATATTTCTAGAGTCTAACTCTTGCTTTGATACCAAAAATTGGACCTAGCTTCTGAAGCCCAACAATCGGAGTTATAAAACGTGAGTAAACTCATTTCTTCAACTTCAGGACAGATTTTGGAAAACCTCAAACTGGAATTACAATCTGACTTACTCAAAATATTTGTTCCCCATTGTCTTAAGTTTCTAATGACACCAAAACCATTCAATTTGGTTCAAAAATGCGAAAGAAATACCCCAAACATTTTTGGGTTGTAAGTAAACTGAAACTATACACTATACTCAAATTCCATCCAGAAATTGAAAGTCTTAGAGACTGAATTAAAATTTGTTTCCTTCAGCTAATTTGTAGCTCTCCATCTCTAGTTTATTTAGAAACAAGAATCATCTCATTTAAAGCTTTACATATCAAGATATTCTCAAAATACTAAAGCATGTTTAGTAAAATATTCAATTCATACTCTTCCAATCGATACCCTTGCTTTGATTCAATCAATATCAAAAGCTATAAATTTTTATAAAGAGATAGATAAATTTGTTAGAAAACTATTGCTTCAAAAATCAGGTCATTTGGAGGTCGGACGATAAAGTTATGGTCAAAAGAGTGGAATATGTTCAGGTTTAGGGGACAACCCGTGTGGTTGCGATTGCGCATCTCGCGCACGCCTGTGTTGTCACGGTCGCACATTTACACGATCGCGACTTTTGTGCAAGTCCGCTAATGCGTGATCGCGACTTCTCCCTTCCTATTTTTCTTCTTTTGACCTATATTGGTAAAATGGTCATACCTTTCACTAGAGTTATCGGATTAAGGTCATTCTCAGACCGTTTCAAAGAAGACTTCTAGATATACAACTTCTATGAAGCTCTCAAAAACAATTTTTACCTCTATAAGGGTCAAAATTTCAAAATAATGTAGCTGTCCCAAAAGTTCATCCTATGCAGCATCACAAACTTCTAATAATCATATCTCTCAACTCCGATATCCAAAAATTTCATACTATATAGTGTTGGAAAGCTAGAAAGATAATCTACAACTTCCAAGAAGACAACTTTGTCTAATTAAATCTAAATTAATCTAGTTTTTACCCTGAATTCAAAACACAATTTCTATACCTATAAAAGACTTGAAATATGAAATGTACCACTACAAAATAAATAAGCACATACACATTGGAAGCTTCCTCAATTCTCAATTCATTTCTAAATCAAAATGGAGTTCATACATAGCTTTAATTACATATCAACATTACATCAAAGACTTAAAACAAGATACTAAATACATTGGATGTTCAATGTTTGATATGCTTATAAAGCTAACTAAAAATGATTGAAATAACTTAGTTACAAAAGTCTCTAACTATCTTGGAGTTTCCAATGCCTTGCAAGCATTGTTAACCCTCTCGTTCTACACCTGAGGAGTGGAAAAATATTAGATTGAGCTACGATGCTTAGTAGCTAATATATTTATAGCCATCGGCAATAACCACAAATTCAAGCATATGTATTTATATATCTAGCAATTCAATCATTCACCAATTTAGCTCAAAAACTCATAATTAAGCAGTTAATACATAACACATAAACATAAATTTTAACCATTAAGCAAATCATTCAAATGCATCATACTTGACAATTCAAAGATGCAATGTACAACCAAATAGCTCGAAGGGTCCTATGGGTACGAAATGGAGAAGCCGAAGTTTTCACCATGAACAAAATGAGTCCATTTTCGGACCTCATATGCCACAAGTGGGCAGCTGAGAGAAAGCTCTTGTCTACGTGCACATGACGAACGAAATGGTTCCTCTCTCTCCCAAACAAAAACACATATTCATTTTATCATATGCTCATACTTTCATGCTTTTTCCTTCTTTTTATTTAATTCAAAATGTTATAACCTCTTTCACGATATAACACAATTACAATGCATCATGCATTTCCATCAAATAACAACAATTCAATTTCAACCAATCAACAATCACACACATAGGCAAAAATTTTCCTAATCACACAATAGCTATAAATAAATGACCCACCTAATTGGCTTACAAAAATCCAACTTAAGGTTGTCTTCCCTCTTGCTCTTAGGTAGGATTCTCTTAGTTTCCTGAAACAACCAAGGTTCCATTCAAAACAATATTATAATAAAATTCATAAACTTTAATAATCACAAAAAATGAAATAAATACAAATTAAACTCAAACCTAACCTACCCATAGTCCCTCTAGGTTAGAAAACTCAAAACCTAGTTTAGAAACCCTAAAATCAAATGGGTTCCGTTAAATCATCTTCTTCCAACACAACACCTATTCTCTCTCTAACTCTTTCATTCTCAACAAAACCCATTTTTCTAATAAAGCAAGAAGAAAAGACGATTAACTTACCTTAACAAGCTTGATTTCTCTTCTTTTCTCTTTTTCCTAGCTTCTCCCACAATTTTCTCCTTCTTCTCTTCTTTCTCTACGTTTTTTTTCTCTCTTTTCTTATCTTCTCATGATCCTCTCTCTTATTCTTCTAATTCAAGCCCCTTTTGTTTTGTCTTTCTTCCCATTTTGCCCTTATTAAAGTAGGCTTTCCAAATTTACCCTTATTTCTTTTAACATAAGCCTACTAACTACTTAAGCTAACTTAATTCTAACACTTCATTCTAATTTCTAATTTCTTTTCATACTTGCTAATATAATGGACTAAATAAAAAAATCAATCACATAAATCGATAAATATTGAAAGAAAATTTCGGGGTCCAACATCTCTAGTCCTGCTACCCTACCTCAAGCATAGTCAATGTATCAATTCCTATCAATTTGATGTGGGAGAGGTAATATTGAATAGGCATTGGATTTATCCCATAATGATGTGAAGGAACATTTAAAAAGAAGGTGCTCCTTATTGTATCTATAATTATCAATCATATCCTCTTGATCATGAATATTTTGTTGGCAACTCTTACAAGTAAAATTCCAAAGCCTCCTTCATACTTAGATAAACATAACTCTCTCTGCTTAAATTTGGCTAAATCACTTCTACTTAAGTCTCTTGACCAAAGAAAACTTTTCATGAACTTTTCAATGGTCTTAGTTATGCTTGTAAGAATCATAATATAAGATGACTAGTATACATGAAGACTATTCAACATTAAGTTTATTAATTGTATTATGCCCGTTAAGGTAAGATTTTTATTTCACCAACTTGAGATTCTTCTCTAGATTCTTTCAACTAGAAGGTTGAAATTATAGGAAGACAATCTCTTAGTGGAGATTGGAATGCCTAGACATATGAGATGGAGCTTAATTAATTTTAAGTTTATTAAGTTAGAGAACCAAAGAGGTGACCATTGAGCAACCCACAGAGACAAATAATTGGTTCTTATTTTTATTGACATTATTTTGAATGAGTTAACAACAGACATAAGGAAACTTCTAAAGTTAGCATCAATTTTGGAGAATAAGATGAGAGCATCTACAAAAGTTGGGCTTCATACACTTATTCTCTTGTTTTTCAAATGATATTTAAAATTTTGTCTATGATTGAACATAACTCTTATCAGTCTTGTAAGCACTTCCGTGCTTAACGTGAAAGATAAGGAGGCAAGAGTTTTCTTTGTCTCAACCTTTTGAATCTCTTAGGGCAATGGAGCTGAGTTTCCTCCATTTTAGAGAGATGCTACATTACTTTGCACTCTAACCCACAACTCTAATTTTCACACCAAAAAGGAATATTTTCAGCATATTCTTTTTTACCTTTAATTCTAATAGAAAAAAGGAAGAAAGAAAAGGTTGAAAGAGAAAAAAGAAAAAAAAAGTTGGAAAGTTAGGGAAAAAAAGAAAAGCATGAACAGTAATGGAGAGATGCTACAGTGCCACACCAAATTTGGTGTGGCACTATGGTATCTTTCCAAAATGGAGGAAAAATAGCTAGTGGATTGGAGCTAATTTTTTTCTCCAGTTTGGTTTTTTTCCTCCATTTTGGAGATGCATTGATAGTTGGTCTTAATGATCTTTATGAGTTCCCTATTAGCCAAAATGAGAAAAGAGACCATAATTATACATCATTCAATCCATCTCACATAGACATTATGGAATCCAAATGCCTTAAGGCCCTGTTTGGTTGGCATGGATTCTTGCTTGGAAAAGTAATCTTTTTTCCTAAAATTTATATTATCACGTTTGGTTCATTTTTTGAGTAGTTAGAAAAGTAAAAAATTTTCCAATTTAGGGAAAGTAGTAGTACTTTATTTGGATTCTAAATCCTAGCACCTTCTTGGTATTTAGATTATTTTCCTCAGGAATTTAATCTAAAAAATACACTAGCCAATTTAACTATCCATTCTCTCTCAATTTTACGACAACTCTTTTATAAAACCCTACCTCCTCTTCAACCAATGTTACGAATACCGTATCGGACTTGGTATCAGATTAAGTTCTGGTACGGTATTATGTTGGTACCAATTAATACCGAGTATCATTTCAGATAATTTTTTAAATTTATAAAATAGTCCCTAAATTTTTTAAAAAATTACAAAATAATCTATTGTCATATTATACAGTTGTACTGTATATTTTTAACCCTGTCTCCAAAAATCATAATAATAAATAATAATTACAATTTTAGTTTAAATTTTAATTTAATAATTACTAATAAATATAATTAAATTTAAAATATTTAAATTTCAAATAAATTTTGATTTAATAATTAAAAATATATAAAATAAATATTATTTTATAAATAATAAATTTTAAATTATTTGTTTTAAAAATAAAATATTTTTATTAATACTTTTTAAATAAATATTATATAAAATATTTAAATAAATTTAAATAAAAATAATTTATTTTTAAGTTTTGTTTAATTTTTACTTATTATTAGTAATAAAAAATTTATTATTATTTTAAAAGCAAAAATTAAAAAATCACAATAATTATAAAAGTTGAAATAAATAAAATAACTAATTAAAAAATGGGGAAGGAGAGATAAGAGGGAGGGAGGGAAATTTTAAAATGAAATTGTAACTAAATGAATCAAAATACTTATCAAATTCTATCTTCTTAATACAATTCTTACTTGAATTCTTCCTATTGTAACTCTTAAATAGCTCTTAGTAAAATATTATCTCCAATATGTCTCCCTTCATAAATGCTCCTTAAGATGGATCTCCCTTCATAAATGCTCCTTAAGATGGATCAAAATGACAAGCAAGTGTAGCCTTAAACTTGTCAGCTAATGACATAGAAATGATTTCGTAAACATTTTACAACAAGATATTGATCTAAGCTCCTTAAGATAGTTAGGGGAGTGTACCATAGGAATGGGGTAAATGAAAGTTTTATTGAGCTCCTTTAATATTATTTCATGGTGGAAGAATTCAAATATTGCTTCTTGATCAATAGTTTAATAAGATTCTTTTTTTTGAAAAAAAAAGCGTTTATTTCACCAAGGCTTGAGCATTATTGGGATGGGTTGCTTAAACATCATTCTCATTGACAAGACTATACAAGAAAGTTCTTTCTTAAGCAAAAAATTTATCTTTGATGATAAATTTTTTAGCTGAGCAAAATAGATGTTGTTTATAGGAGTACTATAGGAATTAGACGAGTAGTTCATAACTTCCTATTTGAATTATTTATGTAAGCCAATCAATGAACAATTTTCCTTCTTAAGAGAAAATTTTTAAATAATTCTTCTTAAAAAAAACATCTTTGTGAAAGAAGCTAAAATTTCGATCACCATCCTTAAGCTACTAATTTTTGGATGTTTGCATCAAAAGGGAGTAATGGATTGTCATTTCTTGATTGCACTTAATTAAGGTAGTATTTTCTTGTTTTTGAAAATACTCATCATACAAAGATTGGTATAGTGATTTTTGGATCTTAATTAGCTCTTTTATCTAATTAGGAACTACCAAAGCAATATTACTATACCTCCTTTTGTTGAGAATTTTAAATTCATTCTTGATCTTTTGGAGCTTTCTCATACAGATGAACATTTTATGCTCTTCAATGTCCAAGTTAAGTCACTTTAAAATAGCTTCCTCAAAGCCCTTCACCTTAGCTAAAAAAATTGTTGAATTTGAAGGTTGAACTCTTCCTCTAAGATGAGCAAATCCTAAGCTAAGATTGGAGTTTTGATTATTAAAAGTGCCATTGCATTCAGGGAAGGTAAATATCCACTGTGCATTAACCGTAACTTTGTTTGTTTTCTTCCTAAAAAACTATATCCCGTTCTACTTGCTGCACCACGTAAAGAAATGACCCTTTATTTTTACGAATATATATCTTAAATATAACTGGCATATTTACTAAAGTTTATAATGTAATTTATAAGTCTATCATTGCTTTCGAATTCTGAAGGATATATCATACTTAAAAAATCCAAGCATTTCTTATAAAGGCTCCAACACCCTTTATCTTGCTCTATAAGAAAGTCTTCTAGAAAAGTTTGATTAAGTTTATATATATAAGTGACTTGAAGATTGATGTTTTGATGTTTAAGTTTAACAGATAAGTGAATTAACTAGTTTATCATGCAAATTTGATTCACCTTTAACATGTTAGGATCTAATGTTATTATTATCCTTCTATAATGATGATATTGATGATTAGTATAGATAAGCCAATATTTCTTCACAAACTTAGATTCCTACAATAGTTTTCCTTAAGCTTCGCCCCCAAGAGACCAATAAAAAGTTTAGTGCCATAAATTTAATCCAACAAAGCTTGTTGTTTATTGAGGCTATTAAGCCTCCAAATATTTCATGAGATAAAAGACATTAAAAGGAAGTTATTAATGCACCCTTTCAATTCTTTGTGAATTTCATTTTTGTGATACTTTTAAATTCTATGTCTGTTGTTGACTCCCTGAGCTCCTTGCCATATATAAAGATAATATGACTCTTTGCATTAGGTGAAGAATATTTATTGGGAATAAAAGAAGAAGAATATGGATTTCCTTGTTTGTCTATACTGGTATCATGGCAGGGATGTGATCCCACATAAATGGCTGCTTGTGATTAAATGGGACAAGGGTGGTACACAAGAAGTGAGATAGAGTATCTAAGGGGATCCTGGCAATAGCTCTCTACAATAGCTTAGTGAGCTTTTATGTCTATTCATTACATGAGAAGCATTAATTGATACTAGTGTTGGAGGTTGAATGTCAGGAGTATGTAGGACTTGATTCTTTAGTTACATTAAGTCTTGATATGCTTCATCCTTCCTTATTGATTCAATTAGCCCCTTTTCTCATTTTATTCTTCTCTTGATCTTGATCTTTTACATATTAGCTTACTAATATTACCAAGGATAAAAATATTAGTAGTAACATGCTTTATTATCATCAAATTATAAGTTAGAATCTCATTTGGTCTATCAATATTTATGATTTATGTTAGAATATCACTTGGTCTATCAATGTTTATGATTTATGTGGGACTTTGGTCTCTTTATCTCTAGTATGGGGTCCACAACCTACCTTAACAAAGGTTGGTCTCAAAGATGGCAATAGGTTAGGCCGAGCCCAGACAAGGGGGACGGGCCTAAGGTATCTCATCCCAAATTATTTTTAAAATTAAAATATCAAAATAACATTATTTTGTCGTTACTTGTCTGTTAGACCTTGATTCGAGACTCAAAATTTTCAAGGTGTCATCTATTTGATGGAGGTTTTTGTGGTTGGACAACTCTATCCCTTTTAACAAATTATTCTAAGCGAAAACATTGCAGGAGTTCACTAATAGTGCACATAAGTTTCTTACATTATTTAGTGTCGTAAATGTAGTTTCAGTGGAATCTATAATAATTTTTTGTTTATCATCTCTAAGATGGCATTGGACAAGGAGAGTTTTCTACATTTCGGTCTCTTATAAATTTCAAAATACAATTCATAGATGTGTTTAATACAAGTAACTTCATTTAAGTCTTTCCTTTAACTCTACCCCTTTTCTTGAGGTGATCAGCGGACTTGTTTCCTCTAATTTGTTATATTGTTTTTTTGCCTATATGTAACATGTATTATTCTCCCTATATTAACATTTATAGATCAATCTATATTCGTGCCCTCTTTTGAACTTCTTCAAAGGTGTGAGGCCTATCTATTTGTAAGGATTTGCATAAAGGATGATGTCTATTCACTCTTTTCGTGAATGCAATAGCTGTGATAAAGTTTGTGTCGATTGTTAGAAAAGTGAATCTTGAACTGCAAGGTTTGCCAACATAGATGAAAGGATCCAACATTTTATTGTGTCTTTTGTCCCATACAGGTTTATTATTTCCCTAAATTGTACTATATTATTAAATGGATCTACCATAACATTATAGAGATAAAATGATGGTAGTTTAAACTTTGACGAAAAATGTTTAAGTTGTATGCTCCCATTGACACATGTATGCTCTCCTTCTTACTCTTGTGGTATATCAGAATACATTAGTCTGCAAAGGTGTTTTATATATGAGGTTAGGATATTATTTCATCTATCAAATCTTTCTCTACTTGTTGATTCATTAAAGTAGGCTTCATTTGAAGCTGACTTAACCTACTCTATGCTATGAGGTGGTTTATATTTGACCTCATGAGTCTCAACAAACTTAGATAGATGCGATTAAGTCCATCAATTATTGTTGTATATTTTTAAGCGTTGTCAAAATGCTTGCATGATCAAAGTTGAAATATAGTTATGCAGATGAAGAGGGAGAGTCTATCGATTTTATCTTATAAAACAACAGATGTAGGTATATGATCATATGCTTCTCAAGACTAAATAATCATAGCCTCATGATGGGAACCAAAGGATATAGTATAATTTCAATATCCTTTACGTTGCGTATGGTTACTGTGATCTATATGTTGAGACGAAACGAAACAAAAATTTAGAGACAGAACAGAACAAAAAATAGAGACAGTGAGGTGTTTGGTTGTTATGACAAAATAGATAAAACTGTGTTCGTCTCGAGGACAGAAATGTGTATGATTGCAGTTGACAAAACATAAAAACAGTATCAATGACTAAAGTATCCTTGCAGTATAATATGATTGAAAATATGTAATTCATTGATGATTTTAAAACGAATGATTTGTATTAGTAATTTAATTGTATCTATAAACAAGGAATTTAAAAATTGAGTATCATAAAAATTTAATGAAATGAGTTATTGAATAAAAAAATTAGTGCAAGTTAACAATAAAATGAATTGCATTAAATATTTTTTATAATTGTATCAATATTTATTTTAATTTTATTTGTAATTTTTAATTACAATGAAATAAAATGAGAAACTTAAATATTTAATGAAATGAGAAACCTAAAAATTAAATGAAATGAGTTATTGAATAAAAAAATCCTACAAATTAGAAATTCTAGTACTTAATAATTTAATAAAACATCTAAGCATTCATAGAATTAATTACATAATAAGTTAAAGAAACATTCAAGCCTTATATTTTATTAAGAATGTCTTTAATAATAATACCCAAAATGACTCCAATGGCAATGAGTAAAAATCCTTGACTCCATGCCATTTTTTTCTTCAAAGTTGCAACTTCAATTAGTTGTTCATTTGTTCGAAGTGAAAATTGATTCAGTATTAATGAAGGGTCATTGGCGGTAGGAACAATTTTTTCATTTCGTCGAGTCCTCCTAATTAGATTCATGGCATAAGCACTCTGCGTTTTAACCAAAGTCTGATACCCCTCGAATCTAGCATTAGGAAACCCCTCAGTTGCCAATTTAACATTATCCTAATTTGTAAAAATACCTATTTGACGTCTAACAAATACAACATAGAAGTTGTATCTGCCCATAGTTAAGTACTTGAAAATGAATCATATCCTCATCATTCATATACGTACATAAATGACAAACATTAAAAAGTTAATAAACCAACCATTCATCATTGATACACAAGTGTACAAACAAAGTCAACAGTTCATCGTATCATCATTCAACATCACATGGCTTGTTTGAAGACAATGCAAATCTTAGCTTTCCTGTTCAGCTACCATGAAGCCAGTAGCTCCAGAAAAACGATGAGCTCAAAAGTGACAGTTCACAACCAAAAAATTATGGTCCACTACAAGTAATGTAGAAGCAAAAATAGTTAAGCTAGAAGCATTGTTACCATCCTACATTGCCACATAATAGTGTACCATAAACTACTAATTAAGAAATAAAACTTAAAGTCATATTTCATCATCTAACAGGCTCCTCATATAAACCTGTTTTTGGTTTACAGTTAAATCCCAAAAAAGATTCCCAGTATGAGCATTCTTCGAGAAGATCCTTGCAATCCTAACAACTTCTTCAGTGGAGAAACCCAAATTCCTAAGCTCTTTACCTAGCTTAGCTCCAAATTGTCCTACAATGGCATCAGCAATGATCTGAGCATTCTCTCTACTATTGTCAATGGCACAAGCAAATGAGTCAACAAGGCTTTTTAACACTTCAATATCCCTCATCTTCCTTTTCCTTTTGTTTTGTTGGTTCTCTTCTATGTTGCTGGAAGAGGCGACAGAACTAATGAGATGGGCTGAAGTAGTTGGAGCAGGAGTGGCCGATGGGCCTGCTGGATCTGATGGGGCAACAGGAGCTGATGGAGTAGCTAGTGCATCACCTTCAGTTTCATCAATCTTAAGCTAAGCAACAACATCTACAACATCTTGAGCTCCTGTACTAGTGGCTCTGTCTTTCCCAAAGACAAACTCAAGTATAGAGTAAAGCGAGAAAGGCTTTCTAGGAGTGTAGTATTTATTGGGGTGTTTTTGGAAAAAAAATCAAAAAACTTCAGTATGACAAACATATTTTTATTAGGATGCTTCTATAAACAACCAAAAAATAAAAAAACCCTCATCCATTCTTCTAGCACTTGCTTGCTGTCAACCTCAACGCATTGCTTGTTTTTATTTCAACCAAACCCACTGCAGTTCAATATGTCAAAAACTGTCTGATATTTGTCCTTCAACCTCTTGTGCTTATTTTTGATATGGCTCTTATCAATGACACAATTAGGAAACTTCTCTACCATCATTCTAACAAGAAGTTAGAAAGTACTAAGCTTGAATTGCCCATTATCAGCTCTGTGACCAGCAACAACTGCCTCCTCCATGGAGGTCACAAATGCTTTTGTTTCATCTGAAGTCTAAACTCTTGACATTGCACCTAAACTATGCAATGCCATACCCCAAACCTTTCCAAACCATTTCCATAATTGATTAACCAACATACATTGGAACTTCTTTTGAAATAAAGAAGACAATATTGAATTAAAAGAAACATGTAATTAAGTACAAATAAACAGAAATTTAATTGTGTCTTCTCAAATTCCGTTACAATGAAAGTCAACAATATAAAGAGAAATTAAAACAAACCCTCAACTCAGTTATAATGAAAGCCAACTAAATTTAAACCCTCAATTCAATAAAAAAACATTAACTAAATGAAAGTTCATAATTTAATGGTTTCTTCTCTAATCATCAAACATGTTCTTAGCTAAATCCTCTCTCCATTGACTCCATTCATTACTTGTCTCAACACGATCGTCAAATTTAGGGAAAGGTGCATCTTTCCCAATTGGCATATCCTCAGCTTCAAGAGGAGTAATCTATACTGGATCATAAGTCATATGCAACCTAATAAAGTTGTGCAGAAGGCAGCATGCAAGAATTATTACACATGAGTGGCTGCTAGATAAAAAGATGGATTTTTTTAGGATTTTTCGTCTTTTTTTTTCAGTAAACCAAAGCACGTTCAATCACATTTCTGGCCGATGAGTGTCTCTTATTATAGAGCTCTTCTGGATTCTTAGGTGCCCTTCCATCGCTTGCCCACTCTTGAATATGGTATCTTATGCCTCTAAAAGGTGCAAAAAAAGTCAGGACCATTGGTATAGTCAGTATCTACTAAGTGGTAATTTCCTATAAACAAATGACACTATTACTATTATATTTTTAATTAAACGTTTTTAAAAAATAGCAAAATTTTGAAAATTCTTATCTTACATACCCCTTGGAACTTAAAATCTATTAGGCCTAGTAACAGCATCATGCAAAACCCTTGAATCAGATGCTGCCCTCCCACCTAATAAGGACATAAGCGAAGTTTAAGTTCTTATCACATGCCCCTAACACATTAGTGCATATTTTCCCTCTCCTACCTCTGTATCTGGGTTTGTTTGCATGCGGAACTATTATTTCTAAATAGGTCCTATCTAGAGCACTAAGGCAACCCTTTGAACAAAATTCCAACAATAAAAAGTTCTAGTTTAGTATTTTAAAAAAGTGAAATTAGACAATTTATTGTAGCTAATTAAATTTGCTAACCTTAAACCATTTCCATCTATTGTCTGTGCAATCCTCAGGAATTGGTATGGGATCGACATACAACAGATGTTAAAGCTTTAGTACAGCCTTCAACACATTATGGAAGACCCTACTTATTGTTTCTCCTGACCTTATAAACCTAACTTGTAATACTCTATTAGATTCATTTTGTGTTAATATTCTTAGGAAGATTAAAACTTTTTCTTCAATAGACATATGACCATTATTCCTTAACCGACCATGGACTTGAAGCATTTCACATAACAATGTAAATGCATTTAAGTCCATCCTTAAATCCCACTGGTTATTCCTATCACCCTCACTCAAAATCCTATCTATATTAGCTTGCCTAGTTGGTACAGTCAATGCCCTACTATCTTTAGCATTTTCACTCCTACTTAGTTTTTTTGTGTATACATACAAGCATAGCAACATGACCATTCTCATAAAATCCAATTCCCCATTCCAAAGCTCAAATAAAGTCAGACGCTTAAATATAGCATCATGATCCTCATTATCCATTTTTATAAATAAAAATTGCCTGCAAAGATTAAAAAAATTAATGATCATAAGCGAGCCACAACTAACAATACTAGATAAATCCAAGCAATAAAGTGGAAGTTGAAGGTAACTAAACTCACCAGAAAGTTGCTCATAGATAACAACAACAAAATACCTGAGACCTATCACCATAGATCCCCTTCATATATCTATAAAGTCTTCTACCTCGTAGGAATAGGAAATTATCCTAAATGAAATGTTATGTTTGAAAAATATCAAAATCCAAATCAGGACACGAAAAGTCTAATAACAACATGACTTGAAAACTAAATTACCTCTAAATCAACCAAATAATTTCACAAGAAATGAATAGTTAAAAGGAATCGAACTACAAAAAAAGAACATAAGGATGAACACAAGCTATAGACAAAAGATCAAAATGTCATGCCGAAAGATAAGTCAAGACAATAAAAAGGAATAGATCAACGAGACAAAAGAGGATTTGAATCAATATAAGAAACTAGTAACAAGATGAAATAGCTCACCAAACTTTAGAAATCAAACGTCCATATGTTTGTGTGTGTGTGTTTTGGTGGTCTCTGAATGGTCAACGAAACATAATCAGAATTACTAGATATCAAAGACAAATATCAATACTTATAATATGAATATATAAATTCCATACTTATTTCAAATCATTCCTTGAGTGGTTGAAATTTAGCACCTAACACATGATTGAACAGTTGTAACCCGTGTTAATATAAAGATACAACGTTCAATATGACCATTTTCTAGACTGTCTATTAACCTATTTTTTGAGATCTTTATTTGTAAGAGGAGATTCGTGTCCCCAAATCACAACAGAATGAATACATGGAAAAAGCAGAGTCGAGAAAAGCCGACATATTAGAAGGATCTGTTGTTGGTGGAAAATCAAGTCAAATCATCACTGAGTAAAGCAAGAAGTCAAGCGATTTACAAAAAGCTTTCAAACACTAAATCTACAGTTTTAACAAGACCACGAAATGCTTGTTGACAACTAAGAATTTAAACACAAACTAAATCATCTTCAAAAGTAGAAAAGTATTGGAATCGAGTTACAACGAGAAATGAGAAACGAAAAACCACAAATACCTAGTGAATGAAGCTAGTGGCTTCTTTTTCAGACGACGACGGCTTCCACTGGCTCCTTCCAGACTATGGCGACTTCTAGCAGAATGACTAGTTTGTTTTCCAGACGACGACGACTTCACTAGCTTCTTTCAGATGATGACGATTTTCAACAGCTTCTTCTAGATGACTGATCTAAGGTATAACGTTAGTGGCAAAAGTTGAAATTTTATGGTTAAATTAAAACAACGAGAGAAAAGTAAAACAAGGAAGCAGCGAAACGAGAGGCAAAGAAGGGGAGAAAATGAACATAAAAAAAACTTACCTTTGACTGCTGAGACGAACTAGAGGGAAGAAGGGCAGTGTTCGAGAGAGAAGAGTGATTTTGTTGGGTTTGTAAGACGCAATGATCATACGGCATCGTGGGGGAGGGATATTTCTGGAAGTTACTTAGGTGTTTTGTTTCTGTCATAGGGACAAGAAATCTTAGCTTACGATTTTTGAAGGAACAAAAAATTTATGTTTTTTCAACTTGAAGTCAGAATAAAAATAAGTTGGGTTAGTAACCAAACACTACGAAGGACAAGATTTTTGTGTTTTGTTATCTGTCTCCACCGACAGAGACAATAATCAAACCCAACGTTATTTTTTGGGCTCAAGTGTAAGCTCAAAGGTCTAAAGTTAAGTCTAGCGTAATGGATTGGAAACACAGTATCAATTTGTCTTATGAACTTCTTCTTAACGGGCGTACAAAATCAAGTGTTAAGTTTGTTTGCCCATATTTGACCTCCAATAATCAAATTAGTAAAAGGTACAGAGAAGAAGTGTGAGAGAATATTTTTTAAAAAGAATGTCATTGTTCTTGAAAATGATGATTGCTTGACAATGACTTATGGATAAATAAAATCATTATACTTGCTTTTATTTCATCTAATGTTAGAGATATATTAAATCAATTATTAGACTTAAGTCTATATAATTGAAATCCATGCCTGTCAATAAATTATCAAATGTTATTTTAATCTTTTATGTTGGATAATATTACGTAATGTTTGGTTCCTGTCCCCGTTAGTGGGGACAGAGGACGAGACATAAAAAACCTGTCTCCGATAACATTTGGTTGCTGTCCATGTTTTTTTGTCCACCGTCTCCGGATGACAGAGACACATTTTTTTGTACCTCCCAAAAAGGGAGGACAGGGACGCTTGTCCTTGTCTCCCATCAATATAAGCAGCGTTCATGTTGTGGTAAAGAAAGGCATCCCCATGTTTTTAATGATTTATGTCCGTTTTGTTTTAATGTTTTGCTTTTATGTTTTTATTTTTAAATTTAGTGAAAAGTTATGTTTATTTAAAATTTTGGTTTCTTTTTTTTATTTGAGTTTTTAAAATTTACCAAAACCACAAAAAAAGATTTTTTTTGTGTTCTTTCTATAATCTAATTTACTTATAACTAAATAAATATTATTTAATTATTTAATAT
>JANVCQ010000008.1:14058234-14069477 GCA_025531925.1 Erythroxylum plowmanianum | reverse complement strand
AAACTTTTGTCAATAAATATTCAATTAATTAGTGTCTATTTAATATTATCACAATCACCAAACTATAACTATAGTCATTACTATTTGTAATTTAGTAAGGTGAAGCAGAGTAATTTGAATGGTAGAATTATTGGTTTATGCTCTACAACCAATTGGTAGATTGTAGTTTAGTGACAATTATTTAAAGACATTATTTATCTTATATACATTTGAAAGTATATGATAAAGCCCACAGAATATATATACATTGCAAATAAAAAAATAAAATGAAATCGTAATTATAAGATTCATATTATATTTATATATTATCTCTAATTGTTTCTAGTCATTGCTCTATTGAGATAAAACATTAATAAAGTGTACAAAAGATTAGCAAACGTTATGTTTCTTCCTTATAAAGAAAATAGTCGATCTTATAAACTAAAATACGTAGATATTTAAATAAACATATAGGTACTTTTTAGAGAATAAGTTCACTGCATTGACCTTATAAGAGAGTTTCATTTAGAATATTACTTGTATGTCTATATAAATTCTCATTGTGATAATCGTATAAGTGATCATTTGATCACTTAAGATCTCTAAAGTTATCTCATATCCCTAAGTCAAATTAGTGCTTATTATTGCACCAAGAGTTGTAGAAACAGGTGCTAAAACATGAGTATTTTGTATTCATTGAGCAAAAGATGTTGGATATCATAAGCATAAATTTATTGAAGTAATACAACATATTGTTATCCACATAACATATTGTGGCACTGTATGAGGAACTAGAACATAATCATTCTCAATAAGTTGATAATAAGTGATCCTATTTTTTTAATCGGGTCCAGATAGAGAACAAAGGTCTTGAGCAACTGATCTGGCAGAACATCTCAAAAGATAAAGAAGTATCGTTAATTTCTTTAGGCTCGTTTCAAAGGATATCTTATTTGGTAGTGATTAAATATAGTATGAACTATATGAAAGTAGTTGAGGTATCAATACAGGATTCATTACCCTAAAGTGATCAGGGAGAATTATTGTTCTTGCTTAGTATTAATTCGAGAAATCTTTGGGTAAAATGCTTTGTAAAATAACTTATTGACTAAATTACTAATGATAGAGAACTAACATGATTGGTCTCAAATAGAATAAACATTAATTTCAAGCTCTATGTATAATCGAAACATTGTATGATGAAAGAATTGAATTATACGAAAAAAATGTATACGTGAAAAGGTTAGTCAAAACTACTTTGACATTTCTAAATATTTGGATGGTCATAATATGTTATTAGTTATAAAATGTTTAATTAGAGAATTATAGATAAACTAAAGGAGTTTAATTTATTTAATCCTAAACATGATTTATATCCACTATTAACATAGTTGAAAACCTAATCATGTACGGAAAGGTTAGTCAAAACTACATTGACATTCCTAAATATTTGGAGACATGATACATTACTAGACATCAATCTTGATTTATGAATATAAATTGTTTAATTAGAGAATTATAGATAAACTAAAAGAGTTTAATTTATGTAATCCTAAACATGTTTTAAGGTTATAATTTATATTTATTGCCGACATATTTGTAAACTTAATGGCTTATACTTAAACAACAAGTTGCAGATGGAAAATATATTTTAATCAAGTCAAACTTGATTATAACGTTTGAGAAATTTTATGATTAAATATAATATATTTAATAAATAAGGACCCATATGAATTATTGGATCTTATTTAGGACCAATTAGTATTTAATTAAACTTAATTAATTAAAGTTTAATTGAAATTAGAATTTAATTTTAATTAAAATTTTAAAATATTCAAAAATAGTTATAAATAAGCTTAGACTTCAAGGAAGTTAGTACTCTTTGTCTAACCTTTTCTATAATGGTTACAGAGTTTCCTCAATATGTTATGTGGATTCCATTTGAGGTTAAAAACTTGTGTAGCTATAGTGATTGGGCTGGGCCAATTTTAAAAGCAATTCGAAGGAAACAATAAGAAAAAGAATCAAGATTTAAAATAAGGTATGAATTATGGTTATTAATTTATTATGATATATGTGCTAATTATTTTATAGAATTTAAGTGATCTTAACTTTCAAAAAATTATATCCATTAATATGTTTAATGTATTTAAAACAAACAACAACATCAACTCTCAGTAATAATTCCGCTAACATGCTGAAGTTTAAAAAAGTTTAATAATATATACAATTTTATTTTTAATTAATAGAGGTGCTGTTTTCAAAAGTTAATATATTTAAAAGTACATCAATGGTAGATTTTTGTGTCACAATTATATCAATTCACCTTTTTAATTTAATGTCTCGTCAGACATACGTCAAAAACCACCCATCTTTATTGGGAGTTGATGTTGGCAAATTAAATTGAATAATACAACACCTTTTCCACAAACTTAGTGTCTGTTTAAATAGGCTTATATTAGTAA
This sequence comes from Erythroxylum plowmanianum, assembly GCA_025531925.1. Classification (NCBI taxonomy): domain Eukaryota; kingdom Viridiplantae; phylum Streptophyta; class Magnoliopsida; order Malpighiales; family Erythroxylaceae; genus Erythroxylum; species Erythroxylum plowmanianum. The sequence goes on along the minus strand of JANVCQ010000008.1, from coordinate 14,067,033 downwards.
AGCTTTTGTCAGTAGAGTTTTTTTCAGTAGAGCTTTTTTAAAAAGTCAGTTGGCTGTTTAACTGTCATTTAAAAAAGAGTTTTTTTGAAAGAACTTTATATAATAGACCGTTTGGCAACATAAAAATAAAAATACTTTTAATTTTAAGTATATTTTTTGTAATAAAAATTATTTATGTATGTAAATATTATTTAAAATATATTAAACAATATGCAAAGCATAATATATTAATTATTATATAATTTTAAACCATATAAAACATAAATAAACATATATCTAACCAAATATTTTATATGGATTATAATATAAGTAAAACTAATATAAAAATAAATATTAAAACATATAAACATTAAATAATATTATATAAATCTCAAAAGAAACATGAAGATGTGTTTGTGGATATTGTGGGAATTATATGTAAAACATAAAGGTAAAAGAGATTAAAAAATAGGCTCATTAATTGATCTGAAAAATCTACTTTAAAAAACGCTTTTTTAAAAAGCTTTAAATTTGAGATTCTTAAAAAGTTGTATTTTAACTTTCAAAAAAGCCATTTCTAGGAGAAAAAAAATGCTTGTAGATTTTACAGTCAAACACTCAGTTTTCTTAAAAACAGCTTTTGAGGTAGAAAAAAATAATTATTCACCCTCTAAAAATTGAAACAAACGGGCACGTGACATCTCGTCGTAGTCAGGAAAACTTGGGTCACGTGGGCCGTGAAAGTCTTAGTCCAGGACACAAAATATTAATTCACTTGTATGGGTTTTATTAATGCCCAATTGGTGTGGCAGATCAACACAGGATTACGGTAAACTATAAAGCCTGCTTCAGATAGTTATTTGGGTTTATCACTTTATTTATTAATGATTTATTTAGAAAATATAATTTATTAGTTATTACGTAAGCAAGTTCTGCTGTTAACCAAAAAGTAAAAAGAAAAAAAGAAAAAAGAAAAGGCAAAGCCAGGAAGTCTGACACACCTAAACAAAATTGTAAAAACAAAGCTTGGAGCCAATATTTTGTGGATTTTTGTAAACAAGTAATAATGGGGTGCATAGGCACTCTTCTAAATCGCCTTCAGTATGTATATGTTTTAACCACTCCTGGACATGCAAATCATATGTGCATGTTTTAACCAATTAGATTTGATATCTGTAACTTTCAAATCCCCAGATAAGGTAGCATGTAACCTTCGTAAAAACAACATTGGATATTTCGAAAGATCTCTTTGGAATTATCACTCATAATCACTTTGCACGTGGGAGATCAATCAATTTATACCTCTCATTCTCAAATTAAAATACGCATGCAATGAGGTACATACAATATGGTAACACTCCAACTTCGTTGATTAACATGAACATTTGTACTGTTGGCAATCCTTATTTCTATTTTTGTCTTCTCAATAGAATAATAGTGTTCAGGTTACTGGAAATTTTCTCAGTTTCTTCCGCAAATTCATCAAACGTAAATAGTTATCTTCAACTTACTTGATTATTTCTTAAGTATCAAGTAGAAAAGAAAAGCAAAAAGAGAGAAAAGAAAGGGGTTGACAGTTTAATGTGTCTTTAATTACTTTGGTTGCTTTGCATTGAAGATGAATATACTCAGCAAAACCCATCTCCGGCTTCTTGAGAGATTATGTTGCTTAAGAATTCAGTTCTAGTGAACAGAATTGGAATGTCTAATGTATATTTTTTTTATTCCAGCGGAGATGCCTGTTCACACACGCTTCTAACCAGATCATTATGTGCATATGATGTCTAATTAATTATACATGGTATAGATTCCGACTATGCATTTCACTTTCTCCCAGGATCAGGACTGTTAAGGTGTTATACTCACCTACTTCATCAAGCCTCCCGCCATCTCTTACCGAACGGTTGCTTAAAGATATGGGAAGTGAAAACTCGAATATCAGTTTCAGAAAAAAGATACTGAGAGGGACATCAAGTGTATTTAACCACCATTAGGTAGGCCATCCTCTAACACTAGGCAATTCCTCAGCTGTTGTGTCCCTGTAAATCTCATGCTCAGTGGGGATTAATCTTTCCCACTAGCTATTACAAGCTTGCTTGCTTACTTCTCTAAATATATCCAAGACTATGAACTCCCAGGATTTGCGGCAAGGATTGGCATACTAAGCTTTGCATTGTCTGAAACAATTAGCATTTTGCTGCACTTATTGGTGGTGAAGATGAGGCTTACCATTGTAGCCGTCTTCCTTGTGGTCTTTTTATCTTCCGCAGGTATCATTTGGTTCTTATTTTGTTTTAATTGAACAAACACTAAATTCTGTTTATCAAATTACGTGAACTTGTACTGTCTTGGCAGCTGCATATGATCCTCTGGACCCTATTGGGAACGTAACTGTCAAATGGGACATCATGTCTTGGACCTCAGACGGCTATATTGTAAGTGCACGATGAGTAACATAGTTTCGACATCGCTTTGTGGTTACACTTTCTATACGCCACATCCGAATAGAGCAGGAAACTGGCAATCTTTTTTTATTCTCTGTTGGTAGCAAACACTGCCCTCAAATATGAACCAAATTTTCTTGTAATACAAGCTATGGAAAATAAAAAGCGAGTTCATTTCAGTATAAACAGAGGTGACAGAGCAAAATTGTGTTCCAGGCAATTGTGACAATAAACAACTTTCAAACCTTCCGGCACATAATGAACCCAGGATGGACTTTAGGGTGGTCATGGGCAAAGAAAGAAATAATCTCGTCTATCAATGGTGCTCAAGCGAGTGAACAAGGAGACTGCTCCAAGTTCAAAGCCAGCATACCACATTCCTGCAAGAGAAACCCTGCAGTTGTGGACTTCCTTCCAGGTGTTCCTTTCAACCAACAGTTTGCCAATTGCTGCAAAGGTGGAGTGTTGTCTTCATGGGGACAAGATCCAGCTTCTGCTGTTTCACAGTTCCAGATGACTGTTGGATTATCTGGAACCTCAAACAAGACGGTGAAACTTCCCAAGAACTTCACCTTGCTCGGTCCTGGACCGGGCTACACTTGTGGCCCTGCAAAGCTTGTGCCTGCAACCAAGTTCCTCACTCCTGATTTGCGACGAAGAACTCAGGCCCTGAGTAAGTTTCTTCCTTATTACATATTCTTGTACGGGTGGTCATTTCTTGCTCTTAAAATGCAAATAAAGTTGGCAGCTGGGCTAAGATAACATGGACTAGCTGTCAAGTTCCTGAATCCCATTACCTTCTCTTTCTAATTTACGCTGTGATATCCTGTTCGTTTCACTTGATCTAGCAATAGCTTCATGCTGCAGTTTCATAATAAATCAAAGCTTAGAATATTCTATGCAGTGACCTGGAACGTGACGTGCACTTATTCACAGTTCCTGGCTAGGAAACATCCACATTGTTGCGTTTCTTTCTCATCTTTTTACAACAATACAATCACTCCTTGTCCTGCTTGTGCATGTGGTTGCGAAAATAAAGACACCTGTGTCATGTAAGTCGTCACTCGTTTTCTTTTCCTTGAATAAACCTCATGAATAGTGATTCTACAGGAATTCTTAATACAGAAGGATTTTGGTTGCTTCAGGGGCGATAACAAAATTCTTCAACTCAAGGATACGAACATTACGAGGAAAGACAACAGTTCTTTGCTCCAATGCACTCGTCACATGTGCCCTATTCGAGTCCATTGGCATGTGAAGGTTAACTACAAAGAGTACTGGCGTGTTAAAATTGCTCTCACAAATTTCAACTACAGGATGAACTACACACTATGGAGCCTTGTTGTTCAACATCCTAATCTTAACAATGTGACACAGGTTTTTAGCTTCGACTATAAGCCTCTCGTACCATATGAATCAATCAGTGAGTATTAAGAACTTTAAACCCATTTTTCGGATACAAAATTATCTTCAAAGACTTTAATTTGTAAAACACCTGCTATGTCTTATGTAGATGACACCGGGATGTTCTTTGGTATGAAATACTACAACGACAAGTTGATGGAAGCAGGACCATTAGGAAATGTTCAGTCTGATGTGCTCCTTCAGAAGGACCACAACACCTTTACACTCAAGCAAGGATGGGCATTTCCTCGGAAAGTCTATTTCAATGGCGATGAATGTATGCTACCCCCTCCAGATGCGTATCCATTTCTTCCAAATTATGCCCGTGGATCTGTACTTTCCCTACCAATATTGATTTCCACTTGGATTTTTTTAATTATATGTATCTGATAATTTATTGGGATTGATTGGCTAAAGCTTTGACGACGGGAGATTTTGAGGGTAATAACAAAAGAACAAAAATGCACAATTCTCTCATAAAAAAAGTTTCTGTACTAAGAAGAAAATCAAGCACTATTATGACGTACAGGACACCGAACAGAGATGCTATGCCTGTGTTCAAAATCTAACAACGCTGTTTCCTTAACATACCGCAAGCTCTAACTCTGTATTCAATGCTTTTCTCATTATTGCTCATTTAGTTACATGGTTATGGCAAGTAAAGGTTAGATACAGAACGAGTGGTTTTTAAACCAAGGACCACAAATGTGTCCACTGGCAGTGATCCATCATTCATTTGAAACTGCACAAGACCAGGATAACAGAGCACCTTGAAACCCCTCCCTCGTAATGCCTAATGTGAATCAAATGGATTTAGCAGCTGATGTCAAAATCTGTAGATTACCGTTAAAAAGCTGTGTAGCCTTGGAAGCTTATGCATAGCCATACAGGAAAGCAAACGCACATAAGCCAGTCATTATCAGTTTAAGTGGCGAGATAAGCTGGCGAAGACCAGAATTAGGCAACCACGGATAGGCATCTGGAGGTGGCATTACACAGTTGTCGCCATTGAAGTATATCCTTCTAGGAAAAGCCCAACCTTTCTCAAACGTAAAAGTCTCCGCATCCTTCTGGAAAAGTAGCTCGGATTGCACATTGCCAGAAGGGCCGGCTTCCATGAGCAAATCATTGTAGAACTTGACTCCCCATAACAAGGCAGTGTCATCTGTCAAAAAAAAAAAAAAAAGGGCAAGGTGCTGAGAGGTTGTATCTACTGAACATAAATTACCCACTTTCAAGAAAAAAAGGAAATTTGGGTAATTTTACCAAGGAATACTGCCATGCAGGCTAACCAAAGAGAATGAGGACTAAAGGGGCCTTTGTTCCCATTCTACTCGGGATGAAAACCACACACATATGAAGAGCAAAGCTGTACAAATTGCACATATTGAAAGAGAAACATATTGAACCACAATAGAATATCTAACTTACTTATATCTCCATAAGGTGTTAATGACTTATAATTAAAGCTGAAAATCTGCGTCAGGTTGTCAAAATTGGGATGCTGAGCAACTAAATTCCACTGTGAGTAGTTCATATTGTAATTGAAATTTGTAATTGTAACTTTGACGCGCCAGTACTCCTTGTAGTTAAGCTTAACATGCCAATGAACTCTGATTGGGCACATGTGCCTTGTGCATTGTACAAGAGGTGTAAGACTGTTGGTCGCCGAATTGGAAACCACTGAAGCTAAATGTGGCGCATCTGGACTGCAATAGCGATAAAAGAAAACCAAGTATATATTCATATCCATATATTTGAACCGTATGCTGCACGTCTAAATTATATAACAGACAGATAAAGTAGAGTAGCACTTGTAATGGAATACTTACTCTATACAATGTCCAGACTTAGTATTGTTGTTTTGGCAACCACAAGAACATGTGGGGCATGGTACTATAGTGCTGTTGTAGAATGATGACAGTGATACACAGCAAGTAGGTGTTTTGTGGGCGAGAAATTGTGAATACATGCAAGTAACATTCCATGTCACTGCAGTTAAAGGAAAATGATAGCCATTATAGGGATGAATTTTCACATTAACTATAAGTAAAAGAAAAAAAATTTGTGCATAATTCTCCATATCTATTTATTGCCTTCATGAATGCCAGCATATGCTAAATTAAGAACATGTGAAGGGAATAAAATTTAATGCAACTCAATTAACAATGTGGATATCAGAATGCCAGCAAAGAAAATCAGAATTAACCAAGGCTCCAATGAAATGAAAGCAAATGAATGAAATAACTGTGACCCTTATAATATATTACTTACTTAAAGCTTGTGTGACTCTCCTCTTATCTGCAGAAATAAATTTACTAGGTTTAACAATTTTTGCAGGCCCACATGTATAACCAGGTCCTGGTGCCTTTAGGGTAAAATTTTTAGGCACTCTAACCGTTTTGTTGGTAGTTCCAGCTTGGCCAACACTTAGCTGGAATGAGCTTGCTGCATTGGCAGGATCTTGGAGCCATGAGCTAATGACACCTCCTTTGCAGCAGTTTGCAATCTGCTGGTTATAAGGGGTTCCTGGCAACAAATCCACAATTGTCGGCTTCTTGTTACAGCAATGAGGAATAGTTGCTTTGAATTTGGAACAATCTCCTTGCTCTGTTGCTTGTCCTCCCAACATGCTCCATATAACCTCTTTTTTAGCCCATGTCCATCCTAATTGCCACCCAGGTGCTTGTATGTGTCGATACTTCTGGAAGTTGAAAACTGTAACAACAGCCTACACATTCCACTTACATTTTACTAAGTTTAACTCAAGCCATAAAACAAAAGGAAGATGGATGCAAATAAACCAGGAAGACCAGAACCACTACAGACACACAAGATACATGGTTCTGCAAATCTTTAAGCAGTTCATTTCTGCCTTTTATAGTTTAAGGTGAACCAGTACTTACAACATAGCCATCAGGAGTCCAGCTCATAATATCCCATTTGATTGTGATATTTCCAGTTGGATCAACAGGATCATAAGCTTCTGGAAGATGACGAAATATAAAACATAGAATAAAAGATATTATTGAATAAAGAGGAAAAGGGTTTCAAAATAAAAGAAAGCCGGGAGAAATATAAAATATCTCAGAATATATTATTTTGATCACACCACCTTCATCAAGCTAGATAGTCCAAGCAATCAAATTACACATTGGCAACAGTAATTTCGATTCATTAACTTCTTTTTCAGATACGAGTATAATGAATTACATGGGCCTTTCACTGGAGTGGTATAGAATAGCCGATCAACTGTAAGTCAGTATCGTTGCAACTGATAATACCATCTCATAGTTAACTGTGGGAAACCTTAGACGTTATATGCAATAAATGCCGGTTGCTTTCAGTTACAATTTAAAGCTAACAGAATCCACACAATCTGTTCATATGAAAACATGATTAGGCCTAAAAAGTTGATGGGAAGTCAATTCTGTTCTCACAACTCAAACACTACAATTTATTATCTGAGAAACGAATAGCCCATATACAGTGTAACTCAATCCCAATAACCAAGAGGGATATGTTCATATTTGCAAAACCCTTACGCAGCGAAGATGATCTATCCTTTTGTCATCCTACATTATGAAAATCGTGGAAAAACAAATAAACGACAAATTCTGCTTTCGATATTATTTGATGGCATCAAAAATATAGTTTAAAATTCAAGTTTACCTAAGGGTCGAAATTGTCTTATGTACTTGTCTTTTCCATTCATAATCGATTAAACAGAACGTTCAATTTTTAAGAAGCAAACCATAACTTCAATCTCAAACCTTAAACTCAAACTTTTATGAAAGCATTCAAAATATTTGGTTAAGAACAAAATGCATAAGCAAAAAATACAACAAAAAAGCAGTAAAGATGAACACAAAGAAAAAAAAAACCCCCTTTTTTAATTCCGAACTTCGCCGAATCCCTCGGACACTACTTCTATCAACCAACAGAAGACAATCGTACCATTTGTATTGAAAAAGAAAGCTCCAAAACAAGGCCTTTTAAACAGAAGGAAAGAGGAAAAAGAAAGGCTCCATTTTTAAGAAACAGAAGATAATCAACAAAACGATCACACCAACCTGTTGAAGTAAAACTGGTGCAAGAGAGCACAAAGAGGATGAGGAAGCCAAACTTGGAGAGAAACCCCATAATGGGAGAGATGAGAAAGCCCGTTTCTTGATGCTGACACATACAATCTTGTGGAGTCCGGTCTATATTCTCGCTTTTAGCAATAAACAGAGATGAAGACTTTGTTAGTGGGCTAACTGGTGGAGGCGGAGGTGGGGGGTGAAGGCAAGTAGGGAACTAACACAAAGTTAAGCAAAGAAAGGAAGCCTTTTTAGTCATTGCATAACTTTGATTAAAGTAGAAGACTTTGGGTTTCTCTTTTGTATTGCTCTCCCCTCCCATTCACTTCACATTATGATAAGTTATGATAGAGCCTAACTTGTTCAAGCGGAGAAATAATAAGATGCAAGACAGTTGGCCATGGACATGGTGATGATTGACCTTGACATCTTAGTTGTTTAATGTTGTGAATGGGCAGCACACAGACACAGAAAGCAAAGTAAAGTAAAGTCGTTGGTGATTTTGGTTTGTTCGTCTTTTGTTAAGGTAACAGCGGGTCAGTTTAGTGGAATTTCTGAGCTGATGGTCTTAAAACTAAGCATGCATGATGCAACAAATATGGTGGGTTTCCAAATCTTGTGGTTTAAGATTTGTAATAAAAGCTATTCAGTTGCGTAAAGTAATTATTTATTGGAATTAATGATGAGAAAAGAAAAAGGAAATTTAAACTAACGCCAATACAAGCAAGAACAAAAATTCCACAGCCTTAGGAACTATTTAGGGGGCGCTTGGTTCACAGAAGGTAATGGGAATGATAATGAGAATGAAGATAATGAGGAATGGGAATGGATATAATCATTATAATTATGATGGTTGGTTAAAATGAAGGAATGATTACCATTGCCATTGA
>JANVCQ010000008.1:14031311-14043455 GCA_025531925.1 Erythroxylum plowmanianum | reverse complement strand
AATTCTCATATAAGCACATTTATAATCAATTATACCCGGAATGTCAATGAATGCACGTACAGTCATTTTAATGTGTGTAAAAACTCAAATTCACATGTGTGTATGCTAACATTACGCGTGAGCATGAAAATGCAGTTTTTTTAATCTCTCTTTGATTTCACATATACCGTATTTTTGGGCTCTAACTCTTAATATGGGAACGGGATGTTACATTTCTCCCCCCTCTTAATAAATTTCATCCGCAAAATTCTTATCTGATTGATAAAAAATGCAAGGATATGTTTCCTTATATGTTTCTCTATTTCCCATTTAACTGTTATCACTCGAATATTTTCCTCCACTTGACTATAGTCAGTGGAATCACTCTGTTTGTCAATCACTTATTTAGTCATTCACTTTCTTAACTAGTTCCTCAATATATCTCAGATTACTCACAATTTTCACTTTATGTAAACTAATACAATTTGAGCTTAGTTTATCCTTTTTCCTTATCTGAGCACATCTTTATCTCAATCTATGCACACCTTGATAAGGTGTTACTCTTAGAAATATTTCATCTCTCGCCTAGTATTTCACATCTCTTTATTTTTACTGCACTTAAATCTTGGGTCTATCTCACTACAATTCATAACTTCAATGTTGTCCCACAAAATTCATTCGCCTTTCATGAGCCACTTAATTTCTATTATAAATTCATTTCACTCATCAACAGTACCTCGAATCAATTCTGGCCTTCAACCTTTTTGTAAGGGCGAACGACTCTTTAGCAACTTTTCTGGATCTAATGAATAGATTTTTCAAACTATTGTTTGATAGGTTTATAATCATCTTTATCAATGACATTTAAGCGTATTGGTGAATAGATAAGGAGCATGCCTAATAATTGAAAGTGGTGTTGTAAACAGTTCTAAGACATCATTTGTATGCCAAGTTAAAGAAGTATGAATTTAGGCTTGAGAATGTCACATTCTTAGGATACATGATATCTCAGATGGGATACAAGTGGACCCAAAAAAGGTGAAAGTTGTAACAAACTGGGAAAAACCAAAGACAATGACATAAGTGAAAAGCTTTCTGGGATTAGCAAGTTACTAAGAAAGATTTGTTCAAGACTTTTCTAAGATAGCAGCCCTATTGACACGTTTGACATAATTTATTCATTTAGTTTAAAGCATGTTAGGGGAGCGTTCAAGAGCTAAAAAAGTGTTTAACTATAGATCTAGTCTTGTCTTTACCAACTAAAGGTAGAGGATTTTAATTATATTATGATGTTTTGAGAGTAGCCTCAGCTATATGTTGATACAGAATGGTAGGATAATTGCTTATGCTTTCACGTAATTAAAAAAGTGCCAACAAAATTACCCTACTCAAGATTTAGAGATGGTAGTAATGATCTTTGCCTTAAAGATTTAGAGATATTATCTATATAGTGAGACATATAAAATTTACATTGATCGCAAAAGTCTAAAATATATATTTCAACAAAAAGACCTAAAATGCAAAGAAAGTGGATGGAACTGTTAAAAGATTATGACTGCGCAATTTAATACACCCTGGAAAGCCAAATGTTGTAGTAGATGCACTGGACATGAAGTCCTTGGGTAGTTGACATATATCATAGTAGAGAGGAGAGATTTGACCAAAGAATTAAATGATTTGATGGATCAAGATGGTTAGTTTTAGATTTTAGATTCAAAGCAGCATCATAGTACAATTAGTAATAGTAGACAGGAATAAGTTCGCTTAAGGCCAAGACCCTAAGCTTCAAAAGCTTATGTATAAAGTTCAAGAAAGATGTCATATAGATTTTGAGATTGATGGGGAAGGATGAATGGGAGATTATGTGTTCTAGATGTAGAGAACTTAAAGGAGGAGATTTTAATGGAAGTGCACTATGTAATATACAATGTACATCTGAGTTCCACCAAGATGTATTGTAATATTAAAGACAAGTATTGGTAGGACGGTATGGGAAAGGATGTGGCTAAATATGTCTCTAAGAAATTGAATAAGGAAAAGCTAAGAATTAGAGATCTTTGGGTAAAGTACAACCATTGCCAGTTCCCGAATGGAAATGAGAATGGATCATAATGGATTCCATAGTTAAGCTACCTTATACAAAGAGACTATATGATTCAATTTAGGTGATTGTAGATAGATTGACGAATTCAACCCATTTCTTACCTGCAAAAACCACCTTGTTAATGTCTAAGCTCACATAAGTTGGTAGCGTGTCATAACACTACACAAAATGCCTAAACTAAAAACTATAGCTAGTAATGATTCTAGGTTGATCCCATAGAGAGTGTATGTAAATCTTTTGAAAAGAAATCAATTAGTGTTTAGGTTATAGGAGGATTTTGTTGGTTTTCAAATAAGAAAATCAAACAAAACAAAACTAACAAAAACAAATTAAAGAAAACATTAAAAAATGATGAAAAGTGATGAACGTGTTTAGGACTCAGTCATCGGTTCAATCTCAGCCTACACACAATTAAACATACTTCATTGAGTTGTTATTCTCATATCTCTCCTAGCAATTATTAATCATAAATTAACAATAAGCTCTGTTAACCCTAGTTTTCTCTTAGGTTATGTTTAATTAAAAAAAGCTCATTAATTAAACCTAGCTATCGAACAACTAGAACCAGCTCTCTATATTTAATTGGGCAACCACATTATGAGTTAGGAAAACAAAATAATTAAGGCAACAACCATACAAGCTTGCATCATTTAACCTAGGCTATGTTATCCTTAATCGTTAAAAACTATCAGTTGCCACAAATGAATCAGAAACATAACGATTACATATTATATTCGATTCTATTCATACATAAAAACAATCAAATAGAGCACTCAATCATTCTTACACAATACCTAATTTAATAAATACAAGATAACATAATCAATTCCTAAGAGAGAAAGAAAAACAAAAATAATGGAGAGAATGCTTAATCGGGTTCTTTCATGTCGATATCGCCTTTAAACCGGTGTTAGGAAGCTCAACCCTTCATGGGTCTCTAAAGGAATGGAGCTTTGTCCCTTCTCTACTTTAATACAAGACCACACAACTCCAAAATGCTTTGTCCAAACTTTTTAATAACATTTTGCCGTTAAAACGATATATTTATACTAAAAAGTAAGGTTTGGGGATAGATGACCAAAGCCATGTGCGTGACGATGTTGCTTATGGACTCGAATGCCTTATTTGATGCTCACGGACCCATGCAAAATGAGTCATGGGCGTCATAATGGTGGTCATGGCACGACTATGACAATTTAATGCATGGCCATTAGCCATTTTTTGCAACATGTACTCTTCTTTTTTATGCATTTTCTTGTCTCCTCTTCTTTTAATCCTTATTCTTCTTGCTCCATTGAGGCTAGTGAATGTGAATCTTAGGAAGATGACTCAAATATTGTACTTTTGACTCACTTTATCTCTTTCACTTCCAAATTGTACCTAAAATCAAATATAAACTAAAGTGAATGTCTTAAGTATTTCATATCATTAATCACTAAGTTTTATGGAAATAAATGTATAATCAATTAAGCACATATCAATTTCTCCCACACTTAGCTTTTAATCGTCCTCGAGTAAAACATCAAAATCAAAGTTATAAATCCCAGACAATTACTCATTTTCTATATTTCTTAAGAATAGATAATCATAAGAAATGATAAACAACTTTCAAAAACCATAGCAAAAGCTCAACATTTAATGCTTCTAGTCATGATCAATCATCAATTATCACCTTTAGAGATTGAGCAATCTAGCGGTAAACTTGGACAAAATGTGTTTAAATAAGATAGATTCATAGGTACACTTAAACAACATTCGTAATCATGACATTCCACAACTTTGCATATTATTTCATTTCTCTACCATGAAAATTCATATGCATCATCTTTGATTGTAATATAGGCAAGGGTAAGGTGGGATAGATTTGGATAGGGTAGAGCAAAAGCCGTAAAAGCTAGTGAAGCAAAAGTAACACTTAATGTAACATCAAGCATAGAAACTAACATTCATTCAACACTGGGTACCATAAGTTACGATGAATGCAAAAACTACATTTCACAGCTTAAATCAAGTTCTCATACCACAAACCACATGAAGCATAAGGAATTAGAAGGAATCACTCATACAATCGATAACAAACAATAAATTATAGCTATAAATTGTGATCCTTCAAAACAACATCTACCTCATATTCATCATCCTTAAATACAACTTCAGGACAAGAAACTAATAGTGAATAACTTTGCAAAAATAAATGCATTTCCTCCTTGATAGTTTTATTTAAACATATTTTTTCTTTTCTTTTCTTTTCTTTCTCTCTTTTTTTTTCTTTCTTTTTCTTTTCACTTAAAAATTGAAAGAAGCTACATCAACCTTAGAATTTGTTGACAAGGTAAAATAACATTTCAACGATTATAACTAACTCATATATATGCACACCCCTACACTTATACTTTTGTGCATCAACAATTATCAACAATCAACAAATGCTCCACTAGCTTTAAGGTTTAGGTAAGACATTTTGTTAGTTTTAAAGCATATAATGTGGTTAGCATAAAAATAAAGGCTAATAAAGCTCTAGGGGGTTCAACAAAGGACAATTTCATATCAATGGGTAGGCTGTTTAACTAATATAGTTTGTAAAAATAAAGAATGCCTATATCATTTCTATATTAATTTATATGATAAAACTGTGGTCTTGAATCAAAAATCAAAGCAAAGTTAGGTTGTAAATGTCATGAAGGTCACACATAAACAAAAGACAATGAGATTGATATGGATGTGTTAGTCTATTAAGGCTCAAAATCTCATTGGCTTGTGTCTACAACTAGTCATTACTCTTTTAAAGATAATGCAATTTGACCAATCACAAGAGTAAAAGTACGTGCTAAGTTGCTATGGATTTTTCTGGTCAATTTGCTCTCTAATCATGACTATATAGTCCTAGAATGATAAAAAAAGATGGTTGTTTGATTGTTTGATTATCTCTCTTTTTTCGTTGAAAACTTAAAAATACGTAAAAACAAACAAACTTAAAAATACACATGCATATAAGAAACAAATGTGAAAATGTAAAGGAAAAGAAATAAACATCCTTTGAATTACCTCTTAAGCAACACCTTTATTTATTATCTTTGGCTGGACTGCTTGTTTTCCTCATCACGTGACAAATTATGATCTTTAAGTGTCACATGTACTTCTTCCATTTGAGATTGTTTAAGATAGAGCCTAAGTTGATGACCTTTCATTTTGAGCATATTCCCTATCTTTAGAATCTCAATTTTTACTAAGTCCCCACACTCTTTGGAATTTCTCAAATGTCTCTTCACCCTTTTCCTCCTCGCTCAATTTCTCCAACTTTCTAGGTAAAGGTGAAGAGTTAATCTTAACAATAATTATAGACTCAATATTTACCTTTGAGCTAAATGATATATCCTTTTCTACTTCGAGCTCTTTCTATACTTCTTCTTTACAAGCAACTCCAAGATTCTCAAGCTCCTCTTCACTCTGTATGGTCTCTGCACTAACATCTCTTGGATACACCTCGGGTTAAGATGGTTGCATCTCTCCACTTTGTGATTCTAGGCAGTTGATAGCTTTTATCATCTGACCCATCTGACTTACCAAGTTCTGGATTCTAGAACTTATATCCTGTTGAAATTGTAGAGTATTAGTAGTAAAAGACATAAACAAATCTTCCAGAGTTGTACCTGAGTTGGAATCAGAGGCTTCTGGTCTATTCTGGAATTATTGTACATCCTACAGCTCATCTAGCTAGTAGTCTTACTGACTATACCATCCATAAGCTAAGTTTGGTTGATCACTCCAAACTTGGTAAGAGGATTAAGAATATGAGTTATAGGAAAAATTTCCATCAAGAGCATTAATAATATCCAACATTGACATACTCCCTTCCATATGTTCCTTCTCTATATGCAAACACAAACAAATGTAAAAAAATAAAAAATAAATGTAAAAACAAATATATACAAAACACTAATTAAAATAAAGAATAAAAACTAAAGCACCACATTTCTCGACAACAACACCAAAATTAGGTAACACATCATAACAATACACAAAATAAAAGTCCTGCGATCCCTTTCTTGAGCATTCTTTATAGCCTAAAATAACCACAAAAAATAACATAATCAACTTTTGATAATGCAGTTTTTATAAATACACAATGCACGAGAATAACTGAGACAAACTATCTAACCTCCACAAGTGTCCTCTGCTCAACCTCTACTTCTGCGGAGTCCCTACATACAAGGGGTGAAAAAAGAACATTTACAAGCTCACATAGGTTCTGCAATAAATGCAACAATTCACGAACACAAAAGCATTCATCCTTGATGACGATCATACTACATCTACAATCAAGTTAACAAAGTCTAAAATCATAATTCTTCTAAACCTTCCAATTATCTGGTCCACATTGCAGTGACACTTTGCGCATAAATGTTGCTCCTTTGCACAAGCTAAAGTTCAACGACACATTTTTTAAATGAATATAACCATCCTTTATACAAACTGAAAGAACATAAGACACTTAAAAGAGGGACTTGAAGAAAGAACTGGCCACGACATAGATTATGATAAGCCTGACGAATTGTCCGTTTTAAGGGTCACTGATTGTTAATACACAATTAACATAATGAAATAACCAAGACCATCCAATATAACAACTTTAGCTTACCAACTAAAAAGAAAGAAAAAAAAAAGAAAGTCCAGCTCTCCATACAACTTTTAACCACAAGAAAAACACTCCCAAACATTAAAAAAAAGAAAAATCAAAAGGAGAAGACACCATTACCATTTGGCAGGCTCAACGAGGGGCTTATACTTGCCATAGTGGCGTTTCCAGTTGATATGCTCTTTACAGCGTTGACAAACTTCAGTAATCTCTGAGTAGGGTCTCAACCTTTCTCCAACTTCCTAAATATCCAAATCCTGTATTTGGGTAACACTAGTTTGTCTATTTCCATTCAAAGTTCATATAATTGGATGAAATTTGATTGCTTTTGCTATGCCATTTTTTTTCTTATTATCTCATAAAATAAAGGAAAAAATTTTTCGAAGCTGGATTTAGGATTAGAGATGCTTACGGTTTCATTGATCTTGTGGTTGGCGTTGGGCTTCCAGACGTAACGGTTCTTGTGCTTTAGTGGGCCTTGCTTCTTACTCATCTTCTTTCTGCTCTTGTTACACTTCCAATGTTTAGCTTTGCAACCAGTGACGGAGCCAGAAATTTAATATAAGAGGACCCGAATATTAATTTTTTTAAATTTTGGGGGGCCCAATACACCACTGACCCTTAAATAACTCCATTATATATATATATTAAAAATAATTTTTTTAAAAAACCTTGGGGGGCCCAGTCATGTAGCTCCGTCGTTGCTTGCGACTCAAAAGTTTCCTGATGCTTAAACCTAATTTTCACTTGAAGAATTTTGGGTTGCAATAGATTTATCTTGAAGCATTTAGGGCTTTAAGCAAAATTAGGCCTGACTTAATAAAATATGTCATCACTAATTTTATTTTAGAATTGGGTAGATGCATATAGCAATAATAATTAAATAAAATTATGGCTGATAGCTAATAAGATTAATCTGTCTATTAAAAGAATATATTGAATTTTAATTAGAGATAGCAATAGGTTAGGCTAGCCCAGCTAACTTTTTTATTTTTTAAAAAGAATCTTAAATTTAACAAAATAACACGTTTTGTTTATTTATTTATATTTATTTTATTCTTACTTTTTCTCGTGAATTGTCTGCAAATAGCTTCTTTATTAATTAGATATAATGTTGCATACTATTAGATTTCTTCAAATTTTGCGTAAAATTTATTCTAGATATTATTGTTTTTGTTACTAATTAATAAATACATTTTAAAAAATAAAGCAGTTGAAACAATGTCAACATGTTGACGTAATAATCAACGAAATGTGATTCCATAGGATTCTCAAATCCAACATAACATTATCTGTGTTTTGACTAAAAAACAATCTAACCCAATGATAAAATATCAATTTTGTTGGTACCCTTAGAGGGTTGTCTCCCTCCATTTCTTATTATAGCAATGTGTATAAAATTTAGTATCTAGAGCGCTAAGCATGTTAAAATGATATATCTTACTTTATATTATTTTGTTTTGAGAGCAAATCATTACGCACTCTCGTATGGTTGTAAAATAACCAAAGGATTCGATGTGTCTATATATGTATATATAAGCAAAAACAAAGCATAATTTCTCTATGTTCTTCCCACATGCTGTCAAAGGCTTGTAACTTTAATGTCCTATGGAATCACATTAAAATTTTGAAATTTATCAGTTCATTATTAATTTATACAAGCAATTTTTGATTACTCTTACATCAATAAAAATTTTCTAGAATTAATTTCCATGCTCCACGTTGCTTTTTTCCTTAAGATTTATTTTAATATTTTGTATTTCATTTAAAGTGATATAATAATTATATGATGTATAATTATTGTTTATTAATATAAGCATATACTACTTTAATTAATATGTTTCCTTTATTTATATTTTATTATATTAGCTTATCATTGATTATTATTAAAAATTATATTAAATTAGTAAATATAATTCTTTGTGCAAATAAATTTTAATTTTATAATATGGACACAAATAAACATTAATTATATATTAGATTACTATATTTTATAGAGAAAATTAAAATATTTGGATATATTTTAGCTTAAATAGTTTTTATATTGAGAAAACAAATTAATTTTATAACAACTCATTTTATTACAAAAATTTTAATAAAAACTACAAAAAATACTCAGTTACATATTTATATTTAAAACTAAAATTTAAATTTAAAACTTTTACCTTATCCCTTATGTTTAATAAGTTTCATATTTTCAAAAATATTTCACTGGGCTATTGTCTTGTTTAACATAACATACCAACCAGTTATAGTAAATTCACCTTAATATTGACACATAAAAAATTTATTAAACAACAATTTAAAATTATTTTCACATTATTTATCTTTTTGTTATATAATTTAAAGTAATAATAAAGTAAGCCATAAACACAGGAGAAAAAAAACAATACTTCAAAGCCTATTTCTCCTAAATTGTAGTGATGTTATACTGGACATGCTTTTTCGCCTAAGGTCTCTTGGTAGGAACGAGAGCTAATAAGTACTTGGACTAACAGACCTGAAGTCCTCTTTGTTTTATTTAATAGTGCAAAGGTTGAGTGTTAAGATTATTTGATAGCTCTCTCTAATAGAAGCTTAAGCAGAAGGTTAGATAGTGACTATACCCTGTGAATGGCTAGGTACATTGGATAGCATCAATATATTTAATGTTATTGCAATAAAAGAAGTAGTTAGATATAAAAAAATTACAAATATAAATTTAACAATTTCTAACCTCAATTTCATCTTGTTTAGCATATTGTCCAGTTATGGCACAATTATAACTCCTCTTGTTGTGTTCTTGTTTTCCCCATATTTTTCACATAATTGAAGTTATTAGTTTTCTTTAGTTCTTGTTTGCCTTTCCTTTTATTATTCCTTGGTTTATTATGCACTATTCTTTCTTCCAGTTGATGAATTTCTTTATAAATGTTTGTATCTAGAATTTTGATCCTATATTTAACTTTATTAGGTTCTTATATACCTTTTAAAACCTTTCTTTCTTGTAATAGTCATCCAAATATGATTTATCCCTTCCCAAGTTGACTATATGGAACATCTCCTTTTAACTTTATATTTCTTCTCCCTGTTCTAAATGATTATACATTTTATTGCATTCAATTTATTCTTATTCAACTACTTCATCACTTTTGGTGAAATGTTGTCTTCCCTTTATTTTCTTGCTCCTTTATTCTTATGTGCCTCTTTATTATCACAATTATGATTGCCTCTAACATATTGATAATTAGTCTTCCCATTATTAAAAAAATTCATAAATTACATGTCTGACACATATTGTTATCCACAATTAGATATTTGGATTCAATGCTTTAAAATTTTCTGCATCAAATTTCTTTATGATATTCCTATAAATATTTTATAGAACATGGCCAATATGTTTAGTCTCATCAACTTATCATCAAATTCTTATGGGAATGTTGCCTATGCATAATTTCAAAAAGCTTGTACAAGATCTTTCCCTTTTTATTTGCCACCTAATTATGATATATACATCTGACATACATTTTATATGTAGTGGATTGTAATGATCTAAATTTTGTTAAAATTAATCATAATGGTACAATAAAAAGAAAAGCCCCTATAAAAATATAAGTTAAGCTTAAGAAAGGTTAAGTTCATTTCTTTCTTAAACTCTTTTTCTTATAGATTAATATTCACGTCCAACTTCTGAAATTCATACCTTCACCATCCAACTACCATTTATGGAGATCTAAGACTCTACGGAAAGCTCTCGAGAGGCTCTATCAAATCCTTAAACTTGTTTAATAAAAAACAACCCAAATTTGGAGAAATCAAGATTGGAAATTTCGGTCCATTTATGTAAGTCATTAATCTCCTATTTCTAGTCATTTTGGGTGAAACTAACACCACCATCATGCCTAAAGGCCTAAAAATGTAGGAAAGGAGGGGAATCCAACACTAATCGACCCATTTTACCAGTGAACATAAATGAGTTACTTTTGAGCTTCAAACCTTCGCTTCTTAAGGACAAGGAGGAGTTTTGATGTAAGATCAATGACATTAGATTTCTAAAATTGAGCTTGTCATATTTGGGTGGGTGGTAAAGATCATTGTTGCTTGGTGGCAACACGTCTCCTTCACTCTCTAGTGACGATGGTGATTTTCTTACCACCCTAGAAATGACTATAAATAATTTTGAAAATTTCCAAAAATTATGTGGATTAATTTTCATAAAAGTAAAGTATTGAAATTCTTGATAGTTTGTGAGATACAAATAAATTGGAAAGGGTTATGTTCATATGCAAATGCATGAAACTGATTAAATTTGAGTCATTATTGATTAGAATTGAGACTATTTAGATGTACTGAGTATAAATGAGGGTGCTCGAGTTTAAAAGTTGGTATAACTAAATTATGAATTTTATGATGTAAAAGTGAACCCAATTGGGCATAAACATGTAGTTCAGAGGCCTCAAATGAGTTGTGGTTATTGGTGGATATAGAAGTGCATTTTCAGTATATGAATAACCCTTCTTTTAGAAGGGGGATGCCCATTTTATAGGTAAAACTTTGTCGAATTTTTAATAAGTTCCTCGTAAAACATGACATTTTAAATAAAAAATAAGGCTCCTTAGAATGAATGACAAATTAAGTCATGGTCTTATTCTCGAGACAATCTAGAATCGGTTTAGGTTTACATCCTAATGATCCTTCCTATTTTTCTTTCTATAGATCAACTAGGAGCAAAACCCTCCACTTTAGGACACCAAGTTTGACGCGAACGATTGCAATCTACCTATAAGTTAATATTCATAATTATGACCATGCATTAGAATTCATTCTCGTATTCATCATGAAAATCACCATTATTATCATATGCACGCATGATACTCATACATATGGATTAATGCATATACATATGTTTTTATTGTGCGATGAAATGTTTGTCTTAATATATGATGATGTTGAGGATCAATGTGGTATAAGCTACCTGGTGGGAGTCACCAGGCTATTCACATAGTGAGTCAATTAATCGGGTATGAATTTAGGTTAGTAGTTGATCTATTGATGGATCCATTGATTTAGATACGACATAGTTGGGACAGTTCAATCGAGGCTCTTCGATGCTAACCGGTATATGGTACATGATATGGTGGCATGACTGTGGTGGTTCGGTCAATGTTGCTCTCGAAAGACAATCATGTCGTAGTGAGGTTGCAACAGTTCAGTTAAGGTAGCTCTCGAATGACAGTCCATCACATTTGGACCAAGTGAACTGTGTGGAACAAAAGAGCCCCTATAGCTATAGTTTATAGGCAAGGGGCATGTCACAGACGTCAGTCCTCCACTATTATTTATGATTTGTGATTGTGATGATTATGTCACATGATATTGATATGAAAAATGCATACATGTTTATGAAAAAATTATTACGTTGTGAATTTGCATTTATGGATGTGAT
>JANVCQ010000008.1:14009074-14031180 GCA_025531925.1 Erythroxylum plowmanianum | reverse complement strand
GTCTGACTACCCTGAACTATTTTTTAGGATCTTCTTTTAATCTCCTTTGTAATAGGGTATTTCGTCAGTCTTCTTCTTCTCCGGCGATTCGATGTATGTTTATTGGTGATCTTTGACCCTAAAATTGCAGTAGTCTTGTATGTGCTAGATTTTCTTTGTATTAACTACCTCAACATTATAGCACATTGTGAATTGGATATTGTTAGGATTGTTTGATTGTTATAAGTAAAAATTTGGTCATTTTGAAATCTTATCTTTATTATGGATATAAGGATTTGATGGCATTTTAGACTTGCTAATGGTCCAGTAAACTTTGAGTTTACTGCTTCTTTAACACTGGTTACGGTCCAAGGTTGGGGTTGTGATATTTTTCACATATTTAGAGTTGGCCTTTTATAAAGCTTTTAATGATTATTAGTTTTCTTTAGTTCATGTTTTTCTTTCCTCTTCTTATTCTTTGGTTTACTATGCATTATTCTTTCTTTTACTTAATAAATTTCTTTATAAATGTTTGTGTCTAGAATTTTGATCCTATATTTAACTGTATTAGGTTCTTATATAAATTAAAAAAACATTTTTTTCTTGTAATAATCATCCACATATGACTATAGTTATTGCTTGGAATGGAAAATGAAACTGGAAGTTTAGGTATATGGGTATCTGAAGAGTTTCCAAAACCTATAATTTCATTAGCTTATCATCAAATTCTTATGGTAATGTTGACTTTGTATAATTTCAAAACGTTTGCACAAGATCTTTTCCTTTATATTTGCCACCCATTTATGATATATATATATATACATCTTGCATACATTTTATATGTAGTGGATAATAGTACATTACTCCTAGCTCTTATGAGTCCCTGCAAAATTAAAAAATTTATGATATTATGCATAATAATATAGAAAATAATAAACTAACATATTTTTATTAAATATCTTTTTTTTTATATTTGATATCCTGTATCATCTCTTAGTTTCAAGCTCATTGTCAATTGTTTAATAAAATAAGTCTGATTTTTAGTTTCTCTACCTATACGATTGCCCATGCAATGGAATGTATGTCATAGTTTTGATTAATTCCTATTGCATTTAGAAGTTGCCCTTAATACTTGGTCTTGAAGAAGCAATTATCTATACTAATAATGGATCTCAACTTCTTTTGTCATTGTTTCATTTCATGAAAACATATATATATATATATATTCTTTTAAACACTAGTTTATCTCCCTCTTGTTGAACCTCAAATGTAGGACCTATATTTTTTTCTAATATAATAATTCATATTTGTATATCCATTGTGTTGTTCCTTTGCCTTTTTTTTAACACTTTCCCCTGAGTATAATTGATCATGATTAAGTTGATAGACACATTAAATTTGTCCTTACAATCTTTAACATATTTCTAATTTTTATGCTTAATTTATCTAAAAGTTTTTGTTTAAGATGCCTCATGATGTAGATGGAATTCAATAACTTAGGCTTGTTTGTTGGGTTGTAACTATATACTGACTTGTATGTTTTTATCTTGAAGCATCTATCATTTACATTAAATGATCCATATAATTCAAATGGAAACCATGAGAGAAACCATACCTAATGTTTTTAATACTTCCCTTTTGAACTTTAAATCACAACTTAAATCAAAACCATACCTAATATCATGTACCCATTGTGGTACTGGATTGTGACAAATAAATTGCTATCAGAGCCTAGTTTCTACGTTTTCAAAAAGTTTATGAGCCTTAGGAGTCGAGTCTGGGTGTCAAAAGTCTTTGGTTGAGAAGTTGAGTATTAGATCATTAAGTTAACATCCTTAATGGTCTAATGATTTCAACCTCGATCAGAGTACTTGTCGACATTCCTTGGGATGTTTGGGATATCGGATAAGCTAGGCTTATCCCGATCTATGTTCTTTAACAATGTCTTTTTCTTTGATCTTATAGTGATAGCAAGGTTGAATGAGGAAGGGGAAGTCATCGCAAGGTTGGATCTATGCGACCCAAGCTAGAGGAACATAGCGCTGAAGTAGTCACAGAACTAGCAGTTGCTAGCTCTTCAGCTCATAGGCAACCTCACATTGCAACACCACTGGTGGTAGCAGTTGCTAGCTCTTCAGCTCATAGGCAACCTCACACTGCAACACCACTGGTGGTAGCAGTTGCTAGCTCTTCAGCTCATAGGCAACCTCACACTGCAACATCACTGGTGGTAGCTCAACCGGATTTACCACCAGTGTCAAAGGAGGCTCTACAGTAGGTGATGACATGGTTGCACAGTTTACTATGCAGCAACAGCCTGGGGCTGGAGCACCACAGATGTCAACATAGGTATTGCCACTACAGCAACCAGTAATGGTACCTAGTCCTGAACCAAGGCAACATCTGATGTTTGAAATCTCGAGTTATATCAAAGAGGTATGAAACATCAGGTGTGACACTTTTGATGGGCGTGGTGATGTTACTGAGGTCAATTCTTGGATGAGACGGGCTGCAGAGACATTTCATGATATGGGGCTATCTGTTGAGATGAAGTTGAAAGTAGTTGTCCGATTGCTAGAGGGTGATGCTAGAGCCTAATGGGAAAATGTCCAAAGACGATACTGCAATGGATTTCTTGGATGCATTTTATCAATGAATTCAATGAACAATACTATACCAGATTTGATCGAGATCAGAAGAAGGCTGCCTTCTTTACACTGACACAAGGGAATAGGTCAGTGCACCAGTTTGAGATGGATCTGAGAGAGCTTGCCACCTATGTCCCTGAATACGTGGCAGATGAAGAGAATTTGTGTGTTCAGTTTAAGACTAGATTGTATTTAGTGATCTAAGAAAGGATGATGGTTACCCTCACTACCACGTTTAAGGAGATGGTACATTTAACCAGGAGAGCCAAGAAGTTGGTGAAACAGTGCGGAAGAAAGTGGAAGGAAAAGAACCGGAAAAGGAAAGGAGAAAGTTTCTCCAGCCAGTAGCCTAAGAGGAGTCGTGGTAGTTCAGCTCCGAGTAGTAATAGAGACGCTGCATCACCAATTGTCAATTTACAGCACCACGATCAGGAGGTTAAAGCACTACCCCAACTACTAGCTTTGCTTCTCGATATGGGTCTGAGTAGTGTAGAAATTGTAGAAAAGTACATTCTGGCAAGTGTACAGAGCTGAGAAAGTGTTTTCAATATGGAGAGATAGGATATATGAGGAGAGATTGTCCATAGCTAGCTTGGACTTTAACTCAAGGAGGAGATAGATTAGTGCAGCCAGTGAGGCAAAAAGGGAAGACCACCATAATAGGTGCTCAGTCTTCTAGATCCACACAGAGGACTGGTGTGGGCAGTAGTACACCTTTATCTAGTTAGCAACGTCCTGCTTCGCGAGCTCAAGCACGAGTTTATGCAATGACGGAGGAGGACAATCGAGCCAATCCGGACATAATTACAGGTATTTTCTAGATGAGCATTTCTTTGTTGTTGCATTGTTATATTTTGGTGCATGTTCTGTGTAGTACTAGTAAACTCTTAAATAGTATGAGTGCTAACCTATAGTATTATAAGGTGTTATGTGTGTTCTCAGTATAAATGCTAAAGTTTTGATCGACACTAGCGCACAAATGTCTTTTGTCAGTGTGACCTTCACTGAGGCTATTAGTCATCCCCTAGAGCCGTTAGATCCCTCTCTCATTGTAGTCACTCCTCTTAGAGAGCAAGTGGCTTGTGATGAAGTATATAGCCTATGAGATAAAGATAGGTGATGCTATGTTGGAGGCAGATCTTATTCCCTTCGATCTCTATGATTTCGAGGTGATATTGAGGATCAACTAGTTAAAGAGGTATCATGCCAGGGTTGATTATTTTGAGAAAGAAGTTTTTAGAAAGAAGTGGAATTTGATCCTCAGAGAAGTTTTTAGAAAGAAGTGGAATTTGATCCTCAGAGTGGAGTCCTGATTAAATTTACTAGTGACTGATAGATATTTCTGAGTTGTTTAATATTGGTGATCAAACCTAAGAGGTTGATTCATCAAGGATGCCAAGCTTACCTCACACGTATGATTGACACTTCAATACAAAGGGTCAAACTGGGAGATGCCTCTATTATGTGCGAGTTCCTCGATGTCTTTCTAGAGGAATTACTTAGATTGCCACTTAATCGGGAGTTTGATTTTACTATTGACTTGGTCCCATAGATGACACCAATATCTATTCCACCATATCGCATGGCACTAGCAGAATTGAAAGAGTTGAAGATTTAACTACAAGAGTTATTAGACAAAGGCTTCATCAGACCCAATCATTCACCGTGGGAGCACCAGTATTGTTTGTCATAAAGAAGGATGGGAACCTCTACTTATATGTTGATTATCAACAGTTAAACAGGGTTATTATCAAGAATAAATATGCACTCCCCAGGGTCAATGGCTTGTTTGATCAGTTCAGAGGAGCTATAGTATTCTCAAAGATAAATATGAGGTTTAGGTACCATCAGTTAAAGATTGATGAGAGTGATATGCACAAGACTGCTTTTCAGATGAGGTATGGACACTATGAATTTTTGGGGATGCCGTTTGGATTGACAAATGCACCTGCATTATTTATAGATTTCAAGAACGAAGTGTTTCATCCTTATTTAGATCAGTTTATCATAGTCTTCATTGATGATCTTCTGATTTATTCTAAGGATGAAGAGGAGTATGCTAGACATCTTCGGATTGTGCTACAAATATTTCGCGAAAGGCGATTGTATGCGAAGTTCTCAAAGTGTTAATTTTGGTTGACGAGATAGGATTCCTTGGGCATTTAGTATCAAGGGAAGGCATTTTTGTGGTCTAAAAAAAAGTAGAAGCTATACTTGAATGAGAATAGCCCAAGAATGTGACAGAAGTCTGTAGCTTTCTGCGGTTAGCTGGTTATTATCAGAGATTTGTTGAGGGTTTCTTAGTACTTGTAGCCCCTTGTCGAGGCTTATCTAGAAGGGAATAAAATTTTAGTGGGATGACAAATGCGAGGCGAGTTTTCAGGAGTTGAAGAAGCGATTGACTTCTGCACCAGTACTCGCTCTACCTACTTAGGGAGTTGCCTATGAGGTATATAGTGATGCCAGTCATCAGGGACTTGACTGTGTGCTTATACAGACCAGGCGAGTGATCACTTATGCTTTTAGACAGCTAAAGAAACAAGAGTTAAATTATCCTACACATGGTTTAAAACTCGCGGAGGTAGTGTTTGCACTCAAAATTTGGAAACACTATCTTTATGGGGAGACTTCTCATTTATACACTAACCACAAGAGTCTGAAGTACCTAATGATACAGAAGGAGCTAAACCTCAGACAAAGGAGATGATTAAAATTGATTAAGGATTATGACTTAATAATCGACTATCATATGGGTAAAGCAAAATTAGTAGCCGATGCACTGAGTCGTAAATCCTGTTTAGCAGTAATTGTTAGGCAAGATCCTTATATGACACATTTGATGAGTATACAGAGCCTTGGGATTGGACTCTCAATGGTAGAGGATGACGAAACATTGTTACCACGATTTAAAGTTCGACCGACATATTTGATGAGATCAAGTTGACAATTATGAGTTAAGAGTCATTCAGGAGAAACTGCCATCCGAAGAGAGTGTGGGGTTAAGTCTGAGAGAAGACGGGGTGTTACTTTTTAGAAATATAGTCTATGTGTCGAATGGTTAGGGTCTCAGGTGAGCTATTTTGGAAAAAGCTCACTGTTTAGCTTGTGCTATGCATCTTGGTAGTACCAATATTTATCAAACTCTTAGAGAGAGTTATTGGTAGCCAAGGATGGAGAGAGAGATAGCAAAATTTTGGCTAGATGCTTTCCATATGAACAGATTAAGGCAAAGCATCAGAAACCAGCTGGTATGTTACAGTCTTTGCATATTCCAAAATGGAAGTGGGAGCATGTGATAGTGGAATTTATAGTTAGACTACCTCGTACATCGAAAGGTCACGATGCTATTTGGGTTATAGTTGATAGATTGATGAAGTATGCTCATTTTTTGCCTATCCATACAACCTACTCACTGGAGAGATTAGCAAAGCTGTATATAGATGAAATTGTGAAGCTACACGGGGTGCTAATTTCTATAATATTAGGTAGAGATCCAAGATTCACCTCACAATTTTGGCCAAAATTCTAGGAATCTTTAGAGACTAAATTAAAGTTTAGTACCGTCTTCCACCCCCAAACCGATGGTTAGTTAGAGAGGACCATTCAGACACTAGAGGGCATGATGAGAGCATATGTGATGGAATTCCAAGGGAGTTGGGACCGACACTTGCCTTTGATAGAGTTTGCTTATAACAATAGTTATCAGACAAGTATCTATATGCCACCTTATGAAGCACTTTTTGGGAGAAAGTGTAGGATACCTCTATGTTGGGATGAGGTTGGTATAGCCAAAGTCGAAGGAGTAGAATTGATAGAAGTACCACTTAGAAGATAAAAGTCATTTGAAAGAAGATGAAAGTTTCCCAGGATCGTCAAAATAGTTATACGGATAAGAGGCGATGACCGTTAGAGTTTGCTGTTGGTGACATGGTTTTGCTTCAGATATCACCATGGAAAGGTATTATCAAATTTTAGAGTCGAGGGAAACTAAACCCCCGATATATCAGACATTTCCATATTTTGGAACGCGTTGAGACTATGGCATATCAGTTGAAATTGCCACCAGACTTAGATAGGATCCATAATGTATTCCATGTCTTGATGCTTAAAAAGCACATACTAGATCCATCTCATGTTTTGGAGACACCTTTAGTAAAGTTGAGAGAAGATTTAAGTATTGAGGCAAAACCAGTTTAAATTTTGGATCGACAGATAAAAAGGTTACGCAGTAAGGGGGTACCCACGGCTAAAGTTCTTTGAAAAAATGATAGTGTCGAGGAGATGACATGAAAGCTTGAAGATACTATGAGATGTCAATACCCCCATTTATTTGTGTCCTAGACTTAGAAGTTTCGAGGATGAAACTCTTTTGAGGAGGGGAGGACTTGTAATGTCGAACTCTCTTAGCCCTTTTATATTGTTTTGTACTTGGAGATGCTACTCTATATTGATATATACATAGTAGTATATGAGTTCAAAGATCTATTTAAAATCTTTTTGGGTAAATATATCAATGATTTATATGTTGTATGCGAAATCTTGGAGATTTCCAACATATAAGCTTCTAAGTATGTAAAACCGAGTCCATTAGATGGATATGACTGGTGGTTGCATTAAATTTATTTTAATTCCTTAGAGGTGATTAGACATGATTTATAGACTTATTAAACACTTAGAAAGCTTAATTGGAAAAGTTTATTTGCCATTTATAAGGTGATCACAAAAACATGTCTAATAGACTTAGACAGATTTTGTCCCTCATCATTAGCCCAAACTAAAGTGCTTTCGTTAAAAATTGTCGTATAAGGGACAACATTCTCTTAGCCTAAGAAATCTTCAAGAACTATCACCTTTCAAATAGCCATAAGAGATGTGCTTTTACAATAGACTTGGAAAAAGCTTATGTAATATTCAGTGGGATTTTCTCCTCAAGGTGCTCTTAGTTGTAGGACTCCCTCCTATGTTTATTACATGGATTAAAGAATGTCTGACCTCCCCATCCTACTCTAATCCTCATTAATGGGACTCCTACAAAATTCTTTTGTGAGAAATCAGGATTAAGACAAGGTGACCCTCTCTCTCTATATTTGTTTATCCTCTGTATGGAGGTCCTCTCTAAAAGTCTAAATGATTTGATAGCACGAACTCCTACTTTTAAATTCCATTGGAGATGCAAAGCTCTTAAACTTTCCCACTTTTTATTTACTGATGACTTACTAATGTTTTGTCAAGCTGATCTGACCTCGATGGATCCCTTGTTTAATTGCTTGAACACTTTCTTTAAATTCTCTAGTTTGGAAATGAATATTAACAAGAGTCAATTCTTTTTATCTCCTTATATGAATCATTGGTCCATCCAATTGGAAACTCTTTCAGGTATTAAAAGAGGTCAATTACCTACAAAATATCTAGGGATGCCTATCTTAACTAGTAGATTGGCTATAAGAGACTGTATCCCCTTGTTATAAAAAATTGATTCCAGAATTAACAAATGGACTCATAAGGCTTTGTCCTATGCTGGTAGGCTTCAGTTGGTAAATTATGTTCTGTCTACCTTTCAGGTCTAGTAGGCTAGCCATTTCATTCTCTGTGTTTCTATCATTAAAGAAATAGAGTCTAAGCTCAAGAACTTCTTATAGTCTGGGAAGGTTGTAACTGAAACCTATGCCAAGGTAAAGTGGTCTGATCTTTGTAGACCTAAAAAGGAGGGTGGTCTAGGGAGTAAACATCTTTCTACTTAGAATAATGTTTTGTTAGGTAAAAGGCTCTGGGTCCTTTTTAATAATAAGGAAGCCTTATAGGTTAAATGGGTTCACATCATTATTTTTAGAAGAAAAAATTTCAAGAGTGCCCAACCAACTAACAATAGCTCTTGGAGTTGGAGAAAACTCAGAACCATTTCAGATTTAGGATAGGGAATGACGTTTCAACTTTCTTATGGTAGGACCTATGGCATCGTAGAGGAATACTAAAGGATTTTGTTTCCCCAAGAATTATCAATGGGTAAGAAATCCCAATGCACGCAAAAGTAGCTGATCTTATTCGTGACAATGTTTGGAATTGGCAACATGCCACAATTGAGGCCATTCGTATGTTAGAACCATTAACTTATCAACTTGATGAGTCTCAATCGTATAGGCTGGAATGGATTCCTAGCCCCACAAAAACTTACACAAATGCATCAGCATACGCCCTAATAAGACCTCCTTCTCTGAGATTACCGTGGTGTGTGGCATTAAGGTACAAACCCAAGGTATGCTTTTATCATATGGTTAACTTCTTAATAAGCTACAAACACGAGATCAACTACTTTATACCTTTATTCCTAACCATTGTTCACTATGCTCTTCAGATAATAAATCCATTAGCCATCTCTTATTTGAATGCTCCTTTTCGAAATCAGTTTAGCTACACTACCTTAATCACTTTCAAGTGAATATACCAAACCTACCAAATCTTCAATCCATCCAAAATTGGTTTAAACAAAGCCAAAGTCACTGAAACATTAACCTAAATACATTTCCTTTCCTGATTTCCATTATTGTTTATAGCATTTGGTCCGAGAGAAACCTAAGAACCTTCAAAGACAAAGCCATGGAGGTAGGGAGCATCAACACTAAAGTGATCTTTCAAGTAATGGAGTAGCTATGCTCAAACACTGAGAGTAGGTAAATTGAGATTCTGGTTACTTTCCTTTACTCTGTTTTGCAGGTACTGGTGGAGTCTGTCACTTATAAGCACTCTCCCTCGTCGAAAATCATTTCAATGATGATCCCAACAATGAAAGATGGGATGATAATCAAATGACAAGCATAGAAATTGTAAAACCTTGGAAGCTTGATCGGAGGGAGCACAAATTCTAACTTCAGGTAAGAGAGGATACTAGCCCCCACAAGTATGAAGAGCATTGTGTCACTACAATTCACTACTTGTGCAACCACCAGTGGCTAGCCTAAACCCTGATGCGTACACTTAGAACTACAAAAACCAACTTAGTGATTCAAAGACAGATGGAAATGACTTGTTCTGAACTTGCCCTCCTCCACTACGGTAATTCTTTGCAAAAAGGTAAACAAAGTGTTCCTAATGTGTAACTACCTAGAAAAGTGTTGAAGTAAATCTTAAATAGTCTCGAATGTAATCCCTGTTGCTATAAATTTTTTGTATTTTTGTAAGGTACTTCTTGATATGGCTATCTAGTGGTCTGCAAATCCTTAGGCTGTTGCTTGGTTATGTAGGCATGGGGAGCTTTAATAGGGCTTCTCATGTAAACATGTTTAGATCTCCTGTGTATAGACTAGAGATTGCACTATTGTGAATCTCTTAATTGTACATACCATTTTATATATATATACATAACTTTATTGAATTACCAAAAAAAAGTCAAAGGACTTAAATGTAATTTTTCAATTCTTGGAGGACCAATATGTAATTTTACAAATTTAAGGGGTTTAATTATTATTTTAAAAGTTTGAGGACCAAAATAAAAATCAAAGTTTTGGGCTTAATTGCAAATTTAGGAAAAATTTGGAGGGCATAAAGGTAATTTCACATAAGTTAAGGGCAAAAAAGGTAATTTCACCCCATTTGATCAAAGAAGAGTCAATATTCTAGACCCTTCTTTCATTTATAGCCGTGCATCCCATTACTAATGACTTAAAACATTTTGTTTTAATTAAAGGAAAGGAGAAGAGAGGAGGAGAAGACCATTTTCGACTATCGCCAAATCCTACCCTTTGTTTTGATTCTCCAACCCAAATCAAGATGTTCTAAGCTAATTTGGGGTCAAGGAACTCAAACCTATGATTATATTTGAGAAATTCTCAAAGAATTTTAGGATAACATAAAAGGAAAGTTTAGGTACTTTCTCTACATTATGATTTTGAGTTTAGTGTTAAGATATGTTGTTCTCCATGCATAAATATACATAAAACATGGTTTAGATGAATCAAATGAGTCATGGAGAAGCTCCCTTAAGTCAAAGCCAAAATGCCCCCTCTTTGGTGAAAGTTTGTGATTTTTTTAATAACTTTTGAAGTTGATGATTTAAACGAATTCCATGATGTTAATTGTACATGTATAATGTGAATTGATGATGAGAAATGAAGAAGAGGTATATTGGATGAGGCTTGGTCGATATGATGGGAGAATGAATGGAGTAATGTAATGAGTTACATAATTATGATGAATATGACTTAAATGAAGGGAATTGAATTGAATGGAATAGTGAAATTTGTTATTGATTGGAAGTGTTTGTTATATAATAAGATAGGAGTATGAATTGCTTTGAAAATATGACTTGAAAGTTATGCACATTAGATGTTTGATAAAATGCCTAAGTAAACTTGGCTTAGGATTTAAGGAATTGTAATGATATACATTGGAAAGCGACTTTCATGTTTACTTAGAGTAAACTTGAGTTTTGCTCAAATTGATGAGTAATGGCTGAATCTTATAGCTAAAAGATAGTGACATTGTGTTTTATACACTTATGTGATGACGTATAAATATGAGATATATGTTTAAGTAGTAAATACATTGTATATTTCTTTTATATATAAAGGCTCGAGAGCTGCGAATCAAGGAGCTCGTACCAAGGATTGTTGAAGATAAGGGAGTGTACACCTTCTTTTTAGGTGAGTTGTGGAAACCAAATTTTCAAATGGGATTAAAACATCCTAAGACATGCATGATGACTTGTATATGAATTTTGAACCTAAGTAATGCATAGTAGAATTGATTCTCAAATAGATGCTAGTATAGTTGTGTATTTAAGAAATGACATTGGTTTGAATAACACTTTATAGTTGAAGTGCAAAAGATGACTTTTATTGCATGAAATAATTTTTTGGAATTTACATATGCATAATCGAGTCATGTATGGTATGTGTTTGTGTCCTCTTTTAGCTTAGAGCCATGGAAAGGTTTCATTTTATCAGTTGGACTAGTAAATAAAGACATGGTGCCTTACTTGATTTTTGTACTTAATATTTTTATATGATTTTTGTAATTGGTGAGGTAATGATTGCAAATCATGTGCTAGGCATAACAAATTAAGGAACTCCCGTACCCTTGACGTTGGTATACAAAAGTCGAGTCCTCATATTGACACCTTTTTACGGGACTTGCGGGTGATTCCACACCTAAGATCTGGACATCGATAAGGTCATCACCTAAGGTATGACGCTCTTATAGACTATATTCTGGACTCACCATGGATGAAAGTCGAGCCAACACCAAAAATCGGTGGGTGTGTCTACTAGTTTGGCTGACAAGTGGTGACACACATGATTGTTTTGACTTATTCTGAGATTTCTTTTCTGACGAGATTTGACTTATTCATGTGATGTTTTTTTTTTTCTATTTTTGTGTAATGGAGCTAGAACCTATGTTCACCTGATGAGTGACTAATAGGCTAGGCCTATATGGTTCCTAACAGTATAAATCGAGTCATAAACTAGGCCTATGTATTTCTATTTCATGTATGTTCACATTTTAGGTTATCTATACCGTTTTGGTATGTATCGAGTTCTATTTGCGATATATGTTTTTTCCTACTTACTGAGTACATAGTGTACTCACGCCCTCTGCTTTCCAACCATGTAGGTTAATTTAGTGAAGCTCTAAATAGATCATGCGGTCTTTTGACATTTTTGGAGTATTATCGTATGTGGGTAGTTTCTGTTTTATACTTTTGTTGTATAGTGGCTCATGAATTTTTTTATTAGATTAGTTATGTTGATATACTTTATGACTTTATAACCTAACTATCTTGTAGTTTGTAAAAGATTTTAATGTATGAACTTTTGGTACTATTGTTGAGATTGCTTTTGAGTAGATTTAGAAGTCCAGAAGTTGTGGTAAAATTTTAATGTGAATATAGAAGTGAGTTTGAAATTGTTTACAGGTGTTTGATTGAGTTTTGAGATTTTTAAAATATAGTCGTTGTGTTGCCCAAATTTTTCAAAAAAAAGGGAGAGATATTCAATTAACCTAGCAAAGTCGAATTAAGGATATCGTGAGTGTCCTTAGCGTAGGTACGCGGCAGTTGTCATGAACCTAATGTGGTATCGGGTCGTGACACATTATATTAAACAGTGCCTCCTTGTGTGAAATTTCCACCATAATCTTATGAAGGCTTTCCATTAACTCTTATAATGCATATAAATAATTTGTATATGGCTGCTACACATTTCAAAGCATATAACAATCATTGCATCATTTATAATTTACGTTAGATTTTTTACCTTATATTTCTTTCTAATCAAATGCTATTAAGTTTTCAATTTTCATTTATTTAGTATATAAATCTCTCTCATGTGTTGAAATTATTATTCAAAATTGATGGATTTGTCTCTTAAATGCTCTCAGATGATTTTTAACACTGAAGAGAGGAAATTGAGTTAAAAAGATGCAAAGGAAACAAAGAAACCCGAAAATTCCAGATTGGCAGCAAATTCAATAACTAAACGTGGGCACGTGCAAAGATAGAAAATATCTGCAGATTTGTTTTTAAATTTAAATATGATTCGTCTGAGATTTTCATAATCTTGGAAGATCAGATTGTTGGGGATTTGCAATCTAAACATGTGGGAGGTGTCATATGCAAAGAAGGATGAAAGAGGAAGGAATCGGAGGGGATTAAAAATAGAAAAACGTCTCTGTTCACGTAATCCCCCTTAAGTTAGCATAGTTTACATTTTCTGTAGATTTTGAGTCGCTTAGAGTTTACGTTTCTACATTTTCTTTTGAGTACTTTCAGATTCTTAAAGAAAGACGAGAGATGGAGACTTTATGTTTTGTTATTTCCTTATTTTTACTTTCTTTATGAGTAGCTAAACTACTTTTCTTAGTTAAGGAAAACCATGTTATCATCTATTATGTGTGAGATATTTCAATAAAGTTTGTTTTGTTGATGAATATTACCTACGATCGTATCTAGGTTGTTGATTAATAAGAATGCCTAGAATACATGTTTCTATTCATTTACACTTAAGAGAAAGCAACCCCTAGTGATTGTTTATTGATGAACTGAATTTTATATCAAGGATCCATTTTAGTGTGATAACATCGGTAACCCGAAACCAAGGTTTTTCTATTAAATTTTCAGATCCAATTACTTTTATTAATTTATCATTTTTGTCATCTCTTTCCTTAAATTGATTTCAATTTTTGAACTCGTACAATCATTGTTGTTAAAATTCCTCATGGAAACGATGCCCACTTTCCACTACTACATTAATTTGTATTAACAGAAGTTGGTTTTTTTTTTAATTTGGTTGCAGGCGACAGCAATACCAAATTTTGGCACCATTGTCGGGGAATTTTATCAATGGTTTATGTATAGGTTATGAAGTACCAAGTGCCGATCACACAAAGACTACGAGTACTAATATTAACCATTTTTTATTTTATAACAAATAATTATGATGGTGGTGATTGATCACAATCAAAATTAAAGCAATAAACTAACGCACTTTAACACAATTGACTCACTAGAACAAGGACTAAATCTAAGAACAATCAATACAAACAATGATACCTGGATAGTGAACCCCTTTAAGACTTCTCATACAATAAGCCTTCGCACATCAATTTTAACCTAATGTTTAATGGATTGTGAAAAATTGTGAAAATTCCTTAATTATGTTAATAACTATCTCAAGATTATTAATACTAATCCTGGGTTCAACAACAATAACCGTAACAACAACAGGATCCCAGTTGAAGTCCCGTTGAGACGTAAGGTCTAAGAAAGATTAGAAATATGCAACCTTACTCTTAACTGATAGAGAGGTTATTTTCGATTGACCTATAGGAAAAAAAATATAAAATATACAAAATATACAAAGAAATAAAAAGATACATATTAAAATAATAATAATAAAAATAAAAATAAAAATAAAATATATATAAAAGATAATAATATATAAACATAAGTAAATGTAATAAATACATACAAATACAAAACTAAAAATAAATAACAAATAATAAAGATAGAATAAGGTCAAGAATAAAAAAGAGAAAATGAAAGTAATAATAAAAATACAAATAAAAATAGATATAAATGATGATGATGACAATAACAATAATAATAATAATAATACATAAATAAAAATATTAAGAATAAGTAATACAATAAATATAAACCAGATAAAGAATAAAAATAAAAATAAAATAAGTAAATAGATATACAAACAAAAAAGAAGACAAATAAATTAACAAAACAAACAAGCCATTATATATATAGAAAAGTTTAAACTACGTAAGCAAATGTTTAGGTCAAATAACTAAGAGGTAAATAATATATATTAATTGTTTAGGCTAAATACAAGGCATAAGACTCGAAGGAAAAAGTTTAGAAGATCTTTGTGAAAGAAAAGAACCTCTTTATATAAGATCCCTTACCTCTATCTTAGTACGCCAAAGTTTCCTATAGAAGGCTATGTCCTCGGTAAGTTCTAGCAGAGTTATATTATTCTTGATCACCTCCCTCCGGTTCTTCTTAAGGCTTCATCTTTTCCTCTTATAGTCTTTAAGTACAATCTTCTTGCATCTTCCCACTAAAATATCATAATGTCTCTTCTTAGCATGTTCAAACACCTAAGCCTTGTCTCTCTTAATTTTTCATCAATATTAGTCACCCTTAATTTGTCTCTTATCATAACAATCATGACCTTATCTCTTCTAGTAAGGTTGCACATCCAACGAAACATTCTTATCTCCGTCACTATTAACTTATGATTGTGCACCTATTTGATAGGCCAGTACTCCATATTATAGAGCATGGTTAGGCTAATCACTAAACGATAGAATTTACCTTTGAGCTTGAGTAATATATTTTTGTGTTATAAATTCCAAATGCACTTCTCCGTTTAAGCTACCATGATGTGATACAATCTTTCTATTGCTTTGGATGATAGATCCTAGAAACTTAAAACACTCTTTCTATGGTATAACTTCTAAACCAATCTTTACCTACATATTGGAAGTCTTCTCATGGCCCAAAAAGTTATATTCTAAGTACTCAGTCTTATCTCTACTTAATTTAAAGCCTTTTGACTCTAGTATATCCCTTCAGAGTTCTTGCTTGACGCCGACTCCCTCTTTTATCTCATCCACTAAAACAATGTCATCAACAAACAATATACACCAAGGCACATCCCTTTGGATATTCTTGATGAGTTCATCCATCACTACTATAAATAAAAAGGGGCTCATCGAGTAGTCTTGCTGTAACCTGATATTGATAGAAAAATGTTTTATGTCTTCTCATATTGTCCTTACTCTATTCTTTACACTTTCATGCATATCCTTAATAACCTGTATATAGGTCAAAGGAGCCCTCTTAAATTCTAAACTTCTCCATATAATTTCCATATGTTCTCTATCATAAACTTTCTTTACGTCAATAAAACCCATATGTTGGTTACGTTGTGTTTTTCCTGTAATATTCAATTAATCATCTAAGGAGATGTATAGTTTTTTTTATGAACCTTCTTCGGATGAAACCAAACTAGTTTTTTGAGATAGGTGCATCCTTTTCATTCTCTTCTCAATCATCTTCTCTCATAACTTCATGGTGTGACTAAGTAATTTATAGTCTCTATAGTTGTTACAGGTTTGGATGTCCAACTTGTCCTTAAATAGAAGAAATAGCATATTAAGTCTCCACTCATCCAAAATTTTGGTGGATTTGAGGATCACATTAAAAAGCTTGATTAGCCAAATAAGACCCTCTTCGCCTAGGTTCTTCCGCACCTCTATAGGTATCTTATCAGGCCCTACTACCCTTCTACTCTTTATTTCCCTTAAAACTCTTTTAATTTCTTCCCTTGTGATCTTCCAGGGACAAATAAAGTTATGATACTTGTCAAACGTGCTAAGATCACCTAAAGAGATGTTATCCTCTAGGTCTTCATTAAAAAGAATATAAAAGTATCTCCGTCATCTTCTCTTGATGTCATTTTTAGCTACAAGAACCCACCCTACTTTATCTCTTATACAACAACTAATCCTAAGTTTATTAATTAAAATCTCTTTTACTTTAAAAATCATAAGGTTGCTTTAATCAATTTATGAATTCTACTATTAAGTTTGACTCTAATATGTAAGATTTATGGTAACTATCTCTTAGATTAGATGAAGCTCATTTTGATTATGCTAGATCAATTTATATAAAGGATTTTTAAATCCCAACTTCATGAAATCATACACGAATCAATATACCATCATAAATTGATTCAAGAAAGATAAAGAAAACATAATTGAATCTTAAATTGTCAATGACGTTGAAGAATAAATTAAATTAAAATGAGATCACTGCAAAATCTATCCTGGGTTCATCATATCCAAGTGCAATAAAGATTTAGTTCCTACTCATGGAGGACAAAAAATTAAAACTAAAGGGGAAAAAACTAAAAGAAACATGATAAGATCCCTTTTTATCTTTACAAAATTTACTTTAGATCAATGAAAATCCATGTCAAATATGTTTTCTAGCTTAGTCTTCATTCTTTTTGTTGTTTTAAGTTATCAAATTGCACCTCCTGAACCTCCTTTATTATTTTGCACTTTAGATTTTCTTTTTATAGTTTGAAAATTAGGTTTTTAATTAGAACACAGGTGAGTACACAACCATATAGTTAAAAACTATGAGATCAAATTTTGGAGCAAACACGAGCCAAAAATGTAAACACCGACTCGTAAACATTCATTTTCTTTCCTTAATTCTATATTTTGTATTTTATGAGTGGAACATATGTAATTTTTAGTATTTATGTTGACGAGAGTTTCTTGGTTTAGAGTTTATGGATTCCTTTTCTCGAATATTTTAAAAGTTGAATGTTTGCCTCAGGTTTTCATTATCCCTTACATGGTCAATGTTGTTTGTGCCTTCTATTCATATACAGTTACTGATCTGGTTTTGTTTATGTGAGGACTGATTATTTGGTTAATACTCTCTTTTTCCAATATATTTGTGCTTTTGAGTTCTGACTGTTAGTCTTACGATCTCAGACCTTCTCTCACTTCATCTCTCCTACATTTGCCTTCTTCATTTTTGATTTCGATTCTTATATCTATGATTCTTTGATGATGTTGTTCTATTATGTCGATTCTGATTGACTTCTAGATCTGTCATTTATTGTATGCTTTTTCATTATGGTCGAGTTTATCTTCCCATATTGGTTATGTTCTCCAAGTCGGATGTTCTTAGCCTTTTGAGATAGCTCAAATTTTCTTTTCTTAGTTTTGTGGTAACTCTTTTTTCTATTTAGATCTAGTTTGTGATCCACATGAATGAGGTTTCTTTTTTTCTTTAGTACTGGGATTTTTGTCGTCCAATTTATTTCCGTCATCAATAGGTCAAAGACTTGTCCTTCCTCTTGTTGTTATGAAGTTTAAGTGGTAGATGCAGGTTGAGTGGAAGTAGTGAGTTATGTATGGGGTTAAGATAATTAGAGCTTTTGAGTGTTTGGAATGTCAGCCGAAAGGTAGGAGGAGAAGGGATAGAAATGGAGTTAGGTTCTCCATCAGAACCCATGCCACTAGTGGTGAGATTGTGGGTCCCCAGCTTGAAAGGTTGTGCTTTCCATATGGAGCTTGGAGGCACCTGAGGGGGATGTAGGTGAGGGTAATGGAAGATTTTACAATCGAACAATTCCATCATTATTGGCGAACTAGATTGGAGGAGTCGCAGAAAACAAAGGGTGATGTGTAGTTAGTTGACTTTTGTAGCTATGTGAATGTGGAGTTTCTTCAGCTTGTTTATTTAATTACGGATTTGAAACTTCAACAAGGACGGAGATGGTCCCTTTTTTCAAATCTTATGTTCTTTTTTTTTTTGGATTTTCCCACCCTTTTTTTGGTTTCATCACTGCCTCAGCCGCCAGCTATCCAAATTTTCTGCGCAAGTATGACACATACAACTTGATAAATGGTAAGCAGAACTTAACACCATATTAGGTATAAGCAGTACTTTGCAATATATCAGGTATATTTATCCTATAAATTTCTTAAAACTTTGTCTTCTAGACTTGCATCTCCTAATGAAGATATGTAATTTTTTTAAAGTTTTTTTAATTTTTAATTTTCTATTCAAAAATTATTTTTAATATTTATTTATTTTTCATCTTTTTATTTTCTATATATATATTTTAAATATCTTCATACCACATTTTTTAAAATGTCAGCATCACTCTTTTATTGTTACATCTACATGTGGGGCTACCAGAAACAGCTGCTCTATTATGTAGGGATAAGGCTGCGTACTATTAGACCTCCCTAGACTCTGCTTTATGTAATGATGATGATAATGAATCTATTAAGAGTTAATAATATGATATGACTTTCTAAATAGCTATTATATTTTTTTAGCATTTTTAGTAGATGGTTTTCTAGTTGTAATTTCATTAATTCATTTTAATAGTTCTACATATTCTTCCATTATCCTTCAATTCATCTTAATAATTCTTCTATGTCCTTTTCAAAATTTAAGCTAACTCTTTTGGCTTTCTCTGAATAATAGATTCTTTCATAGTATTTGATGTATAATTTTGGGCTTACAACATAAATTCTATGAAACTTATAAGTTGATATTTATTATTCAAACAATTACACGGATAACCAAATCCTAATATGCTAAACCTTTTGGGATTTTTTAATTCAATACCTAAGCTTTAAAAATTTTCAATTGAGTGATCAACTTTTAAAAATCTTAACAATACAATTTAAAATGTTAGTTTTTATTGATGCGACATGTCTATTAAACATCACGTGGATGTCTATCTATTTTATATCTATTTGCACTTATCTAATATGAGCTTCTAATGGTAGTTTTAAAGACATTATTGTTATCATTCACAATAATGGTATTAGCCTAATTCACATTACAAATTAGGGTAAATTATATTAAAATTTTGAAATTTATTTGATTGTATTATACTAACCAAAACTATAAAAAATAGTAATAAAATATTTGAACTTTTAATTTGTTGCAAAACTATCTCATTGTTGACCTTATGGTCAATGGTACTATCATGACCCGTCACATAAACAAGACTCCTTAATAGGTTAACACTATGACATGGTAAATATTTATAAATTAAAATTATTAAAAAAAACTTAAACCCTAAGCACATAAAAGATGATTTTGCTCTTTCTATCCCCTTTTTTGAATGAATAGATATGAGAGACTATATATTCTTTTCAGAAATTTCCAATCTTATTCATCATAATTCTAGATCCTTGGATCAACTTCTTCTCATTTTTAGGAATTTTTTTGAATTAGGCATGCAAAGTACATAATTTCAGCAAATTATTTCGATCATTCAGTCTCTCATATCTATTCATTCTTGTTATTTTTTCCTTCATTTTGGGTATGTGATGTTAGGTTTAATGGAGGTTAGTTTCTAAACTAGAAATGACTATTTTGAGAAAGAGTCAATAAGGGAATGAAATTAAGTAAAATGAGTGTCTTTTTTCAGTTAAATTATAATCTTTACATCTTACTAATAGATATCAACTTTACTTGCTAACTTATTCAAGTAATTAAAGTCTTTTCCGGGTGAAATTTTATGTTGATAAAATTGGAAAAAGTATGGCAATTTATTTAGTTAAAAGAGCCCATACAACTGCCCTATTTATGTTTACACTTTGCTTGAGGGAATAAATGAGAGTATTGTTGCTAAATATTTCAACACCATTAAATTGCTTAAGATAAGGAGTTTTAACATATACTAGTTGATTTTTTTTCTTTTATCTATTTATATCATGTTGTTAACAAGCATTTTCATTTTGCATCATAGGTTTACTTTGTATTTTGTAATTTGATTTATATAAAAATAAGTGAACTAGTCAACTTAAAATATGGTTATACTGTGATAAAGTTGCAAATGAAACCAAGGGACTTAAATGGTAATGGTGATTTTGGTAGATTAGAAGATGATAAAGATGTTAATAGAGGTAATGGGAGAGGTAAAGATTGTAGCAAATCTTTTGCCAAAAAAAGGTGCACCAAGGAAGGAGATTAGTTGTGTTCAAATAGCCACGTCAGAGTACTGACTTGTCAAAGATCTTTGCGTACATGGCAAACTATGTTAGCATCGTCAACTATAAAATTAATAATAGGCTTTGTAACAAATTAAACGTTTAATTATTTGATCACTATTTTGATAATTTTAACAAGTCTTACAAAATAAAAAAAGTTTAATATTCTTAATATAATCTACTATCTAAATTATATAAAAAAAACTATTACAAATGTTACCATCAAAATGTATCCTAATAAGTATAATAATTCAAATATATATTAAAATGACATATCAAACAAATAATACTTATTAAGTGTTATAAGGTGGTTCATTTATGTCTATCACCTGTCTTATCCCATTTTATCCATATTTACTAAAAGTCTAAAACTTATACATTACGTTAACCTCTTTGCTAACGTGTGTTTGTGCGTTCAACTGAAAAGGTGATTAAAAATTGATTTTCGATTGTGAGATACCATCTAAGCAATTGACATGGGCTACGGTCACGTGGAGAACAGAAGAGACCAAGATTTTATAACATAGGTAAATTGAGGTGGACATAAAGAAACCAATTAGGTGATTTCAAGAAGGAGATTTAGATCTTTATCTTCTAGATAAATATAAATTTCGATCGAGTCTTTACGCTTTCAGATCAATAAGAGAACAGTATTTATATGGAACAAAAAAGAAAAAGAAAAAGAAGAGAGTATTTTAACAGGCGGCATATGGAAATAACTTCAGTGATGCTAAGATGTTATTAACGAAAATCTGGCAGGCCAGGGATGCCATAGAGGCTTACATAATGCTTATGAAATGACCCTTAGTACTTGGCGAATTGATTATTGAAAAAGGAGTAGGATACGAGTGCTTCAGACCTGGTGATGACTCGATAATATTTCTTCCGGCCTACCGTACGTTATCAATTTCGACAACGATTGAAGAGTGTGCATGTTGAAGATTTACCACCAAACAAAGTTCTTAGGCATGAACCATAGATAATCTCGTCACAAAAGGGTTGCCTATCTAACAGTACTTTATAGTCAAGAAATCGCTGGGACACCTCATCAGAAACCGTCAGGAACTGGCCTCCTTCTTCAATACATTCAGTTGCCTTTCCATGATTGTTAGTGAAATGATGTGCCCTGATCCTACCAACCATTGAAAGCAGTAGCAAAGATGCCACAGAAAGTGCAGCAAACTTTCTCGCTGATACCGTTAACATATTTTCGTCGAGTTTTCTCTGCTCGATAGCTTCAAAGTCTAGCAAGAGACTTTATGCAATCTTTGCTGCTAATTTTAACTTGAGAGATAAAGTTGCAAATAGACGGTTAGATTAGTTGAGTTCATTTATGAGTCTTGTTAGTGGTAATATCTCTATCGATCTATGTAGAAAAGGACAAATTAAAAAGCTTTGTATCTTATGGGTTGAGTTAGGATTTATTAATAA
>JANVCQ010000008.1:13964447-13987171 GCA_025531925.1 Erythroxylum plowmanianum | reverse complement strand
ATTCTCAAAAATTCACAAATCAATCCAATTATACCTGAAATTATTCATGAATGCATGTACAATTATTTTCATGTGCAAATAAATTCACTATTTATGTACGAGTGTATGGCATATCATGCATGAACATGAAAATGCATCTCTAACTCTCATTAGCCACTCACATTTACCATTCTACCCTTCCTACTAGTAATGGGATGTTACAACTCTCCCCTTCTTAAAGAAATTTCGTCCTCAAAATTCTTACCTGTTTGCTCAAATACGTGGGAATATTGTCCCCTCATATGGTCCTCTGTCTCCCATGTTACTTCTTCAGTTGAGTGGTTTCTCCAAAGGACTTTTACTAATGGAATGACCCTGTTCCTCAACTGCTTGATCTACGATCCCACAATCGTGATCGGTCCTCAACATAGCTGAAGTTACTAGCAACCCCAATCTCCTAAGCCGGTATCACATGTGTCAGAGCCTGGATCTAGCAGTGTAAATGCCTCAAAGTCATAAATAAGAAGTGCTATAACAGCCCAGTCCACCCACTTGTGAATATTGTCCTCTTTGGGTCGAAGCCCGCACGGTTTTGCTTTTCCCTTTCTGACCCATAGGGAAGGGATGAAAACGCGTTTACAAGGGGTGGACTGCGCTGTTACAGTTGGTATCAAAGCCAGTACCCAAGCGATATGCCAGCGAGGACGTCTGGCCCCCTAAGGGGGGAGGATGAAGGATCATGTCATCCCATATCGACTGGAGAGGAGAATGAATCACTCTTTATAAGGGTGTGAAAACCTTTCCCTTGTGAACGAGTTTTCATCCCTTCTCTACGGATCAGAAGGGGAAAAGCAAAACTGTGCGAGCTTCGACCCTAAGCGGATAATATTCACAAGTGGGTGGACTGGGCTGTTACAGTTGGTATCAGAGCCAGTACCTAAGCGATATGCTAGCGAGGATGTCTGGCCCCCTAAGGGGGGAGGATGAAGGATCATTGCCATCTCATATCGATTGGAGAGGAGAACGAAGCACTCTTTATAAGGGTGTGGAAACCTTTCCCTTGTGAACACGTTTTCATCCCTTCCCTACGGGTCAGAAGGGGAAAAGCAAAATCGTGCGGGCTTCGACCCAAAGCGGACAATATTCATAAGTGGGTGAACTGGGTTGTTACAGTTGGTATCAGAGCCAGTACCTAAATGATATGCCAGCGAGGACGTCTGGCCCCCTAAGGGGGGAGGATGAAGGATCATTGCCATCCCATATTGACTGGAGAGGAGAATGAAGCACTCTTTATAAGGGTGTGAAAACCTTTCCCTTGTGAACAAGTTTTCATCCCTTCCCTACGGGTTAGAAGGGGAAAAGCAATACTGTGCGGACTTCGACCCAAAGCGGACAATATTCACAAGTGGGTGGACTGAGCTGTTACAGTTGGTATTAGAGCCAGTACCCAAGTGATATGCCAGCGAGGATGTCTGGCCCTCTAAGGGGGGAGGATGAAGGATCATTGCCATCCCATATCAACTGGAGAGGAGAACGAAGCACTCTTTATAAGGGTGTGGAAACCTTTCCCTTGTGAACGCGTTTTCATCCCTTCCCTACGGGTCAGAAGGGGAAAAGCAAAACCGTGCGAGTTTCGACCCAAAGCGGACAATATTCACAAGTGGGTGAACTAGGCTGTTACAACAGCAACCAATTATGGAAAGATGTGATCTAGATATCATAAACTGAGGATCAGAGAAGAATATATACCTTAAACTACCTTAAGGATTTTATACAACCAATATGAATTCTTAATAATGTCATTTGGCCTTACCACTGCTTTAGCAGCTTTTCTGGATCTAATGAATAGAGTGTTCAAACTATTGTTT
The DNA here is from genome assembly GCA_025531925.1 of Erythroxylum plowmanianum. Lineage (NCBI taxonomy): Eukaryota > Viridiplantae > Streptophyta > Magnoliopsida > Malpighiales > Erythroxylaceae > Erythroxylum > Erythroxylum plowmanianum. The sequence goes on along the minus strand of JANVCQ010000008.1, from coordinate 13,985,324 downwards.
GATAGGTTCGTAATCATCTTTATCAATGAAATTTAAGCATATTGGTGAATAGATAAAGAATGATTAACAATTAAGAGTGGTGTTGTAAACACTTCTAGAACATCATTTGTATGCCAAGTTCTAAAAGTATGAATTTAGGCTTGAGAGTGTCACGTTCTTAGGATATATGATATCTCAGATGGGGATATAAGTGAAGCCAAAGAAGGTGAAATTTGTAACGAACTGGGAAACGCCAAAGACAATGACATAAATGAAAAGCTTTCTGGGATTAGTACATTATCAAGGAAGATTTGTTCAAGACTTTTCTAAGATAGTAGGCCCATTGACACGTTTGACGTAATTGATTCATTTAGTTTGAAGCATGTTAGGGGAGCTTTCAAAAACTAAAAAGTGTTTAACTATAGATCCAGTATTGTCTTTACCAACTGAAGGTGGAGGATTTCAATTATACTGTGATGTTTCAAGAGTTGGCCTTAGCTGCATGTTGATACAAAATGGTAGGATTATTGCTTATGCTTTTAGGCAATTGGAAAAGTACTAACAAAATTACCATGCTTAAGATTTAGAGATGGAAGATTTAGTGACATCATCTATATAATGAGACATACGAAATTTACATTGATCATAAAAGTCTAAAATATATACTTCAATAGTAAGACCTAAAACGCAAAGAAAGTGGATGGAATTGCTTAAAGATTATGATTGCACAATTAAATACACCCTGGAAAGCCAAATGTTGTAGTAGATGCACTAAATATGAAGTCCTTGGGTAGTTTGACATATATCATACTAGAGAGGAGAGCTTTAACTAAAGAATTACATGATTTGATGGATTATAATGCTCAGTTTTAGATTTCAAATTCAAAAGTACTACTAGCAGCATCAGGGTACAATCAGTGATGTTGGACAAGATTAAGTTTCCTCAAGGACAAGACCCCAAGCTTTAAAAGCTTATATATGAAGTTCAAGAAAGATGTCACATGGATTTTGAGATCGATGGGGAAGGATGAATGGGAGACTATGTGTTCTAGATGTAGAGAACTTAAAAGAGGATATTTTAATGGAAGTGCACTATGTAATATATAATGTACATCTGAGTTCCACCAAGATGTATTGTAATATTAAAGACATATATTGGTAGGATGTTATGAGAAAGGATGTGACTGAATATGTCTCTAAGTAATTGAATAAGGAAAAGCTGAGCATTAGATACCTTCGGGTAGGCTACAACCATTGCTAATTCCTAAATGGAAATGAGAAAGGATCATAATGGATTCCATAGCTAGGCTACCTTATATAAAGAGACTATATGATTTAATTTAGGAGATTGTAGATAGATTGAAGAATTCAGCCCATTTCTTACCCACAAAAACTACCTAGTCAATGTCTAAGCTCACGTGAGTTGGTAGCGTGTCATAACACTACACAAAATGACTAGACTAAAAATTATAGCTAGTAATGAGTTTAGGTCAATCCCACAGAGTGTGTGTAAAGTTTTTAAAATGAAATCAATCAGTGTTTAGGTTATGGGAGGGTTTTGTTGGTTTTCAAATAAGAAAACAAAACAAAACAAAACAAACAAAAACAAATTAAAGAAAAAATTAAAAATGATGAAAAGTGATTAATGCGTTTAGGACTTAGTCATTGATTCAATCTTAACCTACACACAATTATAATACTTTACTGAGTTCTTATTCACATACCTCTTCTAGCAACTATTAATCGTAAGTCAACAATAAGCTCTGTTAACCTTGGTTTTTCCTTAGGTCATGTTTAATTAGAAAAGCTCGTTAATTAAACCTAGCTATCAAATAACTTACAACAAGCTCTCTGGATTTAATTAGACAACCGCATTACTAGTTAGGAAAATAGATTAATCAAGGCAACAACCACACAAGCTTGTGTTATTTAACCTAGGCTGTGTTATCCCTAATGATTAAAAACCATTAGTTTCCACAAATGAATCAAAAACACAACGATTACGTATTGTATTCGATTCTAGCAGTAAGTTCATACATAAAAACAATCAAATAGAGTATTCAATCATTCTTACACAATACCTAATTCAATAAATACAAGATAACATAATCAATTCCTAAGAAAGAAAGAAAAACAAACACAATGAAGAGAATACTTAACCGGGTCCTTCGGCATCGATATCACCTCTAAATTGGTGTTGGGAAGCTCAACCCTTCATGGGTCTCCAAAGGAATGGAGCTTTGTCTTTCTCTTCTTCAAAACAAGGCCTCACGGCTCCAAAATGCTTCGTTTAAACTTTTCATAACATTCTGATGTCAAAATGATGTTTTTATACTAAAAAGTAGGGTTTGGGGACAGATGACCAAAGCCATGGGCATGATTATATTGCTCAAGGATGTGAATGCTTTAATTGAGGCCCACAGGGCATGACTATATTGCTCAAGGATGTGAACGCTTTAACTGAGGCTCATGGCCATGAGCTACGCAAAATGAGTCATGGACGTGACAATGGTGGTCGCGACATGACCATGGCACTTTCATACATGGTCGTTAGCCAGTTTTTGCAACATGTACTCTTTATTTTTTATGCATTTTCTTGTCTCCTCTTCTTTTAATCCTTATTCTTGTTTCTCCATTGAGACAAATGACTGTGAATCTTAGGAAGACAACTCAAATATTATACGTTCGACTCACTTTAGGTCTTTTGCTTCCAAATTGTACCTAAAACTAAACATGAACTAAAGTGAATGTCTTAAGTGTTTCATAGCATTAATCACTAAGTTTTATGGAAATGAATGTATAATCAATTAAGCACATATCAACTTACCCCACATTTAGCTTTTGAATGTCCTTGAGTAAAACATCAAAATCAAATTTACAAATCCAGGACAATTACTCATTTTCTATATTTCCCAATAATAGATAATTATAAGAAATGATAAACAACTTGCAAAAACCATAACAAAAACTCAACATTCAATGCTTCTAGTCATGATCAATCAAAAATTATCACCTTTAGAGACTGAGCAATTTAGATGTAGGCTTGGACAAAATGTGTTTAAATAAGATAGATCCATAGGTACACTCAAACAATATTTATGATCATGATATTCCAAAACTTTGTATATCATTTCATTTCTCTACCACTAAGATTCACATGCATCATCTTTGAATGTAATGTGGGCAAGGGTAAGGTGAGATAGATTTGGATAGTGTATAGCAAAAGCCATAAAAGCTAGTAAAGCAAAAGTAACACTCAATGTAACATCTAGCAGAAAACTAATATTCATTCAACACTAGGTACTATAAGTTATGATGAATGCAAAAATTACACTTCACAACTTAAATTCAAGTTCTCACACCACAAACCACATAAAGCATGAGGAATTAGAAGGAATCACTCATACAACCAATAACAAACAACATCTACCTCTTAAAGCATGTAATGTAGTTAGCACAAAAGAAAGGCCAATAAAGCTCTAGAGGTTTTAACAAAGGAAAACTCATATCAACGGGTAGGTTATTTAGCTAATGTAATTTGTAAAAATAAAGAATGCCTATGTCATTTCCATATTAATATATGTGATAAAACTGTGGTCTTGAATCAAAAATCAAAACAAAGTTAGGTTGTAAATGTCATAAAGGTCACACATAAACAAAAGACAATGAGATTTATATAGATGTGTCAGTCTACTAAGGATCAAAATATCACTGGCTTGTCTCTATCACTAGTCACTATTCTTTTAAAGATAATGCAACTTGACCAATCATAAGAGTAAAGGTACATGCTAAGTTGCTATGGATTTTTCAGGTCAATTCACTCTCTAATCATGACTATATAGTCCCAAAAATGATAAAAAGAGAAAATGTTTGTTTGATTCTATCTCTTTTTTTAGTTGAAAACTTAAAAATACATAAAAACAAACAAACTTAAAAATGCACATGTATATAAGAAACAAATGCAAAAATGTAAAGGAAAAGAAATAAACTTCCCTTAGGTTACCTTTTAAGCAACACCTTTATTTATCATTGTTGGCTTGACTCCTTATTTTCCTCATCACGTGACAAAATTATGATCTTTAAGTGTCACATGCGCCTCTTCCACTTGAGGTTGTTCAGGATAGAGCCTAAGTTGAGGACCTCTCATTTTCAACATATTCCTTATCTTTAGAATCTCAATTTCTACTAAGTCCCCAAACTATTGGAATTTCTCGAATGTCTCCTCACCCTTTTCCTCCTTGCTCAATTTTTCCAACCTACTAGGTAAAGGTGAAGAGTTAGTCTTAACAATAATTATGGACTCAATATTTACCTTTGAGATAAATGATATATTCTTTTATGCTTCAAGCTCCTTCTCTTCTTCTTCTTTACAAGCAATTCCATGAGTAGTATTCTCAAGATTCTTAAGCTCCTCTTCACTTTGTATGGTCTCTGCACTAACGTCTCTTAGGTACACCCCAGGTTAAGATGGTTGCATCTCTCCACTTTGTGATTCTAAGCAGTTGATAGCTTCCATCATCTGACCCATCTGACTTACTAAGTTTTGGATTCTAGAACTTGTATCCTGCTGAAATTGTAGAGTATTAGTAAGAAGAGACATAACTAAATCTTCCAGAGATGTACCTAAGTTGGAATCAGAGGCTTTTGGTCTAAGTTGGAATTATTATACATCCTGCAGCTCATCTAAGTAGTAGTCTTACTGGCTATACCATCTATAAGCTAAGTTCAGTTGATCACTCCAAACTTAGTCATAGGATTAAGAATATGAGTTATAGGAAAATTTTCCATCAAGAGCATTAATAATATCCAACATTGACATACTCCTTTCCATATGTCCCTTCCCTGTATACAAACACAAACAAACATAAAATGATAAAGAAATAAATATAAAAACAAATTAGAAATAAATATATACAAAACACCAATTAAAATCAAGAATAAAAACTAAAGCACACATTCCCTAATAATAGTGCCAAAATTGGGTAACACATTGTAACACTACATAAAATAATTATGCTAAAAACTATAGCTACTGATGAGTCTAGTTTGATCCCACAAAGAGTGTGTGTAAAGCTTTTGAAATGAAATAAATTGGTGTTTAGGTTGGGGGGGGGGGGTGTTTGTTGGTTTTCGAATAGGAAAATAAAACAAAATAAAACAAATTAAAGACAACATTAAAAAATGATGAAAAGTGAAGAATGTGTTAGGGACCCAGTCATCGGTTCAATCTCAGCCCACACACAATTAAACATACTTCACTGAGTTGTTATTCTTATATATCTTAGGTTAACAATAAGCTTTATAGTGTTGTTTTTCTATTAGGTCATGTTTAATTAAAAAGAGCTTGTTAATTAAACCTAGCTATCGAGCAACCTAGAATCAGTTCTTTAGATTTAATTGGATAGTCGTATTAGGAGTTAGGAAAACAGATTAATCAAGACAACAACCACACAAGCTCGATCATAACCTTGGCTATGTTATCCCTAATGATTAAAAACTATTAGTTGTCATAAATGAATTAGAAATATAATGATTACGTATTATATTCTATTTTAGCAATGAGTTCATACGTAAAAACAATCAAATAGAGGATTCAATTATTCTTACACAATACCTATTTCAATAAACACAAGATAACATAATCAATTCCTAAGAGAGAAAGAACAATATACATAATGGAGAGAATGCTTAACCAAGTTCTTTGACATTGATATCACTTTCGAACTGACATTGGGAAGCTCAATCCTTCACGGATCTCCAAAGGAACGGAACTTTGCCCCTTCTCTTCTTCAAAACTGAGACCTCATGACTCCAAAACATTTTATTCAAACTTTTCATATCATTCTGCCATGAAAACGATGTTTTTATACTGAAAAGTAAGGTTTAATAGCTGGCTAAAGTCACGAGCGTGACTATATTGCTTATAGCTGTGAATGCTACTGTGAGCCTCCTTTGCATGGGCGTGACATGCGTGTCAAACCTATGCAAAAACTTTGATGGTCACACCTATGACAAAAATGTCATGGCTTCTCACGACCATGACAATTTGATGCATGGTCTTTAGCCATTTTTTTGCAACATGTACTCTTCATTTTTATGCATTTTCTTGTCTCCTCTTTTTTTCGATCCTTCTTCTTCTTGTTCTATGGAGAAAAATGAGTGTGAATTTTAGGAAGATGGCTCAAATATTGTGCTTTCAACTAATTTTAGCTCTTTTGCTTCCAAATTGTACCTAAAACCAAATATGAACTAAAGTGAATATCTTAAGCATTTCATAGCATTAATATTAAGTATTATGAAATAAATGTATAATCAATTAAACAAATATCATGGGTGTATATAAAGCGAATAGTGCATCTCCATGGGGTCCTTATGTCGATAGTCTCTGACCAAGGATCACATTTCACATATCAATTTTGGAGGAAATTACAGTAGGAATTAGGCACCAAAATGGATTTTAATACAACATTCAATCCTCATACTGATGGGTAATTTGAGATGACAATTTAGACCTTAGAACATACGCTGAGGATATATGTGATGGACTTTGGCGGTAGCTGGGATTCACATTTGTCCATGGTTAAGTTTGCTTATAATAATAACTATTACAGTAGCATTGGGTTGGCGCCTTACGAGAGATCATATGAACAAAAATATAGATCATCGATATGCTAGGAGGATGTAGGCAAGAGGCAGTTGGGGGGCCTAGAACTACTTAAGATCACATTAGAGAGGATTCCATTGATCTAACCAAGACTAGAGACAATGTCTAGTAGACAAAAGAATTATGCAGACTCAAAGTACAAGGATGTAGAATTTCAGTCGATGACTTCGTATTTCTAAAGGTCTCTATTAAAGGGTGCGATAATGTTGGACCCCAAATTCTTTTTTTAAATTTTATTTATTTATCTATTTATTCATTGATTTATTTTATTTTCTTAGAGTTTAGTCATTAATTTAGTGAGCATAAGTAGCAATTAGAATTTAGAATAGAAATGTTAGAAGTAAGTTAGGGTAATATGGTGTTAAATGGTTTAAAGGAGTTAGAAGACATAAAAAACAAAAGAAGGGTAAAATTGGAAGAACAAAGAATACAAGGGGTAATTTTGAAAGAACAAGACAAAATGTAGTCTTGAATAAGAAAGAAGAAGAAGAGAATCGTGAGAAGAGAGAAAAAATTGGGAAAGAAAAGAAAACGTGGGGAAGAAAGAAAGAAGAAGAAGAAAACGTGGGAAGATAAGAAGGAAGAAGATTTGGGCTAAGCATAAGATAAGTTTCATCTTTCTTTCTTGCTTGATAGAAAAACAAAAGGGATTTGAGAGAGAATGAGTTTGTATTAGAAGAAAGAAGAGAACCCATTTGGATTTTTCATAGATTCCTAAACCAGGTTTTAGTTTTTCTAACCTAGATGAACTATGGGCAGAATGAGTTTAAGATCAATTTTTATTTATTCTTGATTATTGAGCTTTATGAATTTCCATTTGAATTTGGGTTGAATGAGAATTTGATTTGTTTTAGAAAACCAAGAAAATCTCACCCAAGAGAAAGAGAAAAGGCACAATTAAACTTGGATTTCCAAGCAATTTAGGTGAGTAATATATTTATAATCATTGTTGAGATGGGCAAATTGTTTACTTATGTGTGTGTACGCTTAACTGCTTGAAATTGGATTTTTATGAACATTGGAAATTTCATTATGATGTATGATTATGTCATGCCTTGAAAGATGCTATGACATTTTGCATATTCGAAAAAGAGGAAAAGGCATGAGATGGATGAAGGTATGAATATATGTGATGAATTGAATTGAGCATAGAATTTGCTTGTGTTTGGGCAAAAGAAAAACCATTTTATTCGTCATGTGCACGTTGACTAAGCCTTCTCCCAGTTGCCCACTTGTGGCATATGAGATCCTCAGAAAGGACTCATTTTGCTCATGGTGTAAACTTCGGTTTCTCCATTTCGACCCATGTTACTCCCAAGCCATTTGTTTATGCACTTCATCTTTGATTTGTCAAGCATGATATATAATTGAGTGTTATGTTTTGATGGATAAATATTCATGATATGTTCTATGTGATGACATTTTGAACTATGAGTTTTGACCTAGAATTGTGGATGATTGAATTGTTAGAATAAATAAGATATAGATGTATATATAAATGTTGATGCATATATATATGCTTGATTGTGTGGCTCGTTCTGATGGTTATAAATATATTAGCCACTGAGCTGTGTAGCTCAACCCATTATTTTTACTCCTCAGGTGCAGGACAAGAGAATTGTTGATCCTTGCAAAGGCTTTGGCATACTCCAAGATAGTGACTTTTATAACTAAGTTAGTAATTATAACTTTCAGGATAGCTTTATAAGCATATCAACATGAACATTCATTGTATTTTGTATTTTATATTAAGCCAATGATATGGCTTTTGATATGTAACTAAAGTTGTTCAAACCTTTTTGATTTAGTAATGAGATTAAGATATGAAGTTGTTCTCTTTTGTACATGTTTATGTTTATCTTCTTTGTTGAGATTGTAAATTGTTGGTAATATAATAGAATAGGATATTGTGTTATGTTGAAAGAAATGTATGTATGTTTTGTTGTTGGTTGTTTGGGTTATGTCCGAAGGTTTCGTCGTGGCGAGGCTCATATTTCACCGCGGTAAACCTTTCCCGAAGGATGCTTTGCATTAATTTTGTAACTTGGCCTGGGCAAAGTCAGACTTTTACTGCTATATATTTATCCCGAGAGGTGTTTAGAATGAATTTGAGACTTTGCCGTGGCGAAGCCAGAAGTTCACCACTATATATTAGTCCTAAAGGGTGTGTGCGCTAGATATTGGGACTTCGCCATGACGAACCTGTCACTACTAACGCAAAAGTTTCTCTTTACAAATTGAAGCTCTCAACCTTCTTCTCACATTATTGCCTAATCGTCTCATGATGTTGCCTCATAATAAATACCGAGACTCGGGTGCCAATAGATAACCTTCAAAAAAAAAGGTAGACTATCTTCAAGATATATTGGACCTTAGAACATAATGGAGAGAGTAGAAATGTGGCATATTGATGGGCATTATCCTTAGATATATCATAAGTCCACCCAGTATTCCACGTTTTTATACTTCGAAAGTACATTTATGATCCTTCTTATGTACTCCAGCCACAGAATATGGAGGTAAATGAGAATCTAACCTAAAAAGAGGAGGCATTTGGTATTTGGATTTTCAAATGCTTTGATTATTGATAAACAATTGATTGACTATATTTATATACCTATAGTTAATGGGTTTTGCTTGTTATTTGAGAGTTTTATAGTAATCTTGATACTTATTTTTTCTTCAAGTGTGTTTTTAGGTGATAATTGCTTTCATAGACCAAAATTAGAAGAATTTGGGTGAAATCAAGGCATAAAACGAAAGATTTGAAGCAATTGAAGATACATGGTTGTGTATAAGGACCGTGTACGTTATTGTAAATATGTGATGCCTCGAAGATATTGTTCATGCATATACAAAGATACATGCGTATATGTTGACATACACAACATGTATGTAACTCATGTAAGCTTCTATGGTCATATAAAGTCATAATTTAGAGGAAGTTTTGAGATATACAGTTATTTACATGATTGTGTAAGTGACTGTGTATATTCTAAAATCCCTAGTTTTTACTATAAAAGGAAATTATTAAAGGCTAAACAAGATGAGAAGCAAATTTTAAGTCAGGTTAGACATCATAAAAATAAAGAAGAAGCACTGTTGAATAAAGGATAAGGAAAACACAAAAACTACGTCACAAGATTTGATAGAGAACAACCTTTAATCCAAATTTCAAAAAAAAGTTTGTTAGAGATCAAAGGGATATAAATTATTGAATGGTTTTATTTATAATTGTTCTTTTAAATATTTTACGCTGAATTTGTTTATTGTTTTTAAGAACTAATTTGTTTAGTACTTAGGTGTGATAAATCCTAAATTGGGATGGATAATATCATATAGTCTTTTATTTAATTCAACTTTATTGATTGATTTATTGTGATTCAACTCTGTGTTTATATTTTTTAACTAATAACTCTGAGATATGAGTCTAATGTTTGATTTCATATAATTGAGATTAAGAAATCCTTTCATTTGAATAGATCTTCCATAGCTAGAAGGAGTTACATGTAAACTTAGGGATAAGTCAACATAAATCCTTTAGATTATGGTCAAACTTAATAGTGAAATTCACAGATTGAGTAATGCAATCTTAGGGATTTTAACTAGAAGAGGTTTCACTTAATTAGTTTTTAATAGTCTTGAGTAGGATATTAACATAAGATAGGAATTTCTATGGTCCAATAATCGATAATTGAACTACATAATAAAGGGTTAATATTTAACATATCTTAGGGGGAGTCATCACGTAAATACTACTTGTTTGATATTATTTAATTGTAGTGCTTTCTTCATTCTAGTTCATTATTGTGTTAACTTTAGTTTAGTTTATTTAGTTCGATTTTCAATTAAATCAAATAAGAGAAAAAGGTTTAATCCTAGTACTTACAGTCCTTGTAGTTCGACTCGTATTTGTCAATACTAACTACCGCTACGCTATGCACTTGCGAATAAAACTTATAATATCATAAGCATACTTAAACAATCAAGTTATCAAGTTCTTGGTGTTGTTTCCTAGGAATACAATATTAGGAAAGCTAGCTTTTATTAATCTAACCATTATTACTTATTTTAGTTTATTTTTCTCCCTTTTGTTTCCAGTATATTTATTTATTTTATTGATTTTTTGATTTACTCATTTTTCATGAATCTTGAGGTTAGTTTATGACCGGAGGTAATCTAATGAACTTAGTAGATGAAGATCCAAAGATAAAGAGAACAACTCACAGATAAGGTTTTAGTTAGTAAATAGATCAGTAAAACATCCTAAAGGTATTATAGAGGATATTCTTATTAAGGTTGATATGTTTATCTTCCTAGTAGACTTTATGATTCTTAACATTGAGAAAGATGTAAAGGTACCTCTAGTCCTTGGTTGGGACACAAAGAAGTTCTATTAAAAATGTCTGATATCATGAATCACTTCTTTGAATTATGTAATAATTCACTTTTGAATATTGTGTGGGCACTACAATAAGGTAGACGTTTGGCTACATTTTTTGGGCTATGTTTTAAACATCTTCACCAATAGTGGACTTTTGGTGATGATTTTTGAAAATTTTCACCAAGTGACAATTTTCAAAATCATGGGTGAAAATTTTCAAAAATCATCGCCACCCTTATTGACTAATTGGTGATGATTTTTAAAGTCGTCATTAAATGTGGATGGTCACTAAAATTATTTAGTGACGACTTTCAAAATCATCAACAATAGTTGAATTTTTGTAACAATTTTTGAAACATCACCACCTTTTATGACAATTTGAAATGATTTTTAAAATCGTCACCAAATGTGGACCCTTTGGTGATGATTGTCGCAAGTTATCACAAAAAGTTCACTATTGGTGACCATTTAGAAAATCATTGTCAAAAGTCCACTAGATAATAATAGGAGGGAAACAAAAATGAGAAAGGGCACTTAACAAAATTCCCTAGAGACAAAAACATATCTCATCCTCTGTGCCAACAAAACAAAGCTTTTAATGAAACTAGGAGATTCGAATTTGGTAAATTTTGTGATTTTGATGGCACTGATTTCTTAGGGTTGGTGATTTATTTCAGATCTGGGTTTATGATTTTGGAGCTAATCATTGATATGGGAATTGATGAATTGAGCACTAGCACTCTACGACACTCAATGGAGCAATAGATTGATGGGGGGGAGGTTATTGCTGTTCACCAACCGATTGTGAAGACCCTTTAGCAAAATCTTTAAGCTTGTTTCCTGACATGGTGATTAAGGTGTTTATAGGAAGAAAATTCATGGGTTTTTTTAGAAAAATTTTGAAAAGGTAGGGACTATCTAGCTAACTAGCTAAAGAAATAAGAGAGAGAGACAGATGAAGAACTATGAAGTAGTGCAAAGGTAGGAAAGTTGAAAATCACATCTGTGATAGATCTACAGAAGAGTCATGGCTTGGGGCCCTTATTAAGGTGCTTTTGTTCTTCTTACAATTTCTTATTTTGCTCCTATAATCACATTATTTAATACAAATTACATTTTGAATTGAAAATTGATATTTCTTATCTCTTACCATCATCAATACAATCGTTACCATAATTTTCATTTGAAGTATGACCTTTCATTACGTTAATATGAAATCTATGACTCTTAATTGTATGGCTTAATGATTTTGTTTAACTTTGTATAACTTTTTTACACCAATTAAGTTATGTAAATATAAAAACATATTTAAGTTTTAAGAGTGAAAACAATAGATCATCAATTTAAAATATGCAACAAAACATATATGTGGAGCAGATATATAGAAAATTCTACAATCTTTAAGTCATGTGCTCTTACTGAGAAGGATTGATGTGATGCGATGATGGGTTCCATTATCTATTTTTGAAATATTAATCCTTAGTAATTTTAGCCAATAGAATATGAGAAAATATGATCATGATGCATTTCTTATTTCACCTTAAACTTAGCTAAAAATTTTGGGCCTACATATATTTTAGTTAGGGGATGTAAGGTCGTAAGATATACCATAGAAGTATTATGACATGTTTAAGGTGTATTAAGAAGTGAACATAATGAATTAAATGCATCTAAGTATAGTAAGGGACGCAATGGTACTTAATATAAAAGACATGGGTAAATAGGTAATTTGTTCATTTCGGCATGGACATACATACTTAGACATGAATTATGTATTTGGATTTTTGATATGTTTGCTTGGATTTATGAGCATGATGTGAGGAGAATTGGTAGAAGAAGTATCCCATTTGCTTATGGAATGTTGTTAGTTAAATTGGATGTGTTTTTGTGTTGCTCTTGCATGATATGACCGAAGTTAGTTAATTTAGGATGTGTACCTCGCTAGATGGATAGGTTCCACTAAACAGAATTCTATAATTTGGCCATAGTTTGGCTTATAGACCTTTAAATTGGATACTTTCAATTGGAGATAAACTAGAGACATAGGTCTAAAACTTTGATGAAGGAACCAAAATTTGATTATGCCTATAAGATTTTTTAATTCTAGTTTAAAGTTGAGCTCTGCCTGTTGTTCTTATTTTCGAACAACTTGTAGTTTTTTTGCATATAACTCCAATATAATTAACCAAATTGCATGAAATTTATTCCATTAGAAAATTAAGACATAAGGGAATGAAATTAATTGATAAGAACATAGGTCAGTGTGGGAATTAAAGAAAGAAGAAGGATCAATATACAAATATACATTTTTTTCTAAAGTTAACACATAGACCAATTGGATTAAAGAATGTGTTACCCATAAGATTAAAGCTTGAGTGTGTCTAATAAAATTGTAACACATGGTCCAATATAATTGTAACACTTAGTCCAATAGAATTGTAACACGTGGTCTAATAGGATTGTAATAAATGGTCTAATAGGATTGTAACATATGGTCTAATAGGATTGAAACATGTCTAAGACTAGATAATTCATGAAAAGTCATATGCAGAGAAGAGATGGATGACACTTTGAGGGTTTTAAATTTAGTTTTTTTTCCTCTCCATTTCACCTTCTTAATCCCATCATTTTTCATGTAAGAAATTAGGCCAATCTTAGGTGGAAATTAAGTTAAAAGGTAGGGATTTTCTCTTCACCTTTACCTTTTCTTTCTTTGCTTATAAAGAAATGAAATTATAAGGTTGGAAGTGGGATTAAGATGTGTATTTGTGGTGTTTCTAGTTGGTGAGTCAAGCAAAGCCAAAGTGGAAGGGAAGGAAAGGCATTAGAAGAACTACTTTGCCAATTTTAAGTTTTAGGACTACACTTAGTTGAATTCCTCTTAGTGTGGATGTTTTAATGGATATAAAGATTCATTTGGATGTGAAATGGTTGCTGGGATGATTTTCAGTGATATTTTGGTGTTACTTTGCATGGAATGTATATGACAAGAGTATCATATGGTGGAATTTTGTCTTAGGTTCATTTAAACCAGTCACATTGTTTGAGTCATAACTCAGCCTATAGACCCTTATATTGGGTGATTTCAGTTGTGTATGAAACCTAATACATATAACTAAAATTTTATGGAAGAGACTCTGACTTAATTATGGCTTTATGATATTAGAAATTGGGATCGAAAATGGTGACCTGATGTTACCCCTATTTTGGAGCAGCTTGTGATATTTGGTCTATATCTCATGATTGGAAAGTTCAAATGATTTGATTTTTAGTTCCTTGGAAACTAGAGACATAGTAGAACAGATATATAGAATGCTTTAAAAACTAATTCGAACTTTTTCTATATGCATATTAAGGAACAACTGGGGTCTGTCATGTGATTTTCTTCTGGACTGATTGTTTATCTATTTTAAGACCATCGTAGGCTTAGCCCAAATTGCACTATTTTGAGTTTGTTTTCATTTCTAATTTTTACTGAATCTTATTTGAACCTATGTGTATGAAACTTTTCAAACACTTATAAATAAATGAATAGGACTTACCACATATGAATTGGGGAATTGAACATTGGAATTTAAGATTGAGCATAATGCATTCCAAAGAAAACTTACATGTATATATAGTATGATTATAAAAGTGTGATTTTGATACCCTTCTAATGGTGGTAGCTTGCATTTAAGAACATACATACAAATTTTAAGACTTGAAATGTAAATCATATGACTTATCAATATATGAATTATGAAATCGGAAAATGGTTAAAGGAAATGTTATAGTACCTTCTCTATTTTCTTGGTGGTGAATAGATAGGCATGTTTGTAGGGATACAATGCAACTACTATAGTTTGATACTAATGGTGTCTTCATTTTAAGACTATAATGTCCACATAGTTTGTTGCCTTCAATCCCGTCTCTTAAATTGTTGAAAGATCTAAAGTGTTAGACTATTGGGCCACATGAGTGACATCATATATAATGAATTTGGTACATTTGTGATATGATTTTATGATTGTATTCATACACATAATATTAGCATACATACATGAATTGTGATTTTGACAAATTGCACTTTATTGCCATAATTGGGGTATGAAACTAAAATGAATGTGACTTGAATATGCATTTCCAATGTCTTATACTTTGGATTACCAATGACATGAATTGATGGATTATAATTGGTAACATAGAATTTATTATTACAATTGAGAAATTGATGAATTAAAATGTACATTTAGTCTAGGTAAAATGCCATGTGCAAGACAAATAGATACATGAAAAATTAGGATGACAAAGCTTATAAAATGAGTGACATTTGGCATACATAATTGAGTGATATTTGGCACAGTGATTAAGTGATATATGGCAGCTTAAGAAGAGGACATATGGCAACTTAAGAAGAGGGCATGTGTACCATTTAAAGGGAAGACATGTAGCTTGCTTCCTTGTAGGAAAAGTGTCCTTAAATAAGGAGACACTTATCTTAACTCAGCTAATGACACATGCATATGGTAAAGGCTTTCCTTAAATGTTTCTGCTGGAATTCATTTTTCCTCCTTCCTCACATTTTCGAAATACACTCATAACCTATAGCTTTGAAATTCTACTTTACATCTGTTCATAGTCACTACAAGATTTATATAAGATTATGCCCAAAGATAGCTATAATCTATTATTATCTCCTTGCCTTTGTTGGAACCAATTTATTTTCAGTTTATGCTTGCATGATCTTGCATGTATGGAGAGCTAAGTTAAACTTGATGAATTAAGCTAGAATTTGAGCTACATAAGTAATTAAAGTATTTTTTATGCCATGTTATAATAGAAGGATTATTATGATTGAATTGGGATGGATTGTATATGATGTTGATGATGAATTATGTTGGAAATGATACTTGAACTTGGATATTTTTATATCTTGTTTTTTATGTATAAAAAATTGTAGGTTATAGGTTACTTCATGGATGAATTGGATTGGGATTTGAGGAAAACCGTAGGTTATAGGTTGTTCCATAGATGAATTGGATTGGGATTTGAGGTACAATGAAGATGAATTTATGATAAAGAAAAGTGTTAATACAGTGATTTGAAATGAGAAAGAACTAGGACTATATGTATGATTAAATGAATGATAGTTTCTGTTTTGATTTTGATGCGTGAAAGACATAAATTGTGATCTACCAAATGAATGGTTTGAGTTGGAATTGGATATGGAATTGATGAGGAAATGCCTTGAACTAAAAAAAACATTCATTTTTGTATGATATTTGAACCATATAACGATAAGACATTATATTTTGGTGCATTTGGACTTAATTGAGACTTAAAATAAACCTAGTTTGATGTCAAATCAATTGGTTAAAGGTTTGATAAGTTTAGGTTATTAATTAATGTTATAATTTAAGGAATGAATTGTTTGATATCAATGTATATGAATTTCGGAAGTAAGAGTTGTCAATGGAATAAAGATGGTCTTGTGAATGCAAATGTGATCCAAAGGATATAAGTAATGAATTAGGTATGATTGAATGAGAATTGGGAAACTGTGTAAATATATAAATGCTAGAAAAAGGATTGATGAATGTATGAATGATGAATTAAGAGTAATCAAGTTTACTTAAAGTATAAACCTAACTGCAAATAAGTTGTGTAGATAAATGAATGATCAAGATTTGTGAATAAGGATCCATACCCAAGATAGTCAATTGAGCATGCATTGAAACATGATCTACATATATGTGAATAATTGAGTAATCATACGATTGATAACTTAATGAATTGTGAACTGTATGTGTGTATTACAAGAAGATAGATAAACAAGTGATCACTAACATTCAGACATTGTCGGTTCATCAAGGCAATAGCTTACCTGGAGTGTACTTTAAGTTAACTTAGATGTTTCCTCACTATACTTGAATTGTTTGTGATTAATGTCAATTACTGAATTGTTACTGATATAATTGTGATAATTTCGTACATTGATGGTTTGAGTAGCTTGATATTCGAGATTGTACTAGAAGTGATTTTTAATGGTATATGTAATATGGAATGTATTCTTAACTAAGTGTTGAATGCTATACTTAGATCTGATGAATATGATAAATGACTATGCACATTTAAAGAAAATTATTGATAGCATATTATGTGAAATGATGCATTTTATCACATGAATATGCATGATCAAATAAAGGAGTTATGACTGGAATGATCAATGTGAAAAAGAGCTTAAAGCTCATAATTGTGCACAAAGAGCCACAGGCTTAGCGATTAATGAGCCCGGTATCCACAAAGGGGTACAGGACAATATCTGAAATAAGCCCAGTATCAACAAAGAATACGGGACAGTTAAATAGGTGCTCGGCCACAACAAAATAAAAATGAAAGTGGAGTTTCATATGCATTTGCATATATATTTTTACATGTATCATGTGAATGATTGCGAAGAATGACTAAATTTAGTTGATATAATGATATGCAATGTGTGTATATATGTTGATGATATGAATGATTGAAATAAATGATTGGATTATTATGAAATAGATTACTTGAAATGTTTGTAGTTCATGATGTACTTGTTGAAATATGATGTATAATGTGATCAGGTAATCAATAATGAATGATGTGATATATGGGATTTGATTCTGAATAATGTGGTAGACAAAGTTGGAAAATATGAAATACTTGTGATTCGATTAAATACTGGTGATATTTTTGTTCTGTTTTGGTGAGCACATCGATGATGGTTTACTCACTAAGTTCGCAAAACTCATCAAAATTGTAATGTTGATTTTCAGGTACTGAGGAGATGTAGCTTCTCTAGCTAGTCTATATTGAAGTAGCTTCTGCATTGGACATGGGTTAGTGTCAGGATCAGTTGTACCTATAAATGTCTTAGTTATGTTGTATCAAGAATTGTATCTCTCAACTACTGTATATTGTACATGTGAATTTTAGAAATGTAATGACATTCATGACTGAATATGTTTGAAAATAAAAATGGAATAAAATGATTGTGACTGAATATGATTGTGAATGAAATACTCAAATGAAGATTTGAAATGCCTTTGATATGTGAAACCTTAAAATGTGGACATACAATCATCTAAACGTGCTATTCTCGTAAAGTATGTTCCTGAATATCCTTCAGTATGTCGGGCATAAGCTCTATAGGAATGGTATGTTACATTCAGGTATCCACAATTTGATTCCTTTGGGTATCCATAGTTTGATACTTTCGATTTTCCATAGTTTTGATATCTTTGGATATCCACAGCTCCTATTATCCACACCCACGGAAATGTGCAAGCCTAATACAGAAAGTAAAATAAATGGTTATAAATAAGAAATACAATATGACAACAAAAATGGTATTGATAAGCATTTGCATTTGTATTGATAATTTGAATCAATAAGCATTGAAGATCAATATTTCGCTTATAAATGTACATTTTTGATATATAGATAATATGTTAAAGTATATTCACATTATGTACTTTGCTTAAGTATGTCATCATTGTTTACATGAGCGTTGAATATCAATGTTTGGTTAATGAATATGAATTTATGATATGTGAGTTGTAATATTTTTTAATATATGTGCTTAGCAGATGACTGGAGTGAGTGGTCATCCAAACTAAGTATTTTCCCCTCTAAACTTTCAAGCTTAGCATGGGTGTTAATCTATATAGGTCCAGGTTATAGGAGTGAGGTACAAGGAACATCTACAGGGACCAAAGCTAACAGTTAGGAGTAAAAGTATCTTTGAATGTGTCTTTTGATTCAAGATTGGTTGTATATGTAATAAGGGAAATTGTATGTTTTCCTTTTGGATTAACATGTAAATATAAAGATGTAATACTACTTTTCAATGATAATGTTAATTGATATGAAATTTTGTAATAAGTATATCTGTAGCAATAAATAGAAAAATGTGTGATGACAGCCCCTATAAGTAAATAGAAATGTATGTCGTGACTGTTTGTACAGGAATTTGGTTGCCATGTATATGGGTGTTTGTAGGTTTTGTATATGGGAAGTTAGATTTACTTAGTAACAAGAGGTTACATGACTGTTTGGGCAGAAATGGAGATGATGATTTATTATCTAAAATGAAGGTTACTGAGGAGGACATAGAGGTAAAGCAAAAGGTATTTAAAACTCATTATTGCTTAACATTGCCAAATTGTTAATGTTGAACATTGTTTTGTCCTCCTAATGAATTATGTACCTATTCCCTTAACCTTTGTTTGGTTTTGATCATCAATCTTTCATTGTAATTGCAGTAAAAACCATCATTTGAGCTATCAGGGAAATTTGCAGCAGAGAGTTCAAGGTTAGTGATTTGCAATATTGCCTTTTAGTAGAGTTAGAGCATTTCCATTGTACAAATTGATTTCAAAAATTTAGTTCATTCACTTATCCTTAATAAATGCTACTCATCACTGATTATATACAAATTCAGTCCAGTAAGTGACTAACTGAGTAACTACTATATAACTAACTCTTTTACATGTGTAAAGAATAAAATATATCAGTATATATTTACAAAAAGCTTCAACTTCGAAAGAATTGCGGGAAGAGAAAAGCAACCCCTTTGAAGGAAAAGTTTAATATAATGTAATATGTGCACATCTGCTTCCCTATGTGATAAATGAGGAACTTGAACAAATTGATTAAGTTGTTGAACAACATAGGATACATCTGGATGAGAAAATTGAAAATACAATAATCTGCCTACCAAACGTCTGTATGACTCAGGATTAGATTCACCATTGTCAACACTAAATCTATACCCCTTTGGTAATGGCATAGCTACAGATTTGGAACCTAGTAAACCAAAATCATCTAAAATGTCCAAAGCATATTTGTGTTGATTGACAGAAATCCTTTTTGTAGATCTAGCTATCTCCAATTCTAAAAAGTATTTAGCATGACTGAAATCTTTTATAGTAAATTGATCATGCAAAAATTGTTTCACCTTCTGTATCTCCAATTCGGAAGAGCCTATCAGAGAACATCATCAATATATAAAATTAAGCTAAGAAAATAAGAATCAGTTTTCTTGACAAACAAACAATGATCATTGGAAGAGTAAATGAGCCCAATAGTTTGCAATTTGGTCTTAAGCCCATAATTTCATCATCGTGGTGCTTGTATTAGGCCATATAAGGATCGAAGCAATTTGAAAAGTTGATGTTATGAGCTTTAACATACCCTTCAGGAGGAATCATGTACACTTCTTCATCTAGATATCCATGAATAAAGGCATTATTGATATCTAGTTGATGAAGTAGCCATAAGTGAGCTATTAAAAGTGCCAAAAACAATTAGTTAGTGACTACCTTAACAATTGGTGAGAAGTTATCCACAAAATCATCTTCTCCATTTTGATTAAAACCTTAGCTACTAACCTATCTTTTCATCTATCAATTGTGCCATCTAGATTGAGTTCTATTTTATATACCCATTTCGAATCTATGGCCTTTTTACCTAGTGGTAACTTTGTCAACTCCCATGTCCTATTGTCCTCAAGTGCCTTAACTCCATACTCATAACATATATCCATTCTTATTTTAGTCTAGCTTGAATAAAAGAAAATTGCTCTTGAATATTAGACATTGTAGCTAAAAATGATATGTAAGATGTAGTAAGAGTAGGTAAATGATGATAAGGTAATATATTTGGTGTAATGCTTTTGCAAGTAATAGATGAAGGAACAAATTGTATAGTAGTTGAAACAAAGTCATTTAGCCATATAGGTGGTGTTGGACCTCGAATTTTTTTTGAAATTTTGAAGTGTCAAGTGACATGAAATGAGGAAATTAGAATGAATAAAGAAAAAGAAAATTTCGAA
>JANVCQ010000008.1:13937001-13950731 GCA_025531925.1 Erythroxylum plowmanianum | reverse complement strand
TTTTCTATTTTTAAAACTTTAGTTTCATTCTATTTGAGTTGTAAATTAGTTTGTTGATAAATAAGGAATTTATATTTGGATAGGATCACTCTATCTTATTTTTACATAAATTCTATTTATACACTTTAATTATTCCATTTCTATATTGTTTATGTAAATAATATACACTAAGTCAATGTTAGATATATTATTCTTTAATCAATTGGCTACCTGTTAGACACTCTCTAGCATTACCATATACCTTTTATAAATTTGATCTAAATGAGACGATCCTCTATTGTAATTAATTTTATCATCTAAAAAGTATAGATTTTATTACATTTATCTTATTAGATTCATATTTAGTGTGTCTTAATTAGTAACGTGTATAGAAAGACATAAAATGACTAGAAAGTTTTATTGATTGAGTTCTTTCTTGCAAAATATTTCTTCAATTAACAGAAGAATCATGATTGACTAAGTTATGTGCAATCTTAGTTGAGATGAGGTCTCAACAAAAATTGTCACTTTTATTAAATTGCTTCCTTTATTTTATTTTATTTTAAGGGCTTATAGCTTTGCTTTTGGTATTATGAGGACTATCTTGTTTTATTTTGAGAACTCATCAGTTTAAGTAAGAGTTTCTCTTTCTAAAACTTTCTCTCTAACTTCTCAAAACTATATATTAGACACAATTATTTTTTGATTTTATCTATATATATTTGCATATGGCATTTTACTAGAAATTTTGTTGGTTTGTTGTTGATTAATTATTTGGAAGGAGGGGCTTTGATATTAAAATTTTAGGGTTAATTATAAAAAGTCTCTAACTTTACTCAATTTTGCATTTATATCATGAACTTTAAAAAGTGACAACTAAATATTCAAACATCTTTTTTTTTAATTATAACCCGATGCTTGTATCTCCGTTAACATTCCTGACCTGACTTGCCAAATAAAAGAGAAACCCTAAATACTTATACACATCAAACTTAATTAAACTAATTCCTCCCATTCAAATTCGACGCTTAAGAAAATGATTAAAAAAACCCTCAAAGCTTTTCAATTTCTCCTCGGGAACATTAGGCAATTACTTCCTCTTAACGCACTTCTTATATCCTCCCATCACATGCACTTTAAAAATAACCCCAAACATGATTCATAAACTCTTGTAATGCAATCGATGTTTTTAGCTTGTTCAACCCCTCGTGGTTGAAAACAAGCATCATTTTGTGTGACATCCACAATCACCAACTTCGCAATCACCAAATACTTGAAAAACTCCCAAGCTTGGAGATCAAACAACATTTCCTTGTTGTAAATCACAATTTGTTTGGGAAATCCAAAGAAATCGTCCCCAGACTTGATCTTTAGCTCTAAAGCCACCTTAAGCATCTATATTTAGTTATGAAGGAGATCAATGGTGGATGACGAGTCAAAGATGGTGGTTCTAAGGTTTTGATGCTATAACTCATCCAACTGTCACTTCCAGTGCTCACTATATAGCTTATGAATAACACAATTGAAGGTCCTTACTAACTAATTAAGTTTCTAACAATCTGAATGAAATCCCAAATTGCCACGTTAGGCACCTCTTTACATGAATTGAGTTTGGATTTAGGGTTTTCTTCATTTAAAAATGACGTAGTTAGTTAAACAACTTAATTAGTTAGTTTAATGAAGTTTAACATGTATAAGTGTTTAGGGTTTCTATCTTATATGGCAAGTCATGATAGCAATATTAACGAAAATACTAACGTTGAGCTATAATTGAAAAAAATTGAAAGTTTGAGTATTTAATTACCAATTTTTTAAATTCGGGCTATAATTTCAAATTTGAGTAAAGTTTGAGATTTTTTTTGTAATTAATCCAAAATGGTATGTCCATCTTTTAGGGACCTTTTAGGTGATTAAGACTTTAAAATAACTTATTAAAAATATTTTCTTTTGAAAATGATCCATGACAAAAAATAAAAACTTTTTTTCCCTTTAGAATCTAAAGTTGAGTCTGAATGTCCATTTGAACTTGAATTCAAATTCTATGATTTTAGCTCTCCGAGGTTATTATTGATTTTAAAGATTTCAAGGGATATACATATGAGGACTATTATTATCCCCTTAACATTTGTTGGACTAATTTGCTAGCCATTGGTGAGCCTTAGCCAATGTCTAGTAAGGATTAGGTATAAGGAAGGTATGCCCAAAGAACTAAGGAGACTTAAGTAGGTGGGATCAAGCATGGTTCGTGCTTTTGCTAGCTTTGACATATTATAGAGTGTTGAATAGCTTGGCTTGGGCAAGTTGGCCTTACCTTGGACGTTCTTGGTGAAACTAAAGATGAATTTATGCTCAAACAATATACCATAGATAAATAGGTTAGATTACGCATCTATTAGGCCCACAATTATCCAATGAAGGAAAAGTTGAATACTTTGGTAATAGATGCATCACTCAAAAGTAGGGCTTAATCTTATTTGCTTGCTTAATACAGTAAGTACCCAAGTGAGTCTTTTTAAATAGTTAATGTATAAAAAGATACATGTTAACATAAAGGAGCTCATTTCTATGTTAGATGCGGAAGTCACTCATTCATTTGTTATTGAATCAATGGTGCAAAAATTAGGGTTAAAACTAAGCAAGACTTTTGCGAAGATGAAAACTCCCATGGCAAAACCAAGTAATAGTATGAGCAATATATAATGTTTCATTGAGCTTGCAAAATATAATATAATGGTAATACCCCATGATGATTTCGACTTGATTTTAGTTGTTGACTTTCTCAGTGCAATGAAAGCGATGTTAATCCCACATCTTGGACGTATTATACTAATTAATGAGCAAAATTTTTGTCATTTAAATGGTTGTAGATCTAGCATAGGTATGGTAGACAAAACTACAATGGTAGCATATAATTCTACTATAAGTTTTGAGAAAGGCCTTAAAAAAGGTATGAAGTCTTAACTTACAGTCACATAGGGGGTTAATAGGGATGGCAGTGGGTTTTTAACCGGATTAATAACTACACTACTTGACCCCAAACAATAGATGTGGAGGCTAAAAAATAGATTTTAAATGGGTGCTGAAAAATAGACGTGGATATGAATTTGGATATGAGTCTAGTGATAACCCGAACCGATAGATACCCATATCCTACATGTTTTTCATTAACTCTATTTTATCTATTTTTGCTTGAATATTTATGGTTAAATATAATAAAATATTAATATTTTATGAGAAGAAACAACTTTAAAATCCCTACTTTACTTCTCAATCCTCACCTTTTTCATCATATTTTATTTTCTTATAGGATGATAATAATGCAAATGACATGGAGATTGAGTTTTGAATGTTATGGAGTTCACACAAAGATAAGTTGAAGCTTTGGATATTTCAGTATTTGTTCCAGTTCTTGATTGTGAAAAATATATGTTGTCTTTACACTAGACATTATGATTTTTATTATTTCAATTTTATGGTATTTTAAGACATGCAAATCAAAATCTTGACTTATTATTATTAAAGTAATTTTGATTTGGAATGTTAGCAAAAATCTTCTCTTTATATTTTCTATTAGAAGTTATATTTTTATGTGCTATAAAACTTGATGGATATCCAAAAATCTGAATAATCCAATAGATTTGGATATGGGTAATAAATCGTAAAAACCGATAGATATGGATATAGATATGGGTTGAGTAATAAAAAATGGATATGAATATGGGTAAATACCCTAACCAATCCCTACCCATTGCCATCCCTAGGGATTACTGAAGACCATATGGTGGAAGTTCTCGAGGCTATTATAAAAGTATTAAGAAATTCAAGGATGTGATGCCTAAAGAGTTACCAAAAACTCTTCCTCCCTATCACAAAGTCAATCACAAGATCAAATTAATGCTCAGTGCAATTCCCTATATCTGTGCCCCTTATAGAATGACACCATTAGATTTTGCCGAGTTACAGAAAGGAATTTGGTGAATTATTGGAAGTGAGTTATATCCAATTTTCCAAAGCCTTATATAGAGCTTTCGTGTTATTCCAAAAGAAGCAAGATGAAGCTTTACATCTTTTTATAAACTTTCGATCCTTGAACAAGGTAACTATAAAAAATAAATATCTTGTTCTATTAGTTCAATACTTGACGGATGTATTATCAAGGTAAGTAGTCTTCACAAAATTATACTTATGCAGTAGGTGTTAGTGATATGAATTGCTGAGGGTGATGAGTAAAAGATGACTTGTGTAACTTGCTATCGATCATATGAATTTTTTGTTATGCCATTTCATTTAACAAATGCTCTACAACATTTCATAACTTAATTGATAAAGTGCTTTATGACTTTTTATGTTGGACCCCAAAATTTTTATTTTTATCTTTATTTGTTTTATTATTTTACTTCCTTAGAATTTAGTCTATTAATTTAGCAAGCATGAATAGAAATCAGAGTTATTAAATAGAGATGTTAGAATTAAATTAGTATAATGGTCATAAGAGACAAAAGAAGGGTAAAATTGGAAGGATAAAACAAAGGAGGGGTAATTTTGGAAAAATCGAAACAAAATGTTGTCTTGAATTAAAAAAAGGAAGAAGAGAAAATCATGAAAAAGAGAAAGAAGAGAGAAAACGTGGGAAAGAAGAGAAAAGATGAAGAAATCATGGGAGAGTTAGGGAAGAAGAAGAAGGAGAAATCAAGCTTGTTAGAGGTAATAATCTTCATCTTTTCTTCTTGCTTAGCTAGAAAAGAAAAAGGTATTAGAGAATGAGATTGTTGTGTTGGAGATAAAGGGAGAAAGAGGAGGATTCAAGAACCCATCTTGATTTTTAAGGATTTTCAAATACGTTTTGGTTTTTCTAGCCTAGATAATCTATGGGTGGATTAAGTTTAAGCTTAATTTTGTTCTTGATTATCAAAACCTTAGGGGTTTTCTTTTTGTATATTGGATTGAATGGAAAATGGGTTTGTTTGAAGGAAACCAAGAAAATCCAAGGCAAGAGCAAGAGGAAAGATAATATTGAGTTTGGATTGACAACCAAAATATATGGGTAATATGTTCATAGTTATTGTTGATATGGGCAAATTGTTTACTTTTATGTGTGTATGCTTAATTGCTTGAAATTAGATTGTTGTGAATGTTGGAAATTTCATTATGATTTATGATCATGTCATGCCTTGAAAGATGCTATGACATTTTGTATATTTGAAAAATGGGGAAAAGCATGAGATGCATGAAAGTATGAATATATGTGATGAATTGAATTGAGCATAGAATTTGCTTATGTTTGGGCAAGAGAGAAACCATTTCATTCGTCACGTGCACGTTGACTAAGCCTTCTCCTGGCTGCCCGCTTATGGTATATGAGATCTTAAAAGTGGACTCATTCTGTTCATAGTGTAAACTTTGGTTTCTTCATTTTGACCCACGGGACTTTCAAGCCATTTTTTTGTGCTTTTCATCTTTGATTTGTCAACTATGATACATAATTGAGTTTTATGTTTTGAGGGATAAATATTCATGATATGTTTTATGTGATGATATTTTGAACTATGAGTTATGAGCTAGAATTGTGGATGATTGAATTGCTAGATTAAATGAGATATAGTTGTGCATGCACACACACACACACACACACACACACACACACACACATATATGCTTGATTGTATGGCTCATTCTGATGGCTATAAATATATTAGCTACTGAGCTGTGTAACTCAACCCTAATTTTCACTCCTCAGGTGCAGAATAAGAGAATTGTTAATCCTTGCAAAGGCTTTGGCATACTCCAAGATAGTGAATTTTGTAACTAAGTTAGTAACTATAACTTTTGGGATAACTTTATAAGCATATCAACCTGAGCATTCATTGTATTTTTGTATTTTGTATTAAGCCAATGGTGTGGCTTTTGACATGGAACTAAAGCTGTTCAAACCTTTTTAACTTAGTAATGAGATTAAGATATGAAGTTATTCTCTTTTATACTTATTTATGTTTATCTTCTTCGTTGAGATTGTGAATTGTTGATAGTAATGGAATAGGATATTGTGTTGTGTTGAAGGAAATGTATGTATTTTGTGATGTTGGATGTTGGCTGTCTGGGTTGTGTTTGAAGGATTCGCCGCAGCGAAGCTCAGAGTTCACCGCGGTGAACCTGCGTTAATTTTGTAACTTCATCGTGGCATATTTGTCCTGAGAGGTGCTTGGAATGAATTTGAGACTTCACCGCGTCGTATTTCTCCTGAAAGGTGCCGCTTCACCGTGTCGTATTTATCCCGAAGGTGTGTTTCACCATGGCAAACTACACGAGAGAAGAATTCACCGTGGTGAAGTCAGACTTTCGCCGCAGCAAACTTGCCACTGTTGACGCGGAAGTTTCTCCTTAAAAATTGAAGCTCTTAACTTTCTTATCACATGATACTTACCTAATCGTCTCATAATATTGCCTCGTAATAAGCACAAAGACTCAGGCGTCAACATTCTAGATGATTTTGTGATGATCTACTTAAATGATACAGCGGTTTATAGCACTAATATGGCAGAGAATGTACGACATTTGAGGAAGGTGTTCAAGTGGTTGTAGTAACATAAGCATTTTGTGAAGAAAAAGAAAGGCGGGTTTATCTAATCAAAAATCACATTTCTGGGACACTAGATGTGAAAAGGCAAAGTGGTGAATGGATCTTTAAAAGGTACAACAAATATTAATTGGAAAGTTCCAAAAATGACGTGAGAGCTTAAGAGTTTTATTGGTTTAGTAAACTACTATTGCCAATTCATTTTTAGATACTCAGAGAAGGCAATGCCTTTGATTGATTTATTAAAAAAGAATCAAGAACGATGATGGTCAGAGGCATATTAAGAAGCCTTTGAGAAGTTAAAAGCTATCATTTTAACCAAACCTCTGTTAAAGTTGCTTAAGTTTAATCTCCCTTTCGAGGAAATGGATGCTTTGGATAAAGCCATTGTGTAATCTTGGTGCAAGAAGGCCATCTTGTTGCTTTTGAAATTCTCAAGCTTAATGGTAAAAGCAATTATACTTAACCCACAAGAAGGAGATGAGGGCAACAATGCATTGCCTTGATGCTTGGGGAGTTTATTTATTAAGAATCATATTTGTTGTTTGTATGAACAATGTTACTAATATTTTTTCAAGAATAAAAAGAAATTGCCTACAAGACAACCTTTTGGTAAGAGTTTGTTGAATATAACTTTGTGTAGGAGTATTAACTAGAGAGGCAAAACAATGTGGTGGATACATTGAGTCAGAAAGAATCTTTGTATTTTTATATGCTTTATCTCAGGTGGAATCAGATTTATTAGAGCAAATCAAACTAATAGTTCTTCTCGATAACACTTATAACCGAATTGTGCAACAAGTAAAAGATGGTGTGGTGCAACAATTTTGGCTCGATGATGGTGGAATGTTGATGAAAAAAAGCAATTAATTGTGTGTACCTAAAGACATATGACTTATAATGGGCTAGTCAGTGTAAAGTTCAATCGATGCTCGTGATCCTTTCTTGTTCTTACTATTGATAAGAGATGGAGAATGACATAAAGGTCTATATTAAAACTTATCTTATTTGTCAATTGTTTAAGCAAGAAAGAAAGGAGGCAAGATTATTACAACCTTTGCCTATTCTAGAAAGACCATGGATATGGGTCTCGATAGAATTCATTTGCGAATTTTTAAAGGTGGACTAAATGGCTTCAATCATGGTCGTGGTTGATAGGTTCTATAAGGATACAATCTTTATGCTAACTCCAACTTCATGTCTA
This sequence comes from Erythroxylum plowmanianum, assembly GCA_025531925.1. NCBI lineage: Eukaryota > Viridiplantae > Streptophyta > Magnoliopsida > Malpighiales > Erythroxylaceae > Erythroxylum > Erythroxylum plowmanianum. The sequence continues at coordinate 13,942,974 of JANVCQ010000008.1, read as the reverse complement.
ATATGATGCTAATCTTTGTCTTATAAGTTTCACAGGCAAGTGTATCTATCAAACTATAGTATAGTGTCAGTGAGTATTGAGTATCAATCCTACAGGTACTAATAATAATATCTTTTATATTTTCTAACCGAAAAATAGGATGATGATTTAATTAAAACTAAAACAAACTAAAGTTCAACATAATAATAAACCGTAACATAAATAACGCTATGATTAATCAATATCAAATAACTATTACCGAGGCAATGAATCCCCATAAGATTTTTTAAGTATTAACCCTGTATCATGTAATTCAATTATTGATCATTAGACTATGAAAATCCCTACCTTATGTTGATATCTTTATCAAGATTATTAATAATTAATCCTTGATTGATTAACTGAAAAATTTTCTAGTTAAACCTCATAAGATTGTATTAATCAGCTTGTGAATTTCACTATTACTTTTGACTATATTTCAGAAGATTTATATTGATCTATCTCTAAGTCTGCATGTAACTCCTTCTAATTATCATTTATATATTCATATAACATGATTTCTCAATATTAATTATATGAAATCATACATTGAACTAATACTTTAGACATATTAATTCAAGAATAAAAATGCATAGTTGAATTGCAACGAATCAACAATCAAATTGCATTAGATAAATAATTAAATTACAAGATCAATCCCAACTTAGATTTATCATACCTAGGCACCAAAAAAATTTAGTTCATAAATATAAAAAATAAAACCAACACAAAAAATTTAGAACTATAATTAAAAAAGAAAAAGTCCCATTATCTATATATATTCCCTTTTCTCTAATATATTCTACTCAAAACTTCAACAAAAATTTGTTCTCTATCAGATCTTTGAAGAAATCTTCGTGTTCCTGCTATCCTAGGTTCAAAAGTGTGTCTTAAACTCTAAGTTTGCTTCGAACTTAACTATAATTTTTGCTCTAATGTCTTCTCCTTTTAATTAGTCTTTATAATAGCCTTTTATAGTGTAAAATTAGAGTTTTTGGAGTGGAACGACCTAAAAACTCTTCAAAATCATATATATACTCATTTCCAAAAGCTTATATAGGCAATTGAAATGGTTGTGTATGTGACTTATAATAGCGTGTCACCTTCATATGGATGAAACAATTCTTTGAGGCTATATATGCTTACAGGGACTTACAAGGTTCCTCATATGGTTGTTTAAATTACTTACACAAGCATATATTTCATGACACAAGCATATCCCCCCAAAGTACTTCCTATTCTTTTATTTTCTATCCCTATTACGCCCAAATTCTTCTCCTTTTGATCTATGAAGGCATGTGAGACATAATAACTTATTAGAGACAAAACAAGTACTACAAACAATTAAAACTCTCAAATAATGAAGAAAAAATTACTAAATATAAAATAAAAATATAGTTTATCAAGCATTCATCAATGTCCCTTAGAGGTTATTATGGAGCTTTTCTACAAGAATGTAGTGAAATACTTCAAAGTTCTAACGGATATGATGAGGTATGATTTGTTTTACTAGACAATTTTAAATGTCTCTTTTTAATATGATAAGGTGTGACTTGAAGTTTTCCACTACAAATCACCCATAAATGCATGGCTAAAGGGAGAGGATTAATAACTTGTTGAAGGAATACTTGTGACATTATATAAGAATAAGTAAATGAAATTGACTAAGTTTATTTAGTATTGGATAATTTTTCACAACTTGCATAAATCCTCAATTGTGGAGAAGAGTTACTTTGAGATTATTTTGGGATAATTGCCCTTACTCGTTTTGAGATAGCATAACAAAATTTGGAAGGAAAACGACCAGTTGCTTATCAGTTGCAAGTGCGAAACATAAACTATTAGACAAAGTTATGGACAGTCTTCAAAAAGCCTCCAAACAAATGAAGAAGCATGTGGACTAACAAAGAAGTCCAATTGAATTCAAAAATGGGGATTAAGTACCTCTTAAACTTACTCCTCATATTTGAAATGAATTTAGTAATAAATAGGTGCGTCGGGGCTTAGTGTCAAAGTATGATAGGCTACTTGAGATTCTTGAATAGATTAGAAACATAGCTCATTGACTCATCTTACTCGATCGATTAAAGGTACACCAACTTTTCATGTTAGTTTCCTTAAACCATATCATAAATATGCCACATATCTAAGTAAAAGCTAAGTAAAAAGGGCCCTATCATTTATAAGGAAATTGTTGGATGACCAAATTGAGAAGATTTTAGATCATCAAGCAATGAGGCAGCATAAGAAGAATCAAAGAATGTAACTCTTGATTCGGTGGAAGAATAAGTCAATCTCAAAGCCTAATTAAAAGAAAAACAACCTTGTGACAATTAAAAGACTAGGTAAATGACTACCTTCAACGAGGGCATCATATCATGTATTATGAGTAGATTATGAGCCCCTTAACATATGCAAGACCATTTTACTAGCCATAAGTGGGCCTTACCTAATATCTAGCAAGGATAAGCTTGAGGAAGGCATATTAAAGGAGTTAAGGTGACTTAACCAGGTGGAATCAAGTATGGTTCAACTTTGGCTAAGCTTTGAAAAATCATAGGGCATTGATTGGCTGGGTAAGTTAGACTTTCCTTGCACTTTCTTATTAGGATAAGAATGAATTTATGCTTAAAAGATATACTTTAAACAAATGGAATATACCATGGGTGTGCATCAGTTAAACCATGTGCAAATTAGCTCGAAACTTGTCTAACTTTCACTTTTGGATGAAGACCAAAGGTGATGTAGCAAAGTCAAGGGGATGAATCATGAAGAAAGTCTGATGACATGAAAAAGACATGGGTATTATGTCTTAACTTCATTTATCACATGTTTCTTTTGCCTAGAAGTTAATAGGTGATAAATTATGTAAACTACCTACTAAACTAGTGTTTAAAGTGGTTGGGAATGTCAACCACTAACTAAGTTAACAGATTAGCAGCATTATGTCCACATTTTTATACGCTTGCCCAATAAGTCTCTAAATACCTATAAATAGCTCACTAGCTTCATTGATTGAGAGAGTTGGAGTTTTTCTACCATTTGTATCTGTTATAAGTAATATAAAGGTTGACAATTTTGTTATCAAACTTTGCATATCTTTCTCTTACTATTGCTACCCATTTTCTCTTTTTGGCTTAGTGAATTACGTTGGTTTGGTTTGGCTTTTGTGGGAAACACTTAAACATGTTCACACCGTACTTAAACTTTGGCACATTTTGGTGTGAACTTGAAATTTGTTAAAAAATTTAACATCTATAACATCATAAACACAACCTTATGAAACACTTCCTCTAAGAAAGACAACTAGATAGTATTCTTTACCTAAATCATAAAATTCATCAATTTTAAGTCCTTATTTTCTACTTTGATTCGTCCTCATGTTTAAGATTCAACCATATATATCATCTATTACCTTGAGAAGAGGCATAAAATTAACCATTTCGATATCATTCTTAATCTTTATATGCAAAACCCTCAGGCTCCTCACAATCAAGGTGCCAAAAATATAAATGGAATTTGAGACCATTGTCTCTCAATGAGCAACTAATAATTTGAGGAAGAAGTGGAATCTAATAAAACATAATAATTTTGATTATAGTCAAATTTTATTACCATTAATTTTCATATAACCAATTACTTCACAAAATAATTTTTTTAGAAGTTAAGAAGAAATTATATTAAGCAAAATATTGTTTTTTTAGAAGTTAAGAAGAAATTATGTTAAGAAAAAAATAAAGCCATGCATGTCATGTTAGTCAAATGACAACACCCAGAAAGGACAGTAACCTGGGAGTCAAAAAATACACCTCTAGGAGCTAAACAAAAGATTATCTAACCAAGAGTAAGTAATAATTACAAAATTTACCCTACTAGACTATATCCACCAGTCAGAACATTACTAGAGTTAGAAATTGGTTCGGTATTCATATTTTGAGAATTAGTCAAATACTTCCTCTTTACTCATACTTAGGTAGATCTCATGAACAATAATATATTCTCTAACTCTAAGAAAGGTGTTAATTATGAGGTTGTGAATAATTTGATTTGATCCTTGAAGCACCCTAGTATTACTTTCCTTCCATAAAGCATAAGTTCCACAACTTACCAGCAATTTGAAGAAAATGGAGTCTCCATGATGGGTGAAGTTCAATTGCATTGCCTATTATATAAATGAGTTCTAGGTAGACGGCATGAAGTTAAGTTTACAAAGCATTAAAGATTTACACCAAAATTCTATTGCATAATCACATAAATGGAGAAAATGATCAAAGCTTTCCAAAACTTGATTGTAGCGTAGACAAAGCATGCTAGGATAATTCCTTCTAATTTTTTCTTTGGTTGCTAGTTTATTTTAGATTGCTAACCAAAGTATAAAGGATGTCTTAGGGGATCTCTTATGATACCAAAGCAATTTCTACTATGATACCATTGACTTTCTACTTTTGAATAGATCAAGGCAAGAGTTATTAGTAAACATTTTACAATTGTGGTGAACTCATTCGGTTTTTTCATCCTCGTTAAAGAGAAGTGGATAAGATGGAGTGTGATTCATAATAGGGAAAAGAGTCTTGATTCTACTATTCCATTCTCCTTCTAATATCACTCTATTTACTTTTGCAATGGGGCGAATAATTAGTTTCATGTGATTTAGATGCGTGATGTTGTGTACCAAGGTCATTCCAAAACCAAGTTTGCATTCCATTCCCCACCTTAGTAGCAAAATTCATTTCCTTTCTTAGCTTTAGAATCTAATTAAAGAACCAAGAAAAGGATTAGTTTACCTTAATGATCCAAAAGCTTTGTTCTTTTATTATGTAAGTATAAACTAATTTGATCCATATTAATTAAGCATTAATGAATAGTTTCCAAATTCTTTTAGCTAACAACATTTTGTTTTTATCCCTTATATAAGACAGTCCCTAACCTCTCTCAATAATTTGAGCATAAACATCAGACCATCTAATCTTTGCATTTTGATGTTTTTCAACCATCGCCTTCTATAGGAAGTTCTTTAACATTTTTTTTCTAATATCTTTCACAAGCTTTTGAGGAAGAAACAAGTGTGAGCTCCAATGCATATAAAGGCTATTCAAGATTGATAAAATTAGTTATAACTTGTTGATATAGAAGATGAAACAGTTGTTCCAGTGGTTGATATTTTTTTTCTGATCGCATCAAAAGAAGGTCATTCAGAGAAGGAAATACTTTTGTCTAAGATCGAGATGCACATGTATGTAAATAACATATTATAAAGATGTAGTTCCAAGATTATAGAGAGTTGAGAAGCAACACATGATGCGTCTGTTGAAATATAAAAGGCACTCTTCTGTAGTTTCACAGTAAATCCTGACAATACAACAAAATCATATAAGGATTTCATAGGCAAAGTAATAAAACTAGAGTTAGACCTACTGAATAGTAGCACATCATTTGCAAATGTCACAATGGTAGTGATACTTGAAGCTACTATCTTGTTTTATTCTACATGAGATCAACCTTAACAATACCTCTGATCACAAAGAAAATAAATATGGTGAGAGAACATCTCCCTAACGTAGCCCTTTAAAGACTCAAAATACTTGTGTGGGTTCACCATTCACTAAAATTGAGAATGATGTAGTGCAAATAGATCCCTGAATCCAAGTAATGAATTGGTTAAGAAAGCAAAGGTTGTTTGTGAGTCCAAGATAAACTTCCAGTTCAATGGTCAAAGCCACATTTAAAATGTAGCACCCCACTCCCGCAAGACCCGAACCCGACATCGATGGTGATATCCGAGTCCGTGCCCACGAGGGTGGTGTGCTAATGTACTCAATCATTCAAAAGTCAGTATAATTTTTTTTATACTTTTGAAATCACAAACACACACTATGCAGAAGCCAATCATCACATACAGTCAATAATAATTTCAATGGCCACTTGGGCCCTTTCACAAATACAAAGCACTTAAGT
>JANVCQ010000008.1:13904793-13917020 GCA_025531925.1 Erythroxylum plowmanianum | reverse complement strand
GGCTCTCCCACCCCTCAAGACCAAAGAGGACAATACCTGTGGAGTGCTGGGCGGTAGGGGCCCGGGGCCCTACATATTTGTTACCCTACTTGTAACCCTAGTCATACATTACAAGCTAATCTAAAGCCTAATAATTCTTGATGATATGAATATCCCATTAATAGAGAGATGCATGTAAAGTAACCATATGAAGTTATAAAACATTTTTTTGTAACTTATTTGTTTATACTTATTTGAGCACAATGGTTAAAAAATGGAGAATAGAAATGTAAAACACACAAGGGGTTTAATTTTAGATAAAGTTATCAATTAAGTTGATTTTATACACATCTATGATGTTTTGAACTTTGTGTAAGCTATTCATTTTATGAAGTCTTGAGATAGCTAGTTAATTTGTTCAAAACTTTGAATTTCATTTCATGTCTTAGTTGTTTATCTTTGAGATCATTAGTTAATTTATTCAAAACTTTGAATGTCCATTTAATTTCTTAGTTGTTTATCATTTAAATTGTTTCGTTTATTTTCTATTTGTTTTGTCTTTTGCTCGGGACTAGTTAAATAATAAGATTATAGGTATTTGATAAGTGGATTTTTATATTCCCTAATTTAAATTTGACAGCATGTAGTTTTTTAAGAAACTCTATTAGCAATTTGATGTATTTTATGATTGTTCATCATTGTTTTTTTTAGTTATGATGGATTTTTAGAACAAAAATGGAGAATTGAGGAATAAGAAAATAGAAAAGAAGATATAGCTCATTTCATCTTTGCTCTAGCCGCCTTTTTCAAGAAAAATTGGCAAAAATATAAGTGTCTTTGATCGTAGAAGTGCTTCTTCTTAGAGTATCATTGTGGATTAGTATCTCTAGGTTTCTTTTTTAGGACTATGATGTAGAAGGATTATGAATACTTGCACTTTCATAGCTTTAATTAGATTGATACTTTAGTCCAATTCTATTATTAATGATTATGATTGCTTGATGAACAATTACATGCTTTGTTATTAAATTTGAGAGTACGAATTAATAATTAAATTAGATGTTGAATGAAATATTTTATATTTATCATAAGATAGAAATATTTAAGAAATTGTAAACGTCATTAGTATAAATTTCTTATACTAAAATTCCACAAATTTTTAGTTACAACAAAGGTGTGGTTAAGATTTTTTGAGACGACTTTCCACGAGTCTACAGGTGTGGCGTCTCATGATAGTTTAGACATTCAAAAATTGCATGTTACTCAGATGGTGGAAGCTGTAAAAGTACAGGTCCTTGATAAAACACTCGACATAGTACTATTTCCACATTATTGAATTTACACTATTTTGGCTCTTAATGTTGTCAGAGGTGGATAAAGCAGAACCAGAATGGCATCTCACAGAATAAAGTAAAGGTGATAAGAACCATACTACTAATCAATCACTCACAAAAAGAAGCAAACGACGAATAAGAAAGAAACACACTATTCTTCTTTTATTCGCTATATTTATTGGCTTTGCTTTTTATCAGTTCAGAGATTCCTAACTAAATTATTAATAAAACATGTCTTAATCATTAGTCATATGTGTTAGATCTTTTTATAATTTAATCTTTGAAATTTTAAATCTTATCATCTGCCTTGCTACTGTTTGACTGAAAAAGCAAAGAGTAAATTCATACCAAAAGTTTGTGGACAAACTAGCATTCAACAAAAAGTGAAAACCACGAATTGCTTTAGTCCTGAGACCCGCTTTGATCTCCAACGTTCATAATTTCAATTAACTCTTTGCTTGATGTTGAGTCTCCTGATGTGGACTCTTCTTTATCGCGTTTCAAGGCTTTGTAGGCTGAAATTGCGAAAAAGAATGCCTTCAGCCCTCGGAAAGATATTGGCTTCGGGAAGTTACATCTGCCCCCTTCGCTGAAATGCCCGTTTACTTCCTTTCCAGTTGTCGCTTTTTGCCAAACTGAGGGCCATGAATGTGGTGGACCCCTGCTGTACCCTGTCCTGCCAACCACTCTATATGTCCCTTTCCCACTTAAGGAAATTTGCTCTGATTGAGGTCCATCATCAGGCGTAATCCCCTCCTCATCTGCACCATCATACGGACTTTCCTGCAGCTTCATTGCACACTCAAGTTTCATAAGAACTTTGGACATTGTGGGCCGCTCTTTTCTGTGATCACGAAGGCACTTCATAGCTGTTCTGACATACACCTTCAAACATTGTGGTGAAATCTGGCCCCTTAGATTGGGATCTATTATCCTGTCAACTGTACCATCTTTAACATGTTGCCTGGCCCACAAGACCAAGCTATGCTCCTGATCCTCCAACTCCATATCAACGGCTGGTCTAGCACACAACACTTCAAGCATTACCACCCCAAAACTGAAGACATCAGATTTGTCTGATAAATGGTTTGTGTGGAAGTACTCAGGATCCATGAACCCAAATGTGCCTTTCACGTCCGTGGTTACGTGGCTTCGTGAAAGGCTCGTGGGACCCAATCTGGACAGTCCGAAGTCAGAGACTTTAGGGACCCACTTATCGTCCAGCAAGATGTTTGAGGTCTTCACATCGCGATGGATGACGATGTGGTCTGAACCTGCATGAAGATACTCTATTCCACGAGCAGCACCAATGCAAATCTCCAGCCTTTGTTTCCAACACAAAGGAGGATTACCCTTTTGATAAAGATGATCACAGAGGCTCCCATGGGGCATGTAGTCGTAGACCAGGATCATGAGCCGAGCATCGTCGCAGTATCCAATCAACGATACAAGATGGTGATGGCGAAGCTTGGATAGCATTTCTATCTCCGCCCAGAACTCTTTTGGCCCTTGGCTCGATGTTTGCTTTAGTATTTTGATTGCTACCGGCCTGTTTTCGTCTCCCATCTGTCCTTTGTAAACTCTACCAAAGCCACCATTACCAATTATGAGTTCTTTGTCGAAATCGTTGGTGGCATTCTTTATTTCTTCAAATGTAAACTGATGGCAGGTTCCTTTCTCCATGGGCTTAATGGTTTGCACGGTACAGTCTTGTCTTTTGCAGAACCAGAAACTTGCCAATCCCACAAACAAAAGAGCCATAAACACGGCTCCTACTACTATCGCAATTAATTCTGTGCTCCCCTTCTTGGCATGCTGTTTTGGAACTGGATCTGCATGAAGGAATTGCTCAGCATTTCGGCTGCTGAGAGTCCCTTTTGTGTCGTTGATCTTGAGCACTTCGATCCCACTAAGTATTGGTTCTGATGTGCCCACTGGCTGAAGTGTGATAGAGAGATACATGTTAGTCCTAGCTTTCGCTTTTGGCATCTTCACAACATAGTCTTTGAACACTGGGATTCCACTACCACCTGCCCAATCAATTAAATCTACTGAAGTTTCGGCCGTCCGGTTGCTGATAAGAACTTTGAACTTTCTGCCACGACTCTTCTTTATAGTCCCTTGGATCTCACAGAAATGGAGTCGAACAAAATACCTGAACCCTGGATCAACAGGTAATCTCCATGTTAGGTTCATTCGACTGCCTGTGGACCTTGCAGTTTGATAGACTTCTCTCGGAGCAACGTAAGCATGAATTTTTGTGTAGATGACTGGAGTAGTCTTGTTGGCAAGTACAACGCCCCCACTCAACACGAATTTGGAGTCTTGAAGCCAACTGCGAAACATGCCCGAGTCACTTGTCGGAAAAATGGAGCTTCCGCCCACATTTAGTCGATGAACAGTCTCTAAAGCAGTATTGCTTTCAATAGTGAACCGATCACGTTCTCTATTTATGAATGTTACGCCCATTTCTCCTGAGGCACTATAGTAGAGATCAATAGGCATCGACACTATCTCAATTCCGTTAATGAATCCATATGCATCAATACTACTGCTGGAATTAGCGGGACTGAAACTTATATTCAAAATCTGATTCTTTTCCACACTTATCAAGAATTCCTTAACAAAGGATTCTCTACGCAGGGAATTAGCGGTAAGGGAAGGACTGAAGTTGCTAAGGATAGCAAATGGACCAACAGTAACACTAAAAATTGCATCAGACATGTCAAGTTCCTCATACATGGCTGGTCTGAACCAAAGGCGTATAAATTTTTGCCCTGGACTAACGCGGAAAGTGTATGTCAACTGAGAGCGAAATAACATTGCAGTCTTGTATGGGACGGGATCAAGAGTTGACTGAGGGTCAAACGGCTTGGAGACTGCTCTTGGTTTATTGGATTCTCCCATGGAAATGAATTTTGAGCCATCATCTCCCATCCACTCTCTGCCGTCACGGCCTGTAGAGTTCCTAGAGGCCCCGCAGTTAAGGAGGATATTGTCAGCGGGGTTGTGAGTCTCTGCCGTCAGGTCACCGGCAACGGTCAGTATTGGTAGAACCGCGAGGAAGATGAACAGAAACAAACAAAGATGGGTTTTTATTGGAAAGTGGTACTCACTATTCAACTTGCGTAAAATCTGCATCGTGTGAAAGTTGGAAAAGGCAGAACAGAAACGATAAAACTGCTCTACAGCAAGAATGAGACAGAGATCAAGTGCAAAGATTATAGTTTTAGAAAACATTAAGATTAAAGAGATCATATAGAAATAATGTACTGTTGGTAAGCATGGTGGAACAGAAGAGTCAAAGCATGCAGTCTCTCCTTGAACACTACTCTAACATCAACAAGGTTGACCGACTTGCTATTTCAGATTCCGATTACATAGCTCATAATCGTTTTTTGTTCTCTCTGTGTATTATTGTGGGACAAAGATTCTGTACTTAGTGCATGATAATTGGTTGATACAAAGCCAACTTCGAAGAAAAATCAAAAAGATAATAGACGGAAGAGAATAGCTTTTGACAATATGCGCCACCTGAATAGCTTTATAACTTAGCAGTTTCTCATTGAACAGGATACAAAAATGTTTTCAGAGAGCATATTTATGTAGTACTAATTATAAATTTGCTTATCATATACAATGATGATTAAATGAAGTTTGCTCTTCAAATTAGTTACTCTACATTAGAAATTCAATCCTAGACGCTAGTTCAATCTTAAATGTTGCTCCCATAGACATCATAAGCTCAAAAGAAGAACTTGAGATTGCCTAATTAATCCTTGTATGTTACTTCATAAGCTTAAGAGAAATTATCGTAACACTGTGTTAGATATACCTTGAATCTTCAACTTATTATTTAGGGGTATTTTTCTGTACTTTCAGTATTTTGTATTGGAGTAATATATAAACTCTATCTGTTTTAGGGTTAGGTGTAGATGAAAAACCCTAGCTGCACTCCTCTTGTAATTCGTCCCCTTTTTGATATGTGGATTTGTGATATATCTCTATCCTTGAACGTATCCTTAACCAATTAGGGTGCACTATGTGTTGTGCGATTGATTGTTACTAAAGCAATCCTTGACTAATAAGTTGTTACTGAAGCAACATTTGTTTGGTCTTCATATAAAGGAAGTTATACCTCTGAAAGAACATTTGGAGGAATCAAACTCTATTTTAATGGATCTTCAGAATGTGGATGTTAAAGTAGACGATGATGACGTTGTCCTAATTTTGTTAGTCTCTCTACCTCCGTTATATGAAAATTTTGTGAATTCTTTTGTTGTTGAAAAAGATACTATCACTTTAGAAGAAGTCTGGTCTAATCTTCATACTCAAAAGCTTCGACATAAGGTATCTAGAAATACTGGAGAAAGTTTTATAGTTGAATTGGTGGCTGCAAATTCTAAAAAATCGCGAGGGCATCCTAAAAAGGAAAAGGAAAGTGGAAAGGAAAAGGAAGTTCTAAGTCTAAATCTCGAGATTCGAATGTAAATCCACGAGACATCTATAATTACTACAAAGAACCAGTCATTGGAAGAATGAATGTTCAAAAAAGAATAAAGCAAAAAACTCAACATGATGTTATTGCTCAAGATGATTCGGCGTAAGAAGAAAATCTGGTTTTTTCAATAGCTGATTGATCAAATTCAGAGAATAATTGGGTTTTAGATTCAGAATACTCTTATCATATGTGCCCACTTAAAGATTGGTTCACAACCTATGAGGAAAAGGATTTTGGAAGCATCATAATGGGAAACCACACATCCTGCAAGATAATAGGCACTGGTTCAATCACGATCAGATTGTATAACGGTACGATTAGAAGTTTAGATGATGTTCGACATGTACCAAAATTGAAAAAGAACATGATTTCTTTGGGAGTTTTGGAATCAAAAGGTTTCAAGTATAGTTATGAAGGTGGAGTACTTCAAATTACCAATTATGCATTGGTAGTAATGAAGGGAGTCAAATATGGTACCTTGTATATTTTGCAGGGAACACCAATGACAGGTTCAACTGCAATAGCTTCTCCTTCAGAGCAGTCAGAATCAGATCATAACAAGTTATGGTATATGTGATTGGGGCACATGAGTGAAAAGGGAATGACCATTCTATGCAAACAGGGCCTATTTGGGGGACACATGACATCTAATTTTGGATTCTGTGAGCACTGTGTTTTTAGGAAACAATGTCGAGTTCATTTTAAGAAGGTTATGCATAGGATAAAGGCAACATTAGATTACATTCATGCTGATTGTTGTGGTCCTTCTTGTGCTTCATCTTTAGGTGGAGCGAGATATTTTTTATCTGTGATCAATGACTACTCCAAGATGACATAGGTATTTATATTGAAGCATAGAAGTGAGGTTTTCAAAACTTTCAAGCAATGGAAGATTCTGATAGAGAATCAAATAGAGAAGAAGATAAAACATCTTCGCACAAATAATGACTTAGAGTTTTGTTCAGGTGAATTTGATGAATTTTGTAAGGGTGAAGTGATTGCTAAACACTGCACAGTTAAAGACACCCCATAGCAAAATGGAGTAGTAGAAAAGATGAACCGAACATTATCAGAAAGAGCTTGATGCATGCTCTTTAATGTTGGATTGATAAGAAAGTTTTAGGTTGAGGCTATTAACACTGCTTGTTACCTAGTGAAACGTTCTCCAGCATCTGCTATAGACTGCAAAACCCTTTTAGAGGTACGGATTGGAAAACTTGCTGATTATTCTATTTTGAAAGTTTTTGGTTATCTGCTTACTATCATGTTAGTGAAGGTAACCTAGAATCGAAGTCAAAGAAGGGAACATTTATGGGTTATGGCACTGGGGTATTATGAGTAGAAATGTAATTTTTGATGAAAATTCTATGCTTCACCTAGTTGTTGAGTCTATTGTTTCAGAAAATGCAGATGGTGTTAATAAGCAGGTGGAGTTTGAAGCAACTCCAAGTAATAGCCATTCACAAGATTCATCGCCTACTAAATTGATTAAAGAACATTCCTATGTTGAATCAAAAATAAAGTACAAATAAGAACAAGAGCGATCATATAGCATTGCTACTAATCGTCCCTGTAGGTAGATTAAGGCTCCTTAAAAATATGAAGATATGATAGGTTATGCATTGCAAGTGGCAGAAGAAGTGGAGTCCCTAGAGCCCTCCACATATCGCAAAGTAATTACAGTTTCAAAATCAACTTAGTAGACTACAACTATAGGTGAGGAGATGGAATCTCTTCACAAGAATTAGACTTGGGAGCTTGTTAAGCTACCCAAAGGAAGAACAGTAATCGACTGTGAATGGGTCTTTAAGAAAAAGGCAAGAATTTCAGGTACGAAAGGTAAAAGATACAAAGCACATCTAGTTGCTAAAGGGTATAGTCAGAAAGAAGGAGTTGATTATAATAAGATTTTCTCTCCAGTTTTCAAACACACTTCGATTCGAGTGCTACATACCTTAGTAGCATATCAAGACTTGGAGTTAGAGTAACTTGATGTGAAACTAGCTTTTTTGCACGGACAACTTGAAGAAGAATTTTTAATGAGTCAGTCAAAGGGGTTTGCCATTCAAGGAAAGGAAGATCATGTTTGCCAACTTTAGAAATCTCTATATGGGCTGAAACAATCTTCAAGGCAACGGTATAAGAGTTTTAATAATTTTATGACAAATCATGGCTACAATAGAAGTCCATAAGATTGTTGTGTGTATCACAATAAGCACAGTGACAATTCATACATTTACTTGGTATTGTATATAGATGATATGCTAATTATAGCTCAGAACATGTCAGATATTTAGAAGCTAAAAAAATTCTTAGTGCAGAATTTACATGAAAGATCTAGGTGCAGCTCAAAAAAATTTAGGAATGGAGATTTACAAGGATCGAAAGTAACGGAAGCTCTTCTTGTCACAAAAAAGCTACATTTAGAACATTTTATCTAAATTTGGGATGAGTACGGCAAAGCCTTTAAATACTTCTTCAGTAACAAATATTCGTCTCTCTATAAATTTTGCACCATAATCAGAAGCAAAGTTAGAGTATATGGCTAGAGTACCATATGCTAGTGCAGTGGGAATTTGATGTATACTATGGTATATACTAGGCCCAATATTGCATACACGGTTAGTGTTGTGAATAGATATATGAGTCAACCTAGAAAAGAGCATTGGCAAGTAGTGAAGCCTATATTATGATATCAAAGAGGAACAACTAACGTTGGTCTCATATATAGAGGTGATACAGTTTGTTTGGTTGTTGGTTATTCATATTCTGATTATACTGTAGATTTAGATAGTAGAAGATCTGTGACTAGCTATATGTTTACATTGCATGGTTTTGTCGTCAGTTAGAAGGATACTTTATAGCCTTTAGTTACTTTATCTACTATATAAGCAAACTAGATGGCCTTGACAGAAGCAGCTAAAGAAGGCATTTGGTTGAAGGGCTTAGTCAGTAATATTGGGCTATATCAAGACCAAGTTATAGTGTTTTGTGACAGTTTAAGTGCTATATGTTTATCTAAAGATTAAATGCATCATGATTAGACTAGGCACATTGATGTTAGATATCACTCCATCCATTCAGAAAAGAGAATCAAGGTGAAGAATGTTGGCGTTGAACACAATCCAGCAAGTATGTTCACTAAATCCTAACAGCAAGTTTAGGCATTGCTTGGATTTGTTAAATGTTAATAGTTCCAAATAGTCCCAAGATGGGGCTGGCAACACCAGAGTTTGACAAGTAATTTTTTGGATCTGGGAGAAGATTCAATGCAAGGTAGAGATTTTTCAAATATACCTTGAATCTTCGTCTTATTATTCAGGGATATTTTTGGTACTTTTAGTAATTTGTATTGGAGTAATATATAAACTCCATTCGTTTTAGGGTTAGGTGTGGATGAAAAACCCTAGCCACACTCCTCTTATAATTCTTCCCTTTTCTGATAGTGAATTTGTGATCTACCATTGCTCATGGACGTAGCCCTAACCAATTGGGGTGAACCACGTAAATATTTGTGTTATGCGATTGATTGTTTTGTTTCCCTTTCTTTTCTTTTCTCTTGCTTCGTTTTCTATAACACACTATTTCCAGTTAGTTCAAGCCACATGGTTTAATCTATTAACAGTAGGTTAAACTCCCTTCTGAAAAGAAGAAAACTGATTTTATACACAAAAATTGCAATTAATTTAAACATGATATTTTATTTATCATTGTTTCTTAAACTAATGAAAAGCTACTACTTACTAGTGACGGCCCATAGTTGATACGATAGTACAATACTTGTAAATGCAACAATAGGGTTAATCTTCTTTTCTTATATTTATCAGTTAAATTTATAGTTGTTATTGGTTGCTTATAAAATAAACTATCCAATATGTGTAATAATTTATCAAATATTATATGTTAAATAAATTATTTAATAAATTAACAAAAACATATTTAATATAAATAATGCTTACAAATTTTAAAATGTATTACAATTTTTTAAAATTGTAATTCTTTTAATACCAACTTTAACTTTCTGTATCAAAGATTTCTAGGAAGTTAGTTTCCACTTGGATCACCACCTAGGGCATCACGAATTTCATTATTAAAAACTTGAAGAATATTCATGACAATTGAGGATGTGTCATACACTCATATTTTCATATATCTTTTGGATTTAATTCAAAGTTATTTGCATTCATTTTACATTCACCCATAGCTGATTTATCATGTTTTAGTATTATTAGAGTTTCGTTGACGTAAAATGCATAAATGAAACAAATAGACTTGAATTGCACTATTTTTGAATTTCTGGCAGACTTGACTTCTAGTTATTGTGGAATTTTTATCTCAAAATTGGTTTAGCCAAAAATTCTGAAATTTCATACTTAAATTCTTGACTCATTGACGGATGTTTTGGGACTAATTGCATATTTTTCTTAGTTGGAATTCAAGAGAAACAAATTTCCAAACTTGCGTCAGATTTTTGGATCTCCAAAATCACCTTTCGACGATTTTTCAATCTTAACTTTTGACTCAGATGGTTGAATTCAGTGATTCAAGTCTCAAATTGAAGCTAACTCAAAGAAAAAGCTATTGATAAATTTTAAGCTCCTAAATCGTCACCATTTGATTTTTATACACAGTCAAACTTGACCCTAGTGTATTGTCAAAAACGCAGTTCTAAGCTAACAAAACTTCATTCGATTTTCAAAGCACTTGGATGACATGGCAAGACTCCATTGGTTACTTAAAGATGAGTCAAAGTTCACCTCATGGAAGCCATGGCACTTTGGGGGGCTGGTTAGGCAGATGCTAAAGGGGGATTGCAACATCTTTCAATTGACGTGTAGAGGAGGAATTTGTTTTATAGTTGGCTTCTTAATTAGGTCAGCCACTTCATGATAGATATGATATATATATACAACTTTGGTCTCTAGGTGGAGGCGTCTTTTTCCTCTGGATTATTCTTCATACTTCCCAACCACACTCTTGCTTTTTAAATCTTTTCAAAAGGAACACAATTGTCTTAGACCATCGGTGGTAACAACGTTTTACTAGGTATGTGTAGCTAAGTTTTTATTTCAATTCTAAAGGGTAATACCCTTCGAACCTATATTAAATCATGAGGATTTAATCTTAATCGATTCTTGTGCTTGTGATTTGCAAACATGTGTTTGAATTCTGATCCTTTAATGGCTAATCTGAACTCATAAATCTTAAAATTCGAATTTAAGGTTTATAAGGGATTTTTGGACGCTATTTGATTAATTGATGGTAGTAGTTGCCAAATTAATTGATTTATAACTAGGTTGTTGATAGTAGTTATCAAACCTAATATGAGAGAATTTAAACTTTGTCTTAAACTGATGATAATAGTTATCGAAGTTTTAAAGGCAAGATCATTAAACCGACTATAGTAACGCTCGTACGCGACATAGGTGGATTAGTAGTTATGAATCCTATGATTGTTCGCAATGATTTGTTTTCTTAGTAGTTAAGAAGCATAAAAATAGTAAGTGGGTGATTCGTGATTATGTAACACAGTACACAAATAAATCCTAGAGTCTGATGAATGAATTAATTGGTTTCGTTGGCGAAATCCTTTGCAATTGAAGTTTTCGTAATTCTATTTTTTCATCTTAATCTTTCAGCTCTGGTTTCCTTCGAATTTTGATTTGGCATTTGTTTATTTTCATGTTCTTTAAATTCTGAATTGTTGAGATCAAAAACCCCCCAACCATTTATTTTCGTGCATTGTTTTGAGATCAATTTAGTTGATTTTGTTCGATTGTTGTTTGTGTCAAATTTGATTCGATTCGCGTTAAAATATCTTTTGATTTCTGTTTTCCATTAATTGTTTATGTTTTCTGGTTCAGTTAGTAGTTTGCATTTGATACCTAATCATTTAGGTTAGATTGCATTTTAGATAATAAATTTTTTTTTCGTTTCTGTTTTTGTGTTGGTTTTCATGAAAGAAATTTCGTTGACAAGTTTGACGATAGTTAGTATTCCATTATCAGATCTTTGAGGGAACGATCCCTACTCCTATATACTACTTGTTATTCGTGTAAGGTTAATTTGCAAGGGTAACGATGCCTTGTCAAATTTTGACGCCATTGCCAAGGATCTATCTAACGGTTTGCTAACGTATTTTTCAACTTGTTTTGTTATTTGTGATTGTTTGTTTTGTAGGTTGCATGTTCAGCAATTCTGAGCAAGAACTTTCAGACGAACTAATCGAGTAATTCTATGAAGAGCAATCATTTTTCATCAATTGCACACCTCCGCGATCACCCCTCCTTGAACTGTGCACGTTGCGCAAGGTGAATGTTGGGCCCCATCTTCGAAGCCCAACATTCGAAAGCATGAAAGCATGCTCTGATACCAAACAATGTTGGACCCCATCTCCGAGGCCCAACATTCAG
>JANVCQ010000008.1:13855138-13867193 GCA_025531925.1 Erythroxylum plowmanianum | reverse complement strand
GCGTTGATGAATCAGGAAAATACCAAAATACAACAGGAAAGTGAAATTGGAAACTGAAAGAATATCCATGGAGGCAGTAGATGATGAAGAGATTGAAGCAACTGCGCTGCGAGTGAACTGAACAGAAAGAAGCAAAAGTAAAGGAGTTATTGTGGAGGGCAGTAATTGGAACCTTTCAAAAGTCTTTAGTGGAAGACCTCGTGCTCCACTCTTAGACTTGGAAAGTCACGAGTTATGTTCCCACCTAGCACTGCGAAGGCCCCGATCTTATCCGTTTCATCAATCCTTTAAGCTCAAGTAGCGTCAAAGTAAACATAATTTTCGTCAAAAAAAAAAAAAAGTAAACATAATTAGTTTCTTTTTTTAATGTACCAATTGATAATAAGTGGCAGAAATTTTCAAAAGGATAGCCCAACTTGATAATAAGTCGCAATTTTTCAAACGGCTGATTATACGTGACAAATTTCAAATGGATAGCCCCACTTGATAATTTTGCTTTCCTGTTTTCTGTCTTGTAGTCCCACACTGGTCCTCGGTATTGCCAAATTGGACTTTTTTTTTTGAGTTACCCACGAATTTTTAAAGAGGATCTTAATTATGGAAAGACACCTTTAAGCCATTCACACTTAGGCTAATCTCCGTTCAAGTCGGGTAGGTCTTTTGTGAGAGGTAAAACTTTAGCCCAAAATTTTAAACGGCTGCATACATGAGGACGCAGATCTTATGTGCCAATTCCAACCCTATAACTCTATCTTATTGTTAAATTTGTATAAAAGTGAAAGAAACTTCTTAAATAGCAAAGAGGATCTGACTCCGTCATAAAGGGTTGCTTAAATTATATCCTCAACTTTGTTGTTGTATCCTAGTTTGTAAATCTGGATCTCCACGTGCTTTGAATACAAAAGGAATCAATAAACGGTATCCTCCACAGTGTCGAACGTTTTGGAACATTCACAATAGTTCTCAAATTTTCTAAATTAATTTGTTTAAATGCAAAATTAAACCAAAACTTACCATAAATTAATTTATATGATAACATTCCATATTAATTTGATGAATGGTAATAATAAGGTTGACGAAAAAGACTGAACCTTAAATTAAATAATTAACATAGCTTCAATTATTTTATTTTATTTTATTTTATTATCATAAACTAAATATGCAAATTCATAAATAAACTATTTACTACTTGTACCAATTATTCATGGCAATTGCAATAACTGAAATCATGAATAGTTAGAATAATCAACATAAACTTAATTTGTTTGATCAATCAATATTGATTACTCATAATAAAAGAACACAAAATAAAAAATCTTAAATTAAAATTAAAAATATGGGTTTAAAACAAAACGTTACAAAGTTACTATTAGAAATTTGAATCCTCTTTTGTTAAGATATACTATATATATATATATATATATATAGTTTTGATATCTTAATTGGACATATAAAATCTTAATTATAGTGAGATTCAAAAAGATGTGGGTGTTACATTTGCAGTGGTAAAAAGAATTCGACTACAATTTAAATTGTTTCCCTGCTGGATATGTTGGAAAATTAAAGTCGTTACTGTGAGATTTTGTGGACTTTGTGGATTGAAGAAAATCATGGGATGAGGTTGTTGTGTGACTGAAGTCAGTGTGGTGGTTGCATGGGTGAAGTGGGACTCTATTTGGTTGTATGGATTGTACACGTTTCTATCAACAACCGTAGTCAATTCTAGTTTAGCAAGGAACAACGTGGTGTTGCGTGTGTGAGAAAATTGATTATTGAATTAACACTGCAGCAGTGGTGCATGTTGCATGAGAGAGTTGAACAATGTGTGAGAGTGTATTGGCTACGGTGTAGTATTTTTCTAGACATATTCATCTGGGGCTGTGAAATGTTTTTGTAAGAAAAACACCGTGGGTCTTTATCTATTTTCTATACTTGATATTCTGGGTTTGTGTATGATAAATATACATGGTGTATAGAGTATCCCATATGGTTTAATTGAAGCTGTTGAAGTTGAGATGAATCGTTTCAATTAAAGGATTATTTCGAGAAGCTGAAACCATAGGGAAGTCTTTTTCTTATCTCAAGTATATTGTTGTTCAGTTCTTAGTTGATTAAATACTTGAGTTATTTTATTAATTGTTGTTTGAGTGAAAGTAGTTAGAAAAATCCTCTGATGAGGTTAACACGAGTAGGTTGGGTTATTGGGTGTGAAAATCTTTCACGAAAAGTGAGATCGAGAGATAGTTACAAGGATTGAGTGGTGTTGCTTTAATATGACCTTGTGTAAATCTATTGCACTTTCTTGAAAGTATT
Organism: Erythroxylum plowmanianum; assembly: GCA_025531925.1. Lineage (NCBI taxonomy): Eukaryota > Viridiplantae > Streptophyta > Magnoliopsida > Malpighiales > Erythroxylaceae > Erythroxylum > Erythroxylum plowmanianum. The sequence goes on along the minus strand of JANVCQ010000008.1, from coordinate 13,864,880 downwards.
AGTCTTGGTGAGGGCCCAGCTGACGTAGACAAGATATGTCGAACTGCGTTATCAAATTTTGATGTTTTTATTATTTTAGTTTTTGATTGCATTTGTTTTTGTTTATGCTAAAGAAGTTTACAGAAAGTTTCCAAAATAATTAACACCGTTGGTTTTTCAATTGATATCAGAGCAACGTTATCGATTGAGAACTTGGTAGCAAGTTGGTGTGGATCCTAGTTTCGCAAACATGGCTACAAGAGAGGGTGTATCAATCACCAGATCACCACTATTAGATGGATCTAACTATCCTGCATGGAAACCACAAATGAAAGTCTTCATCCAAGCTCAAGGCACGAAAGTTTGACATTCTGTAGTACTTGGGTGGACGCATCCAATAATCACCAATGACAAAGGAGAGGTAGTTCAAAAAGATCCATTTGAATGGACAAAAACAGAAGAAGAAAGTGCATTTGGAAATTCACAAGCAATGCATACGATATTCAGTGATATTGATGAGGGATGCTTCTCAATGGTATCAGCCTGTGAATCGGTTAAAAAAGCGTGGGATGCCTTGCAAACTATTCATGAAGGGTCAAAATCTATGATAGTGTCAAAACTACAAATGTTAGTTGTGCGGTTTGAAGAGCTGAAGATGGATGAGGATGAGATTATTGGAGACTTTCATAAAAAATTGAGAGATATAGTGAATTAGGCACATCAACCGGGGCATAAATATTCCAACCTGAAGGGGAATATTGGAATTCTTACAATTGGAAAAAGATATTGGAATTCTTACAAACTTTGAAATTAATCTTTTAAGAGGTAAACAAGAAAAAAGCAAAAGATTGATACTACAGGTGGAAACTGGAAAAAGCGTGAATGATGTGGAAGATGAATCGGATGAAAATGAAGACTTGGCACTACTCACACAAGAATTTGGTAAATGGTTGAGAAAAATAAAAAAGGACAGACCTGACTTTAGACAATATAGTGGGAGTTCATTGAGTAACAATCCAAGACAACAAGTCAAAACATAAAAGGGTGAATGGAAGGTAAGGAGAATCCAATATCATAAATGTCAAGGTTTTGGATACATTCAAGCCAAATGCGCTAATACTTTGAAGAAAAGAAAAGGACAAATCCTTCACAAGCACTTGGATTGAGAATGATTTCGAGAGTGAATATGGCAGCGAAGAAGAAATTGATAATGGTATTGCATTAGTTGCCCTATACAACAAAAATCTAGTTACTTGCTTAACATTGACTAAGAAGAAAGTAACTCAAGTCGAAAAAGGGGGGAAATCGAAAAATTTGAAAACAATTCAGATTAAGATCTAATATTAGCTTATGACAGCGATGGAAGTGATTTAGATGATAAAAAGGGAATATTTACAAGGATTACAAAGCTATGTATGAAAAATAGGTGAAAATGTGTAGAAAGAATGAAAGATTGAAGGAAGAGAATCTTTCCATAAAGAACACCATACAAGAGTTAGAAAAGAAGTTGATGTTGACGTCAGAGGAGCTTGGTGAAGCTAGAATGAAATTGAAAAGTGATTGAGAATATTGAATGGAGGCAAAGAAAAACTAGATAAGTTGATAGAAATTAGTAAGGTTAAAGGGAATCTTAAACGCATAGACTATAAAGGTGAGTGCTCGAAAGTGAATGAAGAAAAAATTGATATGGCCAGATCAGTCCAAGAGTAGAAGCATTGAAAAAGAATTGAAGATTTGTAGCCACATGTCATTTTTGTGGAGTCATTAGACATATAATGCCATATAAGGCTAAGATGTCATCAGTTACTACAAATGCTATTTCAAAGAAGACAAAGTTGAAAAAGTATACATCCTTCACAAAAATTTCAACATCAACTTTCAATACTGAAATCTACTTCAGCAAAAAGAAGTTAATTGTAAGCTCTCGTAGTTCGTACATCAATGAAGGAAACTTTGCAACGTGGTTAGTACTTTAATAATGGATGCTCACACCACATGACAGGGGAAAAGACTTACTTAACTGATTATCAAAATTGTATGGATGGTTATGTGGCCTTCGAAGATGGAAAGAAAGCTTCGATGATTGGTAGAGGAACATTATATCTGGATGGTTTGCCTCCTCTCAAGAATGTGCTCCATGTTGATGGATTAAAAGCAAATTTGGTTAGTATAAGCCAACTTTATGATGATGGTTTGTTAGTTAAATTTACAAGTGATGAATGCTGGGTACCAGTTGATGATGGTTTGTGAGTGGCAAGTGATCAACCAACAATTGCTACATGTTGTAGGTTATAACTACTTGTAAATCAACTACTTATGATAATGACTTTGATTTATGACATCATAGGCTTGGGCACATAAATTTTGATCTCATCAGTAAATTGACAAAATTAGAAGCTGTGAAGGGTCTAGGAAAAATGAATAAAAAAGGAAAATCAATTTGAAGTGTGTGTCAAACGGGAAAATAGTTAAGAGTGCCACATAAAAAGGTTAGATATATTACCTCATCTCACATACTTGAATTAATTCATATGGATTTGGTTGGTCCAACACAACATGATAGCATTGGTGGAATGAGATATTTTATAATTTGTGTTGATGATTATTTGAGATATACTTGGGTATCATTTTTGAAAGAAAATCAAATGCTTTCAAGTCTTTTAAGAGCCTATGTATGCAGGTCATGAATTTGAAAATTTTGACTGTATCGAGAATTCGATTGAATCATAGAACAGAATTTGAGAAAACAAGTTTTAATGACTTTTGTCATAAGTATAGCACTATACAAGAATTTTCAGCTCCTAAAACTCCATAACAAATTGGAGTTGCCAAAAGGAAAAATAGAACACTTCAAAAAATGGTCAGATCCATGTTGAATGGAAGTAAATTGTCTATGCAATTTTGGGCCGAAGCAGTTAATACAACATGCTACATATATAATAGAGTATATCTCCGAAGCATTTTGAACAAGACATCCTATGAACTTTGGAAGGAAAAGAAACCAGATGTAAGTTCCTTTGATAATGTTAGGGAATATATAAAACCAATTAAGTTGGTCTCACATAATAACTTAGGCTATTATGATAAAACGGTCACTTAAAATGGTATTAGAGTCTTTGTGACTAAGTGGTCGTGAGTTCAAATCCTACAACTCACCTATTGTTTAGCACAAGGTAGAGTGAGCCTGTGCAAGTTTCAAGCCCAAAGGGCTTTCACTTGAGGGTATGTGTTAGTGAATATATAAAACCAACTAAGTTGGCCTCACAAAATAGCTTAAGCTATTGTGGTGAAATGGTCACTTAACATATAATTTTGGAAGTAAGTTTTATATTCTTAGATATCGGGAACAACTTGGAAAATTCGAAAGCAAAAGTGATGAAGGAATTTTCATAGGCTATTCAACTCACAGTGGAGCTTACCGAGTGTACAATCAAAGAAACAAGAAAGTGTTGGAGTCCATAAATGTTGTGATAGATGATGTGTCTTTGATGAATGGTCAAATGGAAAAAGAAAATCAACGTAACCGACCCTCCGAACGAGCTCAAATAAGCAACAAGACAAGATTGAAGAATTGTCCAGATCTACAGTTAGTTACTGCTGAGGAAGTAACTGCGCAAACTGAAGAACCTTCAGTTACTTCAGATGATGACTCAACCAAAACAATGGACGCAGAAAGTATTCCTTTAAATAGTCAAAACTTGAGAGTAGCTAAGGTGAATCGAGATTCTCTACCTCGAATATGAAGAAATCATCCAGTAGAGAACGTCGTTGGAGATGTTAGTGAAAGAAGAAAAACAAGAAAAAGAAAAAGGGTTGATTATCGAGAACTTGTAGGCTACTCCAAAGAACATTAAAAAGGCTTTACAAGATGAGTTCTAAACAGAAACTATGCAAGATGAATTAATTCAATTTATACAGAATGATGTATGAGAATTAGTGCCAAGACCATCAGATACTAATGTAATTGGAACAAAATGGGTGTTTCGGAATAAAACAGATGAACAGAGTAATGTCACAAGAAATAAAGCAAAGTTAGTAGCTTAGGGATACTCTTAGGTGGAAGAATAGACTTCGACAAAACTTTTGCACCGGTGGCACGACTTAAATCTATCAGACTATTATTGGGCATAGCATGTCTGAAGGGGTTTAAGCTATATCAAATGGATGTAAAGAGTGCCTTTTTTAATGGGTTTATACAAGAAGAAGTGTATGTCTAGTAGCCGAAAGGATTCATTGACTTAGCCCATATAGATCACTTCTATAAGCTAAAGAAATCTCTTTACGGTCTAAAACAAGCACCAAAGGCTTGGTACAAAAGGCTCACACAGTATCTTATCAAGCAAGGATATAAACGAGGTAATATTGACAAAACTTTGTTTATTAAAAAGTTTAAATCTAATTTTGTGATGGCTCAGATCTACGTCGATGATATTGTATTTGGTGCTACACATCCAAAGATGGTAGATGACTTTGTTAAGTTAATGACATCCGAATTTGAAATGAGTATGGTAGGTGAGCTAAATTTCTTTTTGGGTTTGCAAGTTAAACAAGTGAAGGATGGAATTTTTATACTGTAAACCAAATATGCCAATAGCATAATAAAGAAGTTTGGTCTTGAGAATGCCAGATGTGTAAGAACACCTATGAGTGTCTCAACGAAACTAAACAAAGATGAGAATGGTAAAAAAGTTGATGACAGTTTATATCATAACATGATTGATAGCTTATTATACTTAATTACAAGTAGGCCAAATATTTGTTACATTGTTGGTGTATGTGCTCGCTATCAAGCTAACTTGAAAGAAACACATCTGACAATAGTCAAGAGGATTATCAGGTATGTAAGCGGAACATCTAATTTTGGGATATCGTATACATCAGATTCGACATCTTATCTAGCTAGATATAGTGATGTGGATTGGGTTGGAAACTTAGATGATCGAAAAAGCACTTCGGGAGGTTGTTTCTTCTTAGGAAACAATTTGATCTATTGGTATAGCACGAATCAGAATTCAATTTCACTATCAACCGCTAAGGTAGAATATATAGCTGCAGGTAGTTGTTGTTCACAACTTCTTTGGATCAAACAGATGTTAGAAGATTATGGAATTGATCAAAATGTGTTAACTATCTTACACGATGACAAGAATGCCATAGATATCTCTAAAAATCTAGTTCCGCAGTTAAGAACGAATCACATTGATCTTAAGTATCACTTCATTCGAGAGCTTGTGGAAAACAAAACAGTCATCTTGTCACATGTATCTACAGAAAAGTAGTTGGCGAATATCTTTACAAAACCTCTTACCGCAGTAAGGTTTGAACTTCTCAGAGGGGCTTTTGGGACTTTGTACCTTACATTATTGATGTATTCTTTTACAAGAAAAAGAAAAAGAAAATATTATTATTCAAATTCAAAATAAAGGGGGCATCTTTCATCTGAGGAATTAAGAAATCCCTAACTATTTTATACACCTCTCTCTACATATATTGCCATCGCTTTTGCCGCTACTTTTTCAATTCACAGTCTTTGTCATAGCTCCAAGCACAAAGACGTCGTCGCCCTTTGCTTCTGTTCCTTTAATCCATCATTCCATCACTGCAATTGTTTTACTGTCCCTCTTCAGTTTTCTCAATCAAGACACATCCTACTGCTTCGACTAGAAAACTATATCCTTTCCATCTTCGATTTTGTCTACCACAACACATCATACAGCTTCGATTGGAGGTATACATTCCATTGCTGCATTGACATCTTCCTCTTTATGGACGACAGTTTATGGTTCTTTCACCATTATCACTGTAGTGTTTGTCTTCCATTTCAAGATCTACATCCAAAATTGGTTCATGCTTTTCTTCATCGTGGAGTAAGATCCATATTGTTATTATTTCCTTTCTCTTCAAATTGATTCAACTTGATTGATTGTGGTTGAAATCTAGTTGATTGTGGTTAGAATTTGATCATCTGATTGTGTCTGAAATTTGATTGATGTGGTTGGAATTTAATTGAGTATGATTGATAAATATAGGAAAGAACAAAGAGAAGGTATTATCTTTAGTTTCTGACAAAAGCCAACTACTCCAACACGACGATCAAGTCGATTACTGTTGAATCTGACACCCGGTAGGAGTTTTACCGAGGCTGGGTCCTCTTCTGCAACTCATGTTAACATTCCTGATACTACCTCCATTTGGGATATGACAGATCCAGAGTATGATGTTACATAAGTCATTTTATCTACGGTTGAAGATTCTGCTTCGGATTCCAGCATAACTCACACAACATTTGCTCCACTAGCTGCACCTCCTATGGTTTCTCTAAAGCGTACAAACTCGAGATGTCAGAAAACAGTTCGCCCACCTTGTCGTCATTCTTCTGTCCCTTTGACAGTGGATGATTCCATTTCCTTCAAGTTTTATTCTTTTACAACTGAACAAAAGTGGACAAATCTAAATGATGTTAGGTTTGTCTTCGATTGTCCGATCAACTTAGACGAATTTCAACAATATGGTTTGCACTCTTTACCGTCATAACACTTTTTATTGCAAGCGTCACTGCTTCTGAAGCATTATGACTCCGATCTGGTAAAGGAATTCTATTGTAACTTATCTTGTGACATTTTGAATGAGGATGCTATGACTTATGGTGTAGTATTTGTGCAAGGTCGAGTAGTTCATTTTGATGCTACTTGTTTAAATATATTTTTGGGACTTGATAATTTGATCGGTGATCTTTTTATGATGATGATTGGACTGTGTCAAATGATTTGATTGCTACGATATTAGTTGGTGGTAAATTGACTGCATGGCCATCTAGTTCTATTCTTCGCTCTTCTGTAATGACTCAAAAATATTTCGTGCTCTTTAAATTGATTATGACAAAATGGATGCTAAACACACATGTTGTTTCTATCTATTTGGCATAGGCCAAGTTGATTTATGTGATTGGTACTGGAGTGAGATTCAATCTTGGTCGTCTCATCATTGAAGTTATGTTGGCTATTGAGAGTAAGCCACATTCCTTGTTATATTTTCCATGCTTGATCTCATAATTCTTATATGCTAATAAAGTTCCCAAAATTGAGTTGAGCATGCTTGAGTTGGTGGCGTTGATGAATATATCTTCTTGAATTTTTTGACAACCATAGGTGGTAGATTTGCTATATATCACTTCAGGTCCCTCGGATGCCACGAGGATAACTTCTGTTAATCCACATACAGCTCTCTTTGCTGAAATTGAACAGATTGAAGGGATCGTTCAAGTAGCTACTGATGCTCTTTGCACTTTAAAGCAACGACTTCTTCACTTCTGTGGTGCTTCTTGAATTTATCTTTTTGGCATGTATTGTCTCAAAGACAATTAAGATAAGACTTAGACTTGTTTATTGTATTTTTTTCTCTATATGTTTTGTCGACTAAAGTTGACTTATGCTTGTGTAATTGAATATTACATTGAAGGGGAGCATTATGAATTTCATCTTTATATGTCCATCTATGTTAGTTAGGGGGAGTTTATAAGTTGTGACAAATATGCCAAAAAGGGGGAGATTGTTAAGATATACTATATATAACTTTTATTTAGTTTTGACATCTTAACTGGACATATAAAATCTTAATTTTAGTAGGCTTCAAAAAGATGTGGGTGTTACATTTATAGTGGTAAAAAAAATTCTACTACAACTTAAATTGTTTCCCTGCTAGTTATGTTGGAAAATTGAAGTCATTACTATAAGATTTTGTGGACTTTGCGGATTAAAGAAAATCAAGGGATGAGGTTGTTGCATGATTGAAGTCAGCGTGGTGGTTACATGGTTGAAGTGGGACTCTATTTTTTTTAATGAAAGGTAAATAATAACTTGAACAAAACCACATATACAATGATCTTTGGGGCATACCCCAATCAAAACAGTAATCCAAAATTACATCACATTCCCCAATACATCCGAAAAGAGGCTATAACAAAAAATACATCAAACTCCCCAATACATCTGAAGTATCAAAATGTAATAAGATCCATGGGGTACAATCTATATAAAATTCTATACATAACTGTTTTAATTTTGAGAACTACATCTAAGCTCGTAGTAGAAGCAGTCTCTAACTATATAAGATTCCTTGTCTTCCATATCATGTACATGGTACATATGAGTGCAAGTTTAGCGGCTTTGTTTCTAAGACATGCTCTAATGTATTCTTTCTAAATCCATTTGATGGCACTAGCTAGCATGGACATGGATCGAGACAAACCCAGCCATACCCGAATTGCATTCCAAACTTCCCCTGTAATAGAGAACTTGAAAAATAAATGGTCAACAGTTTCTAATTCAACATTACAAAAGCCACATGTTCAATCTATCTCTAAAAATTGTAAATTATCCTTAGTTGCTAGTCATGTAGTGAAGGAGAATTTTAGGGGTATGTACTGCTTGACTCTCAAGAGTTCATAAATTTTCTATGATGAAGTAGTTCCATTTACATACAGCTTTTGCATGCCATGGACTACTTTCCTTTGGCCTCTCAGTTTTTCCATCAGTTCATCCCGAATCTATGCCAGCTTTTTCAACAATGGTGAATCACAGCTCTAGGGATTCCAATCCCAAATTGATATAACCTTCAAATAAAATTCACGTATCCAGCTTATCCATAATGAGTCTACTTTAGCATAAATGTTTCATAGTTCCTTGGCTACCAAAGTCGAGTTCCACTTTTTGCAAATTTTCAATCCCAAACCACCTTCATCTTTTAGAGTACATATATTTTCCCATGCCACTCTAAAGTGCCGCCACCCCATAGGAACAGTCTACAAATGGAGGTTAAACTCTCCAAGATGATTGTAGGAATAGAAAATGCTTGGAGCTAAAAAGAAAGCACTCCTCGGATGACTGAATTTATGAGTTCAATTCTGCCCATGTATGAAAGGAATTGTCCCTTCCATGAAGTAAAATAAGCCTCTACAGATTTACAAGCGCTAAAAATTGGGCTACTAAAATCTTCATAGGTGCCAATGGAACTCCCAAATATTGAACAGGAAATTCCCCTAGAGGGTACTCCACCATTTTCCTTATGTTCTTTCTCTCATATCCATACACCCCTATTAGATATATGCTAGACTTGGACACATTCACCTTCAGCCATGCCACCCTTTGCAATTCATCCATCACTTCTACTGGTATGCCTATGGAAGCTTGATCACCTTTGCAAAGAAACATAAGATCATCTGTAAAAGTGAAGTGGGTAATTCCAAGCTGTTTACACTTTGGGTGGAAGTGAAATTGAGAAGTTGATATTTAGTTTTTTAACAACCTTGAAAAATACTCTAGCCCCAGTAGGAATTATTGTGGGTGACTTTGAATCACCTTGTCTTAGTCCTCTTTAGCCTTTGAACATCCTATATAGTGAACCATTTATTGAGATCGAGTAGGATGCAGTTTGCACGCATTTCATGACCCACCATGTATGTAGCGCCCCCTTACTGTAGGGTATACACTGGGATACCCGGAGGTCATTTCGATACATATCCTACGATAAGGGCACGCTACGATCGATCACTACATTCCCTTCATATGGCATGATAACATAATTCACTTATAAAGCATCATGAGAAGAGCACAATATTTTAAAACCAACTTTTTCCTCATTACGTTTCACAAAATCGAAGTCTACATTGACTTTCAACATTATCCATATGTACATCATCAGAAACCTAATACAATAGTACTACATGAATGAGGAAAGTGCATCAAAGTTATCTAAACCACCCAAA
>JANVCQ010000008.1:13841042-13854489 GCA_025531925.1 Erythroxylum plowmanianum | reverse complement strand
TATTTGCCGCGGCGAAGGGAGGGTTTGGTTCGCCCCAGCGAATCTCGCGGCATGTTGACTTCTTGAGTGTTGACTCCTTTTGGTCCTACAAAATACAACCCATTTGCAGTATCAATTGTCCCAATAAAAGTTATGCAGAATTAATATCAAATAATGACAAAATACTGACAATTTGCCACTTATGAAAACTCATTATGAAGGACCAAATTAAGTACAAAAATCATGAATTAGGAGTCAACAAATGCATAATTACTTAAGAAAGCAGGGCCAATTTATAGTATAAATTTGGTTCAATCACTTTGTCATGACCAATGTCAAATATAGCCCTCTTGATCTCCTCATCAGTGATTGATGTAACCAAAGATTCATGTGTCAGCTCATCCAGGATCATTCCATTTCTTACCACTCTGAAATCTATTTTGTGCAGAGGAGATGTTGAACCAAGGAGGCCTTAGTAATAGCTTAGGCAGCAGTTTACCACTTCTTCCTGTGAAGTGGTTGATGTTCCATCTTCCCTTATGAGGTGGGAGATAGTGTTTTGTTTTCCTCTTTTACTCACTACTGCATGGAAGTATTTGTTTTTTTTATCAGCCTCAATGAGATGTATACACTTAGGTTTTTGTTGAAAAAAATGCCTTTCTACATCTAATAGAAATTCAACATGCTTCCTCTTGGTCTTCACTTCTTGATTTAGCACAATATCATCAGGCCTATTAAAGGAGGCCTTATATGCTGATTGAAAAACCTCTTGGGCTTCCTTGACCTTACTAAAGATGTTCCCAAAAGCCTCGAAATTCAATAACTTTAGGGGGTATTTTAACTCTTTTAGTTTCCTGCACAGGGTATATTGGGTTGTCTCCTCCACTGTCGTCTGCCACCAACTATCTAGCAACTCTTTACAGTTGATATCCATTAAAACTTGGGAGTGGTCTGATTCTACCTTCATTTCCAAAAAGTGAGTTGAGCAATTATATCCCAAAGAGTCCCATGCTTGGTTTAGTAGGACCTTGTCAAGTTTAACCCATAAGTGATTTTTATTCCAAGTGTAAAACTCCCCCTACTTAGAGCATCTTCTAACCTTAATGCCAATCTAAAATCCAGTAAGTATTTAAGCAAGTAATCCAAGGGAGGTTGGCATCCTAGCCTTTCACTTGTAGTATAAACATAATTGAAATCACCTATTATAATCCAAGGCCCCACTGGATCCGCATTCACTTCTTTAAGTTTTTTCCAAAACTCCCTCTTTTTGTGACATTATATAAACCATAAACAAATGAATCTGTACAAGTGAACTGTGATATACAGCATTGAATCCCCACATGAATGTATTGCTCTCCTATCTCTAAAATCTGACACTTAAAGAAAGTGGGATTCCAGATAATACGCATTCTACATCCTGTAATGGAACCAAAATTATGACAGCATTCCTAACCTTTAATTTTGTTTCTCATCATCTTGCTCAAACTATCATCAGATAATTTTGTTTCAAGTAGGCATGTAATTTTGCAATCGTGTTGTCAAAGGAGGTTGACAACACTATGTTGTCTCTAGGCCTTGTTTAGGCCTCGGGCATTCCAGGATAGTAACTTCATTTTTAGCTAGGGGAGGCCCCCCTCCCCCCTCCTATCCTCTTTGAAGTTTTTTTAGCTAAGGGAGGCCCCCCTCCTATCCTCTTTGAATTTCAATATTACTCTTACTCATATCCTCCCTATTACCGCCCCCTACCTTATATACCTCTTCTCACTCCCTATCCTATTAGGCTGTGTCATGACTGCCTTCCTTTTGTTTGTAGTCCTATAATTTTGTACCTTCTGCTATTCTCCCTTATATGCATTTTTGGAAACCATCCGAGGATGACTCTTCTATCCCCTTATTCCAGTGACCTCTTCCCTACATCCCATTCCTTTAGTACAAACTTCCTTCTTTAATTGTTGTACTCCCTCATTAGTAGTAATTCCTTCTTGAGCTACTTCCTCTTGAGCTGTTGGTTGTTCCAGTGTCCCACCTCTCATCTCTTGATTAGGCTAGTTCATTTCCCTATCTTCCTCAATGGTTTTAGTATCACCTACAATTGTGGTATCCCTCATCTATTTCTTTTTTCTTTTTTTCCTTACAAAAAAAGGGGTTATGTCCAAATTTCTTACAGTGACAGCAGTAGTTATGGAAGGTCTCATAGAGTACCATTTGAGTGTATCTAGTACCTCCAGGCATTTTCACTTCAAAATTTATCACAGGTAGTTTGGAGACATCAACTTCAACTAATAGTCTTACATAGCCTATTTGTGACTTATTGCTGGTAATTTTATCTGTGCACATAGGCTTTCCAATTCAGGAACCAAGCTTTTGATATCCCTCTTTCAATCCATTGCCCCAAAGGTACATTTGGAAGCTGCACCTAAATGGGAACTTCCATGAAGTCTTTGTAGTCAAATGCAAAGCCTTGGGGAAGTTTCTTTAGTAGTAGAGTTCTCCCATAAAAACACTAAATACTGACCTTTTGCCAATACACTAGTTCGATCCTCTTTTATATCAAATTGAAAAATCATCAAACCCTTAGCATAAGATGGAATCTTACACTGTACATTGCATTTCACTATTTGTCCTTAAAATGCCTTCATCCCTAGGAACCTTCCTGTGAAGCAACCCACAAGGCAGTATCCCTATGCTTGCTCAATTTCTGTTACATCCTCTTCCTCTATAGTAACTTCCTCATCTACTTGGACAAAGTCTAGCTACATCCCTTATTTCATCTTTCTGTTGTTCCTGAATAGACTGACATAAGAAGGTTTAGTGTTGCCTTCATCATGCTTGTTTGAAGTTTTAGTGTTGCCTTCATCATGCTTGTCTGAAGTTGGTTATGGCATTCTGTCGAACACCTTTAGGATAGGTTCCTCATCCTCTTGAGTCCGAAGCTTCAATGATTACATTCTCCCCATTTGTATCCTCATTAGTTGTGGATGCATTCTCATCCCCTAGCTCTTCAATATGCAACCCCCCAATGCCCACATTTTTTTAATTCAATAACCTACCTTCCTTATTCTCAAAACCTGAAGCCACTGATCTTTCCCTCTTTTCACTGTTTCCCCTCATTTGTTCTTATCTACAAACACCAGCATTGGACTCATCTGTTGCTTTCATTATCAACTGATTATTTTTCTTCACCTCCACATTGCCTTGAATCATGCCTTGTTGTATTGCTCTTGTTGCTCCATTCTGCTTACTCCTGAATCCATGTTCACTTCCTTGTCACCTCCAGCAGTATTCTGCGTATTGGCCCGTTTTGTCAGAGGATAACACTTTGCACTTACTTCCTGCACTTCATCATCAGCAATATCTGGATTTCTCATAGACGGCTCTCGAGCTACCTATAAGCCTATGACACAGTCTACCGTAATGTCTCTGCCCTTATGGGGCCCATATTCTGAACTCGAGAAGCCTGGCAAGGTTTAACCCTACAATTTCCAACCTTCTATGTTAACACGAATTTCAATCTCAATTCACTAGATGAAGCTAAGAGTTGAGCATATGGTGGTTGTAAGGTATGCGATGCCTAGGAGGAAAATCGCCAAGGGTGAGAGCACTCACGTCCTTCACCTATTTTCTATACTTGATATTCTAGGTTTGTGTGTGATAAATATATATGGTGTATAGAGTATCCCATATGATTTAATTGAAGTTGTTAAAGTTGGGATGGATCGTTTCAATTGACGGATTATTTCGAGAAGCTGAAACTATAGGGAAGTCTTTTTCTGATCTCAAGTATATTATTGTTCAGTTCTTAGTTGATTAAGTACTTGAGTTATTTTTATTAATTGTTGTTTGAGTGACATTAGTTAAAAAATCCTCTGATGAGGTTAACACGAGTTGGTCATTTTATTAGGTGTGAAAACCTTTCACGGGAAGTGAGGTCGAGAGATAGTTACAAGGATTGAGTGGTGTTGCTTCAATGTGACCTTGTGTAAATCTATTGCACTTTCTTGAAAGTATTAATCTGGGTGAGGGCTCCCCAGACGTAGGCAAGGTGTGTCGAGCTGCGTTACTAAATTTTTGATGTTTTTGTTATTTCGTTTTTTGATTGTGTTTGTTTTTGTTTATGCTAAATTCGTTTTTTGATTGTGTTTGTTTTTGTTTATGCTAAAGAAGTTTACAGAAAGTTTGTGAAATAATTAACACCATCAGTTTTTCACTCTTAAATTAGAATATTTGAATTTAGTCACTTATAGCTTTAGTTTTACCACAAGAATAGAAGAAAAAGGAAGAAAACACAAAAGAAAGACAAGAGAGAACTACAGAGAGAGTGTATTGGCATTGTTTCCCTCTTTCCTAATATTAAATTAATCATTAACTTTTTTAGTAATTGATTTAATATTACTAATTGTGTTTGGAGTTTTTTCAAATTTAAAAAAGTGAGTAAAATATCTAAAATATTTTAAAATACTAATGCAAATTCTTAATTTAAATAGTGCAATTTTAGTCATTTAAATATAATTTTAACTTATAAAAACAATTTAACACCTAAAAATTGCATTTGAATATTTAAAATTTACATCACATGATTAAAAAATTATATTTATTACATAAATTTTTTAATTTAAATGTCTAAATTTTTTTTGATAATTGGTAGTACATTGATTATTTGTTAATGACCTAAATTTAATTGTAGCAGTAACTTTCTTTACTTTTCGATCTCCATTTCCTTTTCCACTTCTAGATCGCACTACCTCTTCACAAAAGGCATTGCTTTCATATGCACTTTACATCTCACCAGAATAATTTCCTTTGTCTTTTTTTTTATGAGTCTTTCAACATAGAGAACTAGAAGGTTGGGTAAGGGTCTCTCCTGAGTCAGGCTACATTTGCTATTTACACCGTCATCAATTTGGCCATTTAATTATCAGTCTTAGACATATGGTCCTAAGTATATAATACATGACAAAATATGCCATACGTTGAATAAATAGAAGCTATATGTCAAATTTTTAATCAAAATTCAACAAAGGATAATTTTAACATACATCTAAAGTCCTTTTTTCATTAGTAACTACGTATAGAGGCAAAACATTGAATTCCATAAAATATATATTTTTTAGTTCATTTATCTTATGGGAATTTAATACTCTTTTAGCGCCACTAGATGGAAGTTTCTCATCATTCATTAACTTCCTCCAAGTTGTATGCCAAGATGCCTGCAATTCTTGCTAGTGACATGTTCTGATGCATTTACAGATTCACCATTTCTTGATTGATCTTTTCTTATGTTCTCACCTTCTTATATTAACTTCTTCAGTTCTCAACATACATTTTATGAATGTTTATTTCCAGCCTATTCCTCGAAGCACCTTGGATTACCTTTCCTTTTCAGTTATTCATTTATATAGTTCATTATAATATGGGTTCCAATCAGTAAGCAATTATAATCAGACATACTTCTGCATGTCATTTACATCAACTTCATTTTTACAATCAATCTACTTGTTTGAATGCCCATTTTGGTGAATTAATTTATAAGGAGTAGGTGGAAATGGTTCTTTATAGGACATCCTTGTGCCACTTATCTAACCATTGTAATGCATCTTTAAGAACATTACACTCTTGTCTCCAAGATTTAACTAACTAATTCACTATAGATCTTATCCAAACCTTGTTTACGTTCGTCATCCTTTTATATTATTGATCTTGTTTACATTCCTTCTTATAAAGATTGTTTTAAAGTAAAATTTGGTGCACCTATCCCCTTTTTGAATCTATTAAATTATAGATTTCTCTTTTAAGATTCAATGTGAAGTTGATAGTATTAAAAGGTAATCCTCTTGTTCTTTCTTTTATGTTTACGTTATCCTCACATTTTATGGATATAGGTAGACTTCCTTTTTAGCCTTTAACAGGGTGTTTTCTATAACCATGATAGAGTTTCCAAACACTTTAATTTGAGAAATAAGCAGTGTTAAATAAAAGCTGGACCAACAACTCACATAAATAGATCCTATGGTTCAATGATAAAATGGTTCCCTTTTCTTTGATCTATATGATTTTGATTAAAACTGTCATCAAAGTATTGGATTTTAAGTGGAATTAAAGTTTTGTTCCTTTCTGTATAGAATAATCATAAAGCACTTATGCTATTTCTAAATATCTGTCATATAGAAAAAGGGTAGGGCACATGTTACATATTAACATCAAAATATATTCCTAGATTTACCATAATAATAAAGCAAATTTTGACTGATGTGAACAAACAATTACTTTGTAGGTGTTTTCAAGTTTCCACACCGTTTGTACATTTTGTTTCAACTTAGATAGAATTGAAGAATCAAAGTTTCACTCTATCCAAAGTGTCATCTAGTTGTAATTCATTAGTATATATAGCCTTACTTTCTTAACATGACATCTATCTGAATATAGAGCTCTATATATTTACTTTCATTAATATATATAGCTCTATATATTTACTTTTTTAACTCTATCCATTTGCCGACAAGTTTAGCAGTGAATATAATTGCACATGAGCCGATGCAATATAGTTAGGCCTTCTAAAGGAAAAGATGAAGAATATTATCAAGAACATTTAATGCAATAACTTACCATTGCACCTCTAAATGATCAATATAACTTACTTGGACATTCTAGCATATTCAAATTTTGGGCATTCTTTGATTTTCTTGATCATTTTGTTTTATGTGGAATATTTTAACTAGAATGTAGGCAAAGTATTTTGATTAAGAATGTGTCATTTCCTAATACTTTCTTATTTCTCACCTCAAGTATTTATTTGTTTTTTTTATCAAATGGATGAGTATTTTCTTTTCGTTAAGAGTTCTAATCCAGTACTGGAGGTAGAAGTGGAAACTTCTATTCCGACACCAACTAAGGATAAAAGTTCAATTAGAACTCAAGTTAGTCAATATAAAAGTGAAGTTTGGAATCACTTTAAGAAGACTATATCAACCGAATTGAAAAAATATAGTGTAATTATTCTCAAAAGTTGTATTCAAGTGGTTCAAAAGGTGGAACATCTCATTTAAAGAGACATATGGAATCATATACTAGAAGGAAGAAGATTTTAGAAGGTAAAATATTTTTGGCCTTATGAAAGGAAAGAATGAAATCACCGTAACAACTTTTGACAACCAAAGAACAAGAATTTTGATGGCTAATATGATTATTAGAGATGAACAACCATTGTCTATGGTTGAAAGCAAAAGATTCAGGATATTTCTTAATTCACTCCAATTGACTTTCAGGGTTCCAAGTCGAAATACATTGAAGAATGATATTTTCAAAATGTATAAGGATAAGAAGAGAGAAACATTAAGAGTATTATCAAGTGTTTAAGGATGAATTGCCACAACAACAGACACGTGGACAGTCGGTAACCAAAAGAAGGGTTACATGGAGGTGACGACACATTATATTGATAATGGTTGGAAGTTATGCAATAGACTTGTGAGGTAATTTATATTCTTTAATATTGTTATCATTTACTTTTTCATTATTTTATGAATTTATGATTCATATTGGTAGGCTTTTTCATGATAGGTTCATTTATATGCCGACATTGCATACAAATGAAAATTTGGCAAATGTGTTAAAAGACTATTTGATGAATTTGAACATCGATAACAAAGTATCCTCCATCATAGTCGATAATTGTAGTGCAAATGATGCTATGATTGAGAAGTTGAAGGGCAAGATGCAGGTTGGGAGCCTATTGTTAAGTCAAGAAGACTTCACGTCTATTAATTTTGATGACAATTAAATAATAATAATCTTAGAAATATGTGAACTGTCTTGATAAGTTTGTTAAGTATGCAGAAAAATGTAAGTGACACGAAGTCAAACTCAGAAGATATAGAATCAGAAGATACATAGTCAGACCTAGAAGATGTATAGTCAACACCAAAAGATATATGGTCAACACCAGAAGATATATGGTCAACACCAGAAGATATAGAAGGTCAACACTAGAAGATATAGAAAGTCAACATAAGAAGATACATGTCATCATAAAAAGATACACATCATCATAAGAAGATACACGTCGACACCAGATGAAGCGACACCAGAAGAAGTATAGTACCAGATGATGCAAAAGGAAACTATTCTAGAACGTCAGTCAGTCAGTTAGTTGGAGTTAGTTATAGGACTCAACTAATAACAATTTCTAGAAGATTCAAGAAGCAGTTTCTCAAGAAAATAGTTGAAGACTTAGGCTATAAATACTAGGTATAGTCGTAAACTAAATAACGTTTTTACAAGAGAGAAAATCTAATTGTACAATACTTAGAGAAACTCTATACTCAAGTGTGAAAGAAAGAGAGCGAATACATCTGTAACTTGAAGCTCAAATAACATCTTTCCTAGAGAAAGAAAGGCTAAAGCCTAGAGAGGCTAAGAAAGTAGATAAAGAATACTTTGTGAGAGAGACCTAAAGAGACTCTGCAAGTGTAGAAAGAATGCTTGTAAAGTTGAAGAGTATAGTGAAATCTCAGACAAACTCTGAGGGCTGGACATAGCTCAAAGTTAAGGGTGAACCAGTATAAAATCGCGGCGTCTATTCTCCAACCTTATCTTTTAATTTTCTTGTTGTTAGAAAAGTATATAATAATTTTTGCGATTGCATTACTCATCGAATTTAGTAAATTATTTTTGTGATCATCTGAATTTGTAAAGAAATTCAAGAAATTTCTAAAGATTAATATCTTTGAAGATTTTACACAATTCAACCCCCCTTCTTGTATATTTTACATATTATACATGATTTCTATATTAACAAGTGATTTGCTTCAGTTGGTATCAGAGCAAGGTTTTCAAAAAAAACTATTATAAAGTAAGGAAAAAGATCTATGGCTGAATCATTTGTTTTTATAGCTGAAGGTGCCTTGATCATAAGACCTCCTGCATTCAATGGTGAAGATTATCATTATTGGAAGGACAGGATGCGACTCGTTATAGAATCCACATATATTGATCTTTGGGATATCATTGAGAATGGTCCATATACACCAACAGACGACGAAGGCAAAAACATCTCTCATGACAAATGGTCAGCCGATCAGAAAGCTCGATTTCAGTTAAACTCAAAGGCCAAGTTCTTTTTAAGTTATGCCCTAAGCAGAAGTGAATATGATAAGGTTCATGGATGCGAATCTGCAAAGGAAATGTGGGACACATTAGCCATTACACATGAAGGCACAAATCAGGTGAAAGAGTCAAAGATTAGTATTCTTGTTCATCAGTATGAGTTGTTCAAGATGAAAGATGATGAGACTATTGATCAGATATTTGGACGATTTCAAACAATTGTTAATGGACTTAAAGCTCTTGGGAGAATCTACGATAATCAAGATCATACCAGAAAGATTCTCAAAAGTCTTCCAAAAAGATGGGGACCCAAAGTAATGACAATACAAGAGGCTAAGGATTTAAGTAAGCCGAAGCTAGATGAATTGCTTGGTTCACTGAAAATACATGAAGTAGAGCTTGATGTAGAAGATAAACCTAGAAGAGATAAATCTATCACCTTAAAGGCTGGTTAGAAGAATCAGAAGATATAAAAAAATAAAAGCACATCTTTCAAAGCATTAAAGATTGAAGAAAACAAGAATGATGATGCTAGTGAATCTGATCAAGATTTAAGTGAAGATGACGATGAACTATCCTTCATTTCAAGAAAGATGAGGAGGATGTGGAAAAAGAAAGCAAAGGGAAATAAAGACGTTTCTTTTAAGAAGAATAACAAAGACGATTCAGAGAAAGAGAAAAGTTCTATTGTCTGCTATGAGTGCAATAAACCAGGACATTACAAGTATGAATGCCCATTGCTTAAAAGAAAACAAAATCAAAAGTAAAGAAAACAAAAAGAGCATGATGGTAACTTGAGAAGATCTGGATTCATCTAAATCTGACTCTGACTCAGAAACATCAGAACAAGGCAATATATGCTTGGTAGCTGAAAAGGAATGTGATGATGAGGTAACTTCTAACTTTAATGATCTTCAGGATGCTTATTTAGAATTCTTAGAAGATTTAAAACAATATAAGATATTGAAAAAAAAATTTGCTGAAAGTTTGAAGAACACAGAACTCTTTAAAAAAGAAAACGTCTGTCTTAAGAAATAAGTAGACGATATGAAAAAGAAAGTTACTGTAGATAGATCTGTGGAAATTAATCAACTGAAGCAAAGGATTAATAGTCTCTCAGCAAATTTATCAACATTTACTGAAAGTACAAAAAGGATGAATGAGATGATTGGAAAATATAGGCATTTAAATGATAAGAGTGGTTTAGGTTTTAATAATAGTAATATTCGTCACAATAAGAGTTTTGTTCCTAACAGAAAGAAAAAGAAACAATATTCTTATTACTCGATGAATAATTATATGGCTAACCTCAAAGGACCTAAGAAAACATGGGTAACTATGAAAGATATAATATGTACTGCAGATCTCGTTTCTTAGAAAAAGCAACCAGCACTAATGGTACTTGGACAATGGATGCTCGCAACATATGACGGGAAGAAGGTTTATATTCCTAGACTTCCAAAATAAACAAGGAGGATCAGTAACTTTTTGGAACAACCATTAAGGCAAAATAGTTAGAATCGGCAAAATAGTTAAAGATTCTTATTCGTCTATTGATAATGTTCTGCTAGTTGAAGGCTTAAAGTATAATCTAATTAGTGTAAGTCAATTATGTGATTCTAGTTTTGAAGTATCCTTTAATCAAAATTCTTGTGTAGTAAAAAACAAGAACAGTTTCATATTCTTTTTTGCCAAGAGACGAAATAATCTCTATAAAATTAACTTAGATGACTTGAAAAGTTAAAATATTTCATGTTTTATATCAACAGATGAAGAAAAACTGATTTGGCATAAAAAGTTGGGTTATGTTAGTTTTAAACATATTTCCAAGTTGGTTAGACATGATTTGGTAAGAGGATTACCAAAGATAAGTTTTAACAAAGATTTCTTTTGTGAGAGTTGTCAAAAAGAAAAATAAGTTAAAACATCTTTTTCCTTTAAAAATGTTGTAACTTCGTCTAGACCTCTAGAGTTGTTACATATAGATTTGATTGGTCTAACCAAAACACAAAGTCTTGGTAGAAAGAAGTATGGTCTTGTAATTGTTGATGACTTCACTAGATTTTGTTGGATATTGTTTTTATCATATAAAGATGAATCTCTTAAGTGCTTTAAAGTTCTATCCAAAAAGATACAAAATGAAAAAGGAATTTTTATTGCTGGAATTAGGAGTGAACATGGTGGAGAATTTGAAAATGAAAAATTTAGAATGTTTTGTGAGGAGAATGGAATTTTCCATAATTTCTCTACTCCTAGAACTCCTCAACATAATGGAGTTGTAGAAAGAAAGAACAGGACGATTCAGGAAATGATAAGGACTATGCTATGTGAAATGAATCTTCCTAAGTATTTCTGGGCAAAAGCTATAAATACAGCTTATTATATTCAAAATAAAGTATTTTTGCAACATATTTTAAATAAAACTGCATATGAATTATGGAAAGGAAGAAAGCCAAATATATCTTACTTCTATCCTTTTGGTTGCAAATGCACTATATTGAATACAAAAGAAAAGTTGGATAAATTTGATTCTAAGATCAATTCAGGAATTTTCTAGGAAATTTGATTACTTTTAAAGCTTATAGAATTTATAATCTTGTTTCTAAATTTGTTGAAGAATACATGCAAGTTAAATTTGATGATGATTCTCATCTAGATAGAAGAGACGATTCTGATGATGAAACTCTATCTGCTCCTTTAGTCAATAACCAAGACACATCACCACCAGATGATCCACCTGATAAGGTAGAAGATATTTTTGAAAAATTTAGTCTTAGAAAAGACTGGAAGTACAAATCTTCTCACCCAAAAAACCTGATTATAGGAGAAACATCAGAAGGAGTGAGAACTAGGTCTAAATTTAGAAGAGAGGCAAACGTAGCTTTTGTTTCTGAATTAGAACCTAAGAAAATTG
Source organism: Erythroxylum plowmanianum (assembly GCA_025531925.1). NCBI lineage: Eukaryota > Viridiplantae > Streptophyta > Magnoliopsida > Malpighiales > Erythroxylaceae > Erythroxylum > Erythroxylum plowmanianum. Next base: position 13,842,494 of record JANVCQ010000008.1, on the reverse strand, counting down.
ATGAAGCTCTTTAAGATGAAGCTTGGATTTTAGCCATGCAAGAGGATTTAAATTAATTTACAAGGAACAAAGTTTGGTCTTTAGTTCTTAGACCATCCAATCTATTTATCATAGGAACCAGATGGGTATTCCAAAATAAACTAGACAAATCAGGAAGAGTAAACCATAACAAAGCTATATTAGTAGCTCAAGGCTATAATCAACAAGAAGGAATAGACTATAATGAAACCTATGCTCCTGTAGCTAGACTAGAAGCTATTAGGATTTTGCTTGCATATGTTGTTTTTCGTGATATAAAATTGTTTCAAATGGATGTGAAAAGTGCCTTTTTGTATAGTTTTGTAGATAAAGAAGTTTATGTAAAGCAACCCTCTAGTTTTGAAGATATTGATAAACTAGACTATGTCCATAGACTTCATAAAGCTTTGTTTGGATTAAAACAAGCACCTCATGCTTGGTATGATCCTCTAAGTTCGTTTTTGATTAGAAATGACTTTATTAGAGGTCAAGTAGATAAGACTTTGTTTAGGAAACATATTAAAAATGATTTTATAGTTGTACAAATATATGTAAATGATATTATTTTTAGTGCAATTTTTAAGAAGTAATGTTCTAGTTTTAACAATCTTATGAAAAGTGAATTTGAAATGAGTATAATGGGTGAATTGAAATTCTTTTTTGGTTTACAAATTAAACAAACTGAAGAAAAGATTTTTATTCATCAACAAAAATATATCAAAGAACTATTAGTCAAATATAAAATGGAGAAGGTCAATTTTATATCAACTCCTTTGCATCCTTCAATCCTCTTATCCAAGAATGAAGCTAATAAGAAGGCTGATCAAACCCTTTACAGAGGAATTATTGGTTCTTTACTTTACCTATACAATTTAGTATTTGTTTATGTGTAAGATTTCAAGTAGATCCTAGAGAATCTCATTTTATTGCTGTCAAAAGAATATTGAGATACCTGGTAGGTTCTACTGATCTTTGTTTAATGTATGAGAAAGGTAAAGATTTCAGGTTAATTGGTTACTATGATGTTGATTATGCTAGAGATAGGATTGATAGAAAGAGTACAAGTGGAGGTTGTCACTTTCTTGGTCATAATCTAATTTCTTGGTTGAGCAAGAGGCAAAGTTCAATTGCTCTATCTACTACAGAAGCTGATTATATGTCAGCAGCAAGTTGTTGTTCACAGACGTTATGGATTAAGTATCAATTAAAGGATTATTCTATACATGAAGATCAAATTCCAATCTTCTGTGACAACACAAGTGATATCAATCTATCAAAGAATCCAATATAACACTCGATGGCAAAGTATATTGAAGTTAGACATCATTTTATACAAGACTATGTACAGAGAGGAATTATCAGTCTACAATTTGTTGAGACGAATCAACAATGGGCAGATATCTTCACTAAACCTTTGAGTGAAGATAGATTCAA
>JANVCQ010000008.1:13795549-13815948 GCA_025531925.1 Erythroxylum plowmanianum | reverse complement strand
AAATGAAAGAGGGAGAGTGATAATAAAGACAGAACATTGAACAGTGTCAATATAGAAACAATAACCATGACATATAGATGCGGGAGGGGGGGTGGTAAAGACGTTAAAGTAACCGTTAGATTAAATGGACGATGGGGATGGATTGCATGGTCATCCATCCCCTTCGTCCTTAGTATATATACTTAATGAAAGACTGATGGCTTATTTGCTTTGACGGAATAGCATAGATATTCCGTGCGTATTCCTATTTTATTTGTTAAGCTTGTGTTTGGTTAATAATAAGCTGGGAATAACTAATCATACAGTTATGTAAACTTGTAGAATAGGTAATAACGTTCTTCACCTATCTTTTTCTATTCCACGAAAACCTATTCTTACGAAGACATCTTTATCCTTCGACGTCTTCACTTCTTCGACCCTCCCTCCCGAAGCTTCTTCTTCTCTTCTCCAGATTCACGGTTGAAGTCACGCTTGAAGTCTTCTTCTCTTCTTGCCTACACATCGCTCAAGTCGTCTTCTCTTCTCTAGATTCACGCTTAAGGCCATGGTTGAAGTCACGCTTAAGATAGATCTTGAAGTCTTCTTCTCTTCTCGTCTCTATTTCTCTCTTGCCTGTTGCCTTTGAGTGAACGACTTATGCACTTGTTCTTCTTCTTAGGAAGGTCGAAGCCATCATCCAATATGATTTCTTGATTTTGGGAATCTTTGGGTAAGCTTTCGAATTTCCAAAAGTCTTCAAATCAAATGCTGGAAAACCTCAACTTCACTCTCATTGTTGACCATCAAATTCTTTTTCTCATTTCAACTGAATTAATTAGTTCACCTGGATGTCAGGGCTGCATTTTGCTGTTGCCCATCGTAACTCATGTATGGTGTTGATAGAAATAGCTAAGAAACAATTTTGAGATGATACATAGAAGTATAATCTTTCAATTGTGTTTGTTTGTTACCTTGGAGTTGTGACGTAGCTGATATTTTGGTCCGAAGAGGAAATTGGTTTGATGAAATCTTGAGACAGAAGTGCATTAATCTGAATGATACCTTAACTATATTTACTACCATTGCGAGAATGAGGTTACCTTGTATAAACAAATAGAAGTTTTAGGTGTAAAGCATGATAGTTTTTAGTCTCACTGTCATGCTTAATTGTTTCTGCAGTTTAGAAAGGGTCAATTTTTGTTTCTGTATTTTAGGAAAAATTTTGAAACTTTTGGATTTTATGGATTGCTACTTACAATTGCTACTTATAATTGCTACTTACAATTCCTTAAGTCACTCTAGTCTTATCCTCCCTTTAGACTCCAACCCCACAAACACTGAGCCTGTCAAGTTTCTGTTTGTCTGCTAGTCTCAATAAACTCTTGATTAGATCACATTGTAGCTACCTATTGTCCTTGCAACTTCTGAAATCTATGTTGTGCAATATATCAAACAATGATGAACTTTCAGGCAATGGAGTTGATCTTGAATTGCTTTAGACTTAATGGTTTTCACCTTGAAGCCTAACCATATGTTATTCATTTCACCTTTAGACTCCAACCCCACAAACACTGAGCCTGTCAAGGTTAGGGGGCATGAACAAAAAAGGAGGAGTTTTACCTAGTTATTGCAAACTGTGGGAGTCAAGTCATCGCCTAAGTTTGCAATTTCTGAGGCTTCCCTTTTGATGCTTGTTGAGTTCTTGAGTGCTTGGAAGAAATATTGTGGAATATATCTCATGAAGACTATATCACCAACTCACCATTGAAAAAGACCAGTGCAGAGAAGAAAAGAACATGGGCACTTCTATTGACCTTTTACCTTATCTTTTTCTAGACTTTTCTTTTCTCCTGGCTTGGTCTTTATAGGTAACTTAGGAACTTCTCAGCTTAAACTGACAAAGTTGGAATTTGGGCAAGTGAATGTCAATACTCTACATCAACGTTGTGGTTCAAGAACATCAATAGGGATGAAACAAATGCAATATGCAGATTTGGCCATTTCACATGATATATTAGTTACTCATTACTGTCATGTATAGTCAATTGTATAATACATTAATTTTATTGTCAAAAATAGATTTCAAGATAAGATATCTTTATTAATGTTGAGGTTCCCAGATATTTGCTTCTTGGACATGAATTTCAAGGTTATCTCTAAGTAGTAGTAGTAGTAGTACTACTACTACTATTACTACTACTACTACTACTACTACTACTACTATTACTACTACTACTACTACTACTACTACTACTACTACTACTACTACTACTACTACTAATAATAATAATAATAATAAGAAGAAATTACTACTACTAGTACTACTACTACTATTACTACTACTACTAATAATAATAAGAAGAAGAAGAAGAAGAAGAAGAAGAAATTTATTTTGTATAATAATAATAATAATAATAATTATTATTATTATTATTATTATTATTAAATAGAAGAAGAAAATTAATAATAATAAGGATTTTAATAATAAAAATAAGGATGAAATTAATAATAATAAGGAATTGGAATAAGTAGAAAATTTGGCAAAGATAATTAATAATAATAATAATAATTAATAATGATAATAATAATAATAATAATAATAATAATAATAATAATAATAATAAGGTTATTTTGGTCTTTTTATTAGTTATTCCTTTGTCATTCCAAGTTTATATTTTCAAACAAAATAGAGGAATAGAAATTCTTTATCTATTTCATTCCTTGAACCAAACAAAGTAATACCTATTCTATTCTATTCTTCTTCTTTTATATTCCTAAGAATAACTATTCTATTCCTTATCTATTCCATTTCTTGAACCAAACATGCCATGAGAGGTAAAATAATAATCTATGCATTAGTAGAATAAACACTTTAATACTAGAGAAAGAAAGTATCCTAGACTACAACAATAACAAGATAGATTAACTAAACTAAATAAATTTAATTATGTTAAATTGTGCAATGAAAGACATTAGTTACTTAATTGGATACACTTATCCATAAGGAGAGGGTATATATTCTTTAACTTAATTGTTATTTTAATCTCAATAATCAAACTTATCACTAAAATTTTCTATAATGAACCTTAAAACCCTAATATTTATTTGATTATTTTTCTTTTGTTAATTAATTTGCATTTTTATTAATTTAGTAGATTAGTTATCGTTTATTAAATTTTTGTATTTAGTTCAGCTTGGTAATATAGGTGATATAGTTCTTATGGAATTATTATTTTTTAAAATGGGTGTAATTAGATAGATAATCCAGCATCACAGTTGAGAGTGTCTAATAAAAAAGCCGGCGGCCTATCCCAACTATATCTATTGGGATATCGAGTAGCTGCTTGAGCTAACATGTGGGCTACCCTATTAACATGCCTAGGAATCTAGGTAAAAATAAAAAATCGAAATTCCGCAGCTGCTGCTTTGCACTCGGCCATGATCACTCCCAACTCATTGATGCCTATGCTGGAGCCATGGAACCATTGTACCAGTTGAAGGCAATCGGTCTCCACCTCCACTGATGTAACTCCTGTGTGTGTCATCCAAGATAGAGCCTTTTTGAAAGCTATAGCTTATGCCATAAGAGGTGTATAATATGCGTGGGAAAACTCGGAAAAACCTATAAGAAACTGACCCCTCTGACCCCTTAGGACTACTCCATACGACCTTGTCCCCTGCACATCGTGAACTGCGACATCAAAGTTGCACTTTACATCTCCATCGGATGGGCCTGACCATCAGGTTACTAGTGCAGCCACTCCTAATGGTGTACTGACATCCCGCATCTGGGCTTGGGCAGTTGTCCATTCTTCCAGGGATCGGTGTGATGATGCCACGATGGCTCATGGGTCAAGTCGACAATGTTGCCATATGAAGGAGTTTCGGGCTTGCCATATGTGCCACAGCAGTACACAAGCCCGGCTCACCTCATCTCTCCTTCCCTTCAAGAGATCCTGCAAAAAAGTAACAAAATTCGGAGCAACAGGCTGTAGAGGTAATAGATCCCAATATGCTCTAACATGGGCACAATGTAGTAAAGCATGGGAAATTGTTTCTATCTCATCATAGAAAGGACAGATGCCCTCTATGGCCAGACCTCGTCGCCTAAGGGTGACCCTCACCGAAAGAATCCCCCTACAAGCTCGCCAAAGAAATTCCTATGATTTGGCGGGGATGGGTAGATGCCATAGTTGCTTCCACGGACCAACACATTCCTCAAGAACCATGGTGCTTAGCCATTTAAGGGCTACTCTATAGCCAGACTTTACTGAGTAAAATCCATCTCTCGTAAAATGCCATATCATCTTATCTTGGTGAGTAGTCAAAGGCATAGGAATTGAAAGAATTTTCTACACATCAATATCACAAAAAAGGCCTTGGATGTATTGTAGATCCCAAGCTCTCTCATCTGTTAGCATTAGGTCTTTCACTTTCATAAATTCAAGTCCCTCTACCACTGGTGATCGAATGAAAAAATCTACATCCCCTGGTAACCACGAGTCTTGCCAGACAGAGATGGTCTCTCCATTTCTGACTCTCCACCTGATGCCTAGAGTCAGCAAATCTCTCGCCTGTAACATACTCCTCCAAATAAAGTTGGGATTATATCCGGTCGTTGCTTCTAGGAAGGAAGTCCTGGGAAAGTATTTAGCTTTGAGAACTTGTGTTAGGAGGGAAGAAGGGTTATGAATTAGATTCTAACCCTGTTTAGCTAGCATTGCCATATTGAACCAGTGTAACAATCGGAAACCAAGCCCACCTTCTATCTTTGGCCCACACATTCTATCCCAAGTTAGCCAGTACATTCGATTCCCTCCATTGGGTTTATTACCCCACCAGAAAGAGTTCATCATCTTTTGAAGTGCATCACATGTGGTAAGTGGGATCAAGAACACATTCATACTATAAGTGGGTAATGCTTGGGCCACTGTTTTGAGAAGAATTTCCTTAGCTACACGTGAGAGAAATTTGTTTTTCCAGTTGTGAAGCCTCCCTTTCAATCGCTCCTTGAGGAAGGAGAAAATTTGTTTCTTGTTTCTGCCTATAAGGGAGGGCAAGCCCAGGTATCGGCCATGATCCAGAGGTGTTGAAACTCCTATAATTGTTTTCAACTCACTAGCCAACCGTATCCCCACGTTGGAGGAGAAAAAAATTCCAAATTTTTGAAAGTTTACCGCCTGCCCTGAAGCCTACTCATAATCTGTCAGTATCTGCTTAATCGTCAGACAATCATCCATACTTGCTCGAAAGAAGAGAAAACTATCATTTGTAAACAGTAAATGCGAGATTGACGAGGATCGTCTCACCATTCGAAACCCCTGCAAGATGATGTCTTCTTCTGCCTCGCGTAATAAGAAAGTTAATGCTTCAGCACATAAGATAAATAGGTATGGAGAAAGTGGATCACCTTGTCTGAGGCCTCGTTTTGGTGTAATTGGACCCACTTCGTTGCCATTTAACAGAACACTATAGTTCACCGAGGTAACACACATCATGATGTAAGCAATCCATTTGTTGTCAAAGCCCATTTTTGCCATAATGAATTCCAAGTATTTCCAATCAATGCGGTCATAAGCTTTGCGTATATCTAGTTTTAATGCTACAGCTTCTGATTGCCCCCTCGTCTTCCTCTTCATCTAGTGGATAAGTTCAAAGGCCAACATAACATTATCATGGATTGAGCGTCCAGGAACAAAAGCAGATTGTGCAGCAGAAACAATGTGAGGCAGAATAGCCTTTAATCTATTAGCCAATACTTTTGCCACAATTTTATATAGCACATTACACAAAGCAATAGGTCAAAAATCCAGAATATGTGTCGGTTTTTCATGTTTCGCAATAAGGACAAGAAAAGTATGAGAAAGGGAAGTAGGGAACTGACCATTTCTGAGCCAACTCTGACAGCTCCGCACAACATCTTTCCCAATGATATTCCAGAATTTTTGGTAGAAAGCGGCATTAAAACCATCTTGCCCTAGTGATTTGTTCGGATGCATTTGGTCTACATCCCTCTTAAATTCAGCTTCAGTAAAAGGAGCCAGAAGCACCTGGTTATCGGCCTCTCCTACCCTCGCCCTCATTTTTGAAAAAACAACCACATTCGGATAGCCACTGTCAGAATATAGGCTGGAAAAATATGACCAGACTATTTCAGCCTTGCCCCTCTCATCCGATACCCAACTTCCATCGGCAGATTGCAGGCTCGGTATATGGTTGGTCCGTCGTCGACTAGAAGCTTGCACATGAAAGTATTTTGTGTTTCTGTCCCCATATTGTAACTAAAAGGATTTACTTCGCTGCCGCCAATAAACTTCTTCTTGCGCCAGTAAAGAGTTCAACTGCTTTTTAAGAGTGTTAATATGCTCGCCCAAATCACCAGCACGTTGTGCCTGTTGCAGACGTTTATACAATAGGGCCTTCTGTTTTTTAAAAGTGACTGAGACGGTCTTGCTCCATTCCACCAGCTCTGCAGTACAAGTGATGAATTTGTCCATGATGGGAACTAGACCAGCATCTGCCCAGCTGTGTTGTACTACCTCTGTTATGCCCTGTTCCAATAACCACCAGTTTTCAAACCTAAATCTTCTTGGTGGGTGCATCTGACCAACATCTAGTACTTGCAAGAGTAGCGGGTTGTGATCCGAAACATTAGTCGGCACGTTTAGCAGGCTATGGTGTGGGAATCTTCCCATCCACTGAGTGTTCATAAATGCGTGGTCAATCCTCTTGAAGATTACATTAGCCGTGCCCCTACTCCTTTCCCATGTGAAGTGCCTATCACTTAAAGGTATTTCTATTAAGTTTGCTGCTGCCACACATGCTCTAAAACCCTCCTGTTGGTTGTTTGGATGCTCCCTCGCTCCCATTTTGTCAGTCAAGTACATCATATCATTAAAATCGCCAATAATGACTCATGGTAGATTGCTTCGGTGAGACAGTGATTATATCATTTGCCATGACTCACGTCTCCTTCTTCTCTCCGGATAGCCATAGAACCCTGTAAGTCTCCAATCCTCCCTTCCCATGGTCTTGATGGCCATGTCAATATGGTTGTTGGAGTAACTCTCGATTTCGACTGAGTCTTGCTCTTAATTTTAATTATTTTGTGAATTAAATAAACTTTTCACTTCTTTACGGCATTTTAAAAGGCATTGTTGGAGCTCTCCACTTTGCTTGGAGTAGACATCACACACGAATGCCATTCTAGAAATTAACTCGCATGCATTTCAGTTTTTGATTGCTGATCGCGCTAACAAAAGCCGCCATGCTTCCCTTCGGTCTTCCTTCAAAACTGTCAAATTATCTGTTATTATTATGATGTTCAAACTCTATTTTATTAAAATCTATTCATTCAATAAAAAATTATTACAAAATTAAACAAGTGAGATCGCACCAAAAGAAAGGCAATATCAAAGTTGATAACAGAAGATATCTCCCTACTGTCATCAACGCACATGTGCTACTGGCACCGAGCGTACAAAGGACGATGGTGCATATGATATCACATTAATTGTCTTCATCTACATAATTGGGGATTCGGGATTTTATTATAATCTTAGTTTAACACTAATTCCACCGTATGCCGACATCCGACTCAAGGAAGTGTTTTTTGGGCTTATCGTGTGTCCATTTCTTGTCTGTCTTATTGGACATAAGAATATACGGTCCAAAGGGAATCCTTACACGTCACTCAAATTGTCCAGATGCAAATAAGACTCATCAACGACATACTATGGTATTCTAATTTCTAAACAAGCAATAACCCTTTAGTTTAGTTGTTTTGTTTATGTTTACCCATAAAAAAACCAGTGCTACAAGAACTTATATTTTTGTCCACTTCACCATAATTAGTTCAACTTGAAGCTTAATGCATCAGATTGTTAAATTCTTGAGACTGTAGACTTAGAGTCCCTGTATATCACATGTCTACATGTGCAAATCAACTTTAGTGAAAAATAAATAGCACTTCTAAGCAGTTACACCTCCCCTAGTGAAAACTATTTTTCTCCAAAACCGGCGTTAAATAGTTAGAATTACAGATTTGCAGACTGTAATGAGCAATAAAAGAAAATTTGTAGCGCAGGCCTGGCCTGGTCAGGCTCACCTCAGGACAGGCGTATCTGAGCAGTGAGTACAGTACTATAATGTACGCTTCAATAAAATCAATGTCCCCATCAGTCTTTTCCTGGGAAATAAGCATTGGCGTGGATCATGCCATAACGTATGATTCAGTATAATCAATTGGCGTGGATCATACTTCACCAACTGCTTCACTATAATATTCACAGCAATAGACAAATTCTCCATTTCCCGCGAACTATAGTTCTCAGTCTGTCGATGGGCAAGAAACAGCAATTGGATTGGACTGCCAAGTCTATGTCATCCGCTGGAAGTGAGAGAGTCTCTCTCCTCACCAAAGAGGTACTTGCTATCTTCCATTTATGTGTAGTTTCGTCTCGTAATAATAACTCATGGCTGTGCCTGTTATGGGGTGTTCTTTTGTGTATGTTATCAAAAGGATAGATATTCTAAACCTCAATTCTTGATCATATTATCATTGTTACTGTTTGACAATCCTTTCGAATAGGTTGGTTCCTGTTCTGGGTATTCGATAAATTTGAATTTTGCTTAATGAATACGACGATCGCATCTTTTCCATGTGGTTTTGGATGCCTGGACTAGCAAGGTAAAAGGGCTCTCTTGCTAGCTGTGCCGGAAAGTTTTGTTCTTGAGATTTCTTTAATTGTTGTTCTTACAAGATCATAATCCTTTTTTTTATTTCTTTTGGGAGGGAGGTGTAGGGATGTTGAGAGTTGCGGGTTGTAGTGGAGTTGATTAATGTTAATGGTGGTCTTTTTCCTTAGCAAGTTCCGCTACTTGCTTCGTGGAATGTATGCCTTGGAAATATCGTAGTTTTGCTTAGTCCTTAATGCTCATCAGCAGACATTTTTTTTGAATCCTTCAATATCCCGGGCTCAATTTTTTAGTCCAACTCTGATTATGAGTTTCTTGTTCTCTAGGGTCTTCATTAGATAAACAAGTAGAAGTAGTAGTCGATAATTAGACTTTCTGTTCTTCCATGACAGCTGTATATGTCTTTGAATTAAATGAAGGATACATTTTCATCTTGTCCAAAATAGACAAATTGCATCCAGCTGGCTAATCTGTCATGCGGGTTGCATAGGTACAAGTTATAGCTTTGAGTAACAAGTAGAGGTCTTCATTATTTTTCTCCTAAAATAGATCAAGGTTGATACATTTCATTGCATGTAGGCACGCAGGAAAGCAAATGAAGATCAGTCACCTAATGGTGCAACATCAGACCTTGAGGTCGGAGATGGAATAGAGGTGATGACTATCTTATGTGATTCTTCTCTTTGTTCTTAGTTTTGTCTGTCAATAATAGCTGTTTTGAAAGGCTAGCTAATGTCTCTTTGGAAAATTCAGGCAGCAAATGTCGGATATTGGAGAGTTTTTTCCCTTGTAAGTTGAGAAATTCTTTAGTTTTCATCTGCGGATAGAATCTCAGTGAAAATTTGTTAATGCTTATCAATCTCTTATTTTACAGGCAAAACCTGATGCTGGGAAGCTTATTATTGGCACTATCGCACTATTAATAGCATCTACATCAAGTATTCTGATTGTATATTGCTTAGTCTCTTGTTCTGTGTGCTTATTCTCTTTTTACCTCTTTTAATGTTAATAATTATTATGACGTTTTAAAGTTAACTGGCTTCCTATAGATTTTCATTTCCCACATATAATGCAGCCAAAGTTCGGTGGAACCATAATCGACATTGTATCTAGAGATATAAGGACCCCTGAAGAGCAAACCGAAGCTTTGGATGCAGTGAAGAGCACCATATTAGAAATTGTGTTGATAGTTGTTGTAGGGTATGGCCAAGCTTCTAGCGTCCAAGCTTAACTGCAAGAATGAAAACAGTGCATATACTTTCAACTAATTCCTTGTTTCTATTATGTGAACAAAAAGGTTCTTCTTTTGCTAATAAAGTTTCCTTCTTTTGGTGCAACAATGGAACAAACTGTATGTCTAGTTTCTTTTAGTCCTTCTTGTCATCAATAATTTGAAAAAGAAATGTTTTAGATTTGTGCTGCAACTTATTGCTTGTTGTTTCCTGTAACATGAAATTTATGCCTTTCAACCTCCATTTTTCTGGTTTGCCCCCAGTGACATACAACTGTTGCATGGCTATTCTCTCAATCTTGAACCACTTCCCCCATAGTATCAGTCCCAACAAAAATAGTGATATCCAGTTCCTTCTTTAAAGAATAGTGACAAGAGTGGTTTATTTGATAGGTTACAGCATCGCCGTTGCCTCATAGAGTAGAAGCATTTATTTTGTCAAGATTTTCTCCCATAAGAACATTACTAACCATAAATAACTTGCTGTAGGTCTCTATGCACTGCTCTTCGAGCATGGTTGTTTGCCTCTGCTAGTGAAAGGGTTGTTGCTCGTTTGAGAAAGGACTTATTCAGCCATCTTGTCAATCAGGTGATGCTACATAATTGCTGTATGTAATAAACCAGAAAGACATGTTCTATTTGATTTCTCATCCACTAAATTGATAACTTTGAAGGTTTTTTCTTAGTTAGAACTCTAAGCATTGCGTCACTAACTAGCTAAACAATGTTAGTGATACCCTAGTCATGTACAAATTTGAATAGAAGACATCAGCATTCTTTTTCTCAATAATGCTTACTGTGACGTCAGGATTTATCAGTGTTGTATATTGCAACTGTTTTACAGGAAATAGCCTTCTTCGATGTTACTCGAACAGGGGAACTTCTCAGCAGGCTGTCAGAGGACACGCAGGTCATAAAAAATGCAGCAACAACCAATCTTTCTGAGGCACTCCGTAATGTAACAACTGCAATAATTGGTGTTGTCTTCATGTCCTCCTCATCATGGAAGTTAACATGTACATGATTTGTTGCAGATGAAGTATCTGATTTTATGTTCTTCCGTAGAAATTTCTTCTCACATTGTTTTTTTTGCTTGCTTAGTGCTATCATTGGCTGTAGTTCCTGTCATCTCTGTAGCTGTAAGAAGATTTGGACGTTATCTTCGCGAACTTTCACATGCAACTCAAGCTGCTGCTGCTGTAGCTGCATCAATAGCTGAGGTTTGTCAGTCGATTTAGGTTTCCTGTCTTTTTTATTTTTTATTTTAGTTTTAGATGTCAGGAACCAGCAATCATGCAACTGACTTGATTGTTCCATTTTCTTTCAGTGGTAAGATATGTCATTTGCTAGTGGAGTACATTACAGCACAATTTAGTCTTTTATGTTTCTTATATATTGATAGTTTTAAGTAGTCAAAATGAATTGTGAATTATTTTGTGATCCAGTATTTCATTTTTTTAGGTAAATCTTTTTTGCCTTATAGGAGATGCATCTTTTGTACAGAGACATAAAGGGTAAATTTTCAGCTGATGATTTATTCCTTGGTTAAAATTTATATTCAGGAATCATTCGGAGCTATTCGTACAGTAAGGTCTTTTGCTCAAGAAAGATATGCAATTTCAAATTATTCAGAAAAAGTTGATGAGACACTGAAACTGGGTCTCAGACAAGCTGTGAGTCCTGTTCTTCTCCTCTTCTTTCCATCTTCTATATGATGGGAGTGCACAAGTAGGTTCCTGAGATATACTGTTCTTTAATGCAGAGAGTAGTTGGTCTCTTTTCTGGAGGACTGAATGCTGCATCCACCTTGTCTGTTATCGCCGTGGTAGTTTATGGGGCATACTTGACAATAACGGGCTCTATGACTGCAGGCTCTCTTACATCCTTCATTCTTTATAGCCTCACAGGTACTCCATTGTTGCTACTTGTAATGGATACTGAAACTGATCATAAAAGAGAAAAATGAGTTAGTTTTTTGATATTTTGGCTATGAAAATGTACATATTAATATGAAGGCGTTGACATATTTGATTGTTCACACAAATACCTTCAAAGTGTAAAGACATGTAAAATATACAGGGCACAGTTGATTTATGCACACGTTACAGGCACAAAGCCATTTTATTCTTCTACCTCAAACAGTTTGTTAAACCAATTTGGTGGGCAAAACTAGCTTGTTTTGAATGCCACTGATGCACAGTCAGTCATTGATTGATTTGGAAAGATGTTTGCAGTATTACTAATTCTGGTCAATCCTTCTGCCTGCAGTTGGCTCCTCGGTGTCTTCTTTATCAGGTTTGTATACAACTGCAATGAAGGCTGCTGGTGCCAGTAGGAGAGTTTTCCAGCTGTTGGATCGCATCTCAAGTTTGCCAAGATCAGGAGATAAGTGCCCTTTGGGGTATGTAATTTCCCTCTCCCTTTATATGAGATGCCGAAAGGTTTGTAATCAGTGAAATTTTAATTCCTTTGCTTATCTGAAAGGGTATAGAAAAATACTACGCTTTCGATTTCGAGATGAACACACGCCCAATATTTTCTTCTTTAGTGCAATTGATTCCAAGGTCCTTGTAATGCCCTTTATTAACAGTGACCCAGATGGAGATGTTGAGTTGAATGACGTCTGGTTTGCTTATCCTTCTCGCCCAGGTCATATGGTGCTAAAGGTAAAGTTTTATTTAATTACTTGAGAAACATGCTAAACATGTGCTGCTCTATTTTGCTCGCACTATTAAAGTCCAACATGAGTCTTACAGGACCCCTCTGGTAGGAGGCTGTGATGTGCTAGTTTAATACACCAAAAAGTAACTATACAAGCCCGTGGACAAGTCAGGAAAATGAATTAGGATCAAGTAATGCGTTATGGCTCATTTGCAAACTTACTAATCCAAAAAATAGCTTAGAATATAATGTTGTTTCAGTATGTGTTTTCCCTAGTACTTGTTCAACATCAGTATGAAAAGCATTCAGATAATCTGAGACTAATCATCTCAAAAAAAATAATTTCTGAACCTCAGGGTATCACGTTGAAGCTAAGCCCTGGATCAAAGATTGCACTGGTTGGTCCAAGTGGTGGTGGAAAAGTAATTTCTTGCAATGCCTTGCTCTCTTTTTCTCTATGTTCTCATTCTATTATTCTTTTATTTTTTGGCCATATGAGCCTTGACTAATTTATCAGTAGTATTACATGAGTTGTGCCATTTTTTCCTGGAAATCTTGCAGAGCACTATAGCAAACTTGATTGAGCGATTTTATGATCCAATCAAAGGAGAGATTTTGCTAAATGGAGTTCCACTAGTTGAAATATCACACGAGTATCTTCACAGAAAGGTATTCTAACCTCATATTTTTTCAAATGATGTGATTTTCACCCTTTAGGCATGCTTTTGAAGATTTTACGGCCCTTAAGAAACAGGATGGAAACTCACTTACCTTCCAAAAGTAAAAACCGTCATTATGCAAACTTGAAACTCACTCATCTCCTAATCCTCCCTATTCCTTTTTTTTTTTTGGGTACAGTGTATCAACATCTAGATTCTTGAAGGCAGCACCATCGGTATAGATTTATTCACTAGATAACTAGCTTTCCTTTTTCTTCTACTGAAATGCAGGTCAGTATAGTAAGCCAGGAGCCAGTTCTATTCAATTGCTCTGTTGAAGAGAACATTGCATATGGGTTCAATGGAAAAGCTAGCTCCGCAGATATAGAAGCTGCAACAGTAAGTTTTTTATTGTCTTATTCTTTTATTTTCATCACAAAGTCATCACTCAGGTTTTTAGTTGTGCGTATACTTACAAAAAAACAACATTGCAGAAAATGGCTAATGCTCACGACTTTATAGACAAATTTCCTGAAAAATATAACACAGTTGTTGGAGAACGTGGGCTGAGACTGTCAGGAGGCCAGAAACAAAGGGTGGCAATAGCAAGAGCATTATTGATGAATCCAAAAGTTTTGCTGTTGGATGAAGCCACGAGTGCTTTGGATGCTGAGAGTGAATACCTCGTTCAGGTTTGATTGGCATTATCTACCAAGTTACAATTTGCTCTCTTCGACCCAATTTAATTCATTTGCATTATCAAGTCATGGCAGCATCCTGATATTCCTCGCGTAAGAAAAAAAAAAAGGAGCAATAGTCAATTTATTCTCCCTTGTAAAGTTATACAAGTGTCTGCAATATTTGATGATGACCCAAGGTTGTCTTTTTAGTTCCCTATATCTTTTATTCATTTAAAACAGCCGGACTAGATCTCTGCTCTTATCTAGAGTGAAAAATTTTAGTCTCAGGTTATTTGTTCTAAGCTGTTGGTAGATACGATCGATAGCAACTTGTGTGTATTACACTGGCAATATAAAACCTCTTGAGATTTATATTTTCCATTTTTTACGGGGAAAGCTGCAGGAATTTTACCAAATATAATGAATATCTTTTCCCACAGATTTTTTTTTTCTTACAGGCGTCCTTTGCATTATATCTGACTCAAACCAATTTGTCTTTGTTTTATAGGATGCCATGGATTCTCTAATGAGAGGCAGGACTGTTCTAGTTATAGCACACAGGCTCTCCACGGTGAAAAGTGCAGACACAGTGGCAGTCATATCTGATGGTCAGATTGCTGAAAGCGGTACTCATGAGGAGCTGCTAAGCAAGGATGGTATCTACACTGCATTGGTAAGGAGACAATTGTCAGAAAACAACCACAAAGGTCAAGAGTAACTCTGAACTGAGGTTTCTTGCCGTCTAAATAAAATGTAGGTGAATGTATTTCTCTTTCTGACCTTCTCTCCCTCAGTAGGCATTTAAAAGAAAGAGTGCACGGGCGATTTTGAAAGAAGAAAAGCCTACTTTTTTTATTAAAAAAAAGTTGCACATTTTCGCATGATTTCCAAAAGGTAGCTCCCACGCCATGGTCAACCTAAAGAAACCTTGAAATCAGGCATCAGAATAAATAACAGTAAGAGTATGAATGATCAACTATGGTGAAATAATAAGAAATACAGACAGCAGCTTGTCTTCCCAATCCATCAATTGGACTATTTCAAGAAGGGATGTCCTACCAGTAGGCATCTATCATGTATCCAATTCCATCCCCCATGGTCCCCTTAACAAGTCACATTGCCTTTACCATAAAGAAAACTTGAGGATAAGAATGTGTAAGGGGGGGAGTGATATAGTCATACTTAAACTCATTCTTATTCCGCATTTATACAATCAATACAATTCAAAAGCAACAAAGTCAACAGAATAAACAACTAATTCATTTTGTGAAGAAAATATGAAAACTCTCATTGATTTAACAATTTTCCTCATTAATGTAATGCCGAAGGCACGATGTTTCCTTTTTGTTGAACGAAATGCCAATAACTAATAGTATTTATGCGAACATGCTTTATATTGTAGTAAGAGAGACGCTTTTCATTATATAACTAGTAACGGTGGACCTGGACTTGGTCTTAATTAATATAAATAACATATAACAAATCTGTGATCCAAGTGACGTACTACGAAATACGTACTATGACGTACATCTAACCGTAATTTCAGATCTAATAGTATTTCTTGGATCCAATCAGCAAAACCTTTTTGTTTAAACACGCATATGGATATTTCCAGACTAAGGTACTTGTTAAATTGTCCTCGTACATTTAAACTTTGATGAAATCTATCTGTTAATGTAGCAGCTCAGCGTCACCTCAATTAGCTATTTCCCCTTTAAACGAAAGGCGAGATGGAGAATTCTTAACGAATCACTAAACCTTGCATTGTTTGTGTGCCATCTTCCGTCAGCTTATTAGCTTGGATGGTGCTGATGACACTCGCAACATTACCCTGTCGAACATACAAGAAAGCCATCTTCTCAACCTCAGTTAAAGTAAATCTTGATCTTAATCAATAAGGACCCACTTCTCCCAAATATTAGCGTTGAGCTGTTTATTAAGTCGATCTTCAATTGTAAAAGAAAAAAACTCCAGCTCAGTGAACTTAGATGCAGAAAATGATCAGTATGGTGTGACTATTCTTACCCTCCAGGTAGCTAACTTGTCTCTAAGTGCCTGCCATTGATGCTGGCCAAAAACTCGTTCAGTAGAGCAACTGCATTAAACACAAATCGTCATCAATTGTAGTACTCACATTTGAAAATTTTATCAGGATTAAAAGACACAGAAGGGTAGGGGTCGATAGGAGAAATTACCTCACAAGCACAGCTTGATTCATCTGATCCATCCTACACTTGATTAACTTGGAAGTTATTGCCTTTACAACCCATAACTCCATCTCATCATCATTAATCTGCCAAGACCCTTGAATGAGTACCATCCAGCTGTTACAAGTATCTTATAAGAACAGAATAGTAGACCCACATACCCGAAGAGTGTCCTTGATGAGGGCATATGGGACTCGACCAGATTCATTTGAGGCAAGATCCACCAATGACATTAATCTCATCTTTGTTATGCAATCTTCGTGAACAAGACCTATGCCACACAAAAAGAATAGGATAAAAGAATACATCACAATATCACATCAAAGGTCTAGCTCATATAAGAACCTAACACTTTAAACCATGTTGGTAACAAGCCTTACCATAACTTTTAAGTAATGCAGAATTTGCAGCCTGAAACTCCAGATAAGCATCCAACCTTTGAGTCAGAAATATCTTCAGAAGCTGATATGCCAGTGAATATTTTGCATCCTTTTCCAGTTGAGCTATAGCAGGCATATCTAGAAGATCACACTGCAAGAGAGACACTCAAATTAACATTCAATCATCCAATTCAGGGAATAAACAACACCGTTAAAAGGCAGCCATTACATGCAAACTGTAAGAATCCAGGATCAGAGGAATAAATACACAAAGCCATGAAGTCCTAAAGTGCACAAAATACAGTTAACATCACACCCATTTGAATGAAAAAAGGATCAAGAGATGGAAATGATCATCAACCAAACCATAGGAAGAATCAATGAGGAAAGGCTATAATCTTCCAAATGCAGGAATTGAAATGACAAAGATTCTGAATTCTTTAATGCTTTTATGAACCAAAAAGAAAAACAAAGGGCAACCAGCATTCATTTTCTACTTTTTAGGTATTACTATGAGGTAAAAAAAAGCTAAGAGAGTCAATAAATAGTCGGAAATGATGGAGCACTGCACAATTCATTACTGATTCTCAATCAAAATTGTCTAAACTTTCAAGTTGTTCAAGCCTTTACCACTTAAAGCAACGCCTTCCTTGCTCCCATTAGACATTAGAAAAATTTAGGAAAAAATGACGATTCAACTTCAAGTAAACAGCCAGCAAAAGCTTAACTATACCTGAAAGATGTCAGGTGCCCTAACAAATTCGATAATTGTGCGGACAGCTTCCTCCTTGGCTTCACCCAATGTGTATGCATCATCACCAGAGAAGGTAGCCAAATGTTTTGTCCGGAATTTGAAAGCATCCTTCACTGAACTGCAATCACAAAAGGATTGTGAAAATGGCACTTGTGTGGATGAATAAATAACTTGGCTTTGAGCTTGTTATGAAGTATGTCAATACCTCTTACTCTCTTTCAATATATTAGATACAGTGAGGAAAAGCTCTCTTTGATCCCTGACCTCGAGATTCCACTCTTTCAAGAAGCTATCCAGCTTTTTTATAGATGGTATTACAAGCTCAGTCACCTTTCCATTCACAGCCAAGTCTAAGGCTTTCATATACACATAGAACTGGCTATAGGCATTCTCCAGTAGATTGTACAGGTTGAATAAACTGATAAAAAAAGCAAGTATAAGATAATGCCAAAAAAATCATAAATAAACTGAACTCGTCAGTCAAATTACATCTTTAAGCGCAATGCCGGTTTGTCAGTTGGCTGTTGAACGATTTTTGCACACATAAGTTTAGACATCTCAAGTACTTCAGCCTGAATTTCAGACTTGGTTACAAGGTTGCAGATAACAGTGAAGATGCACTCAATATCTGCGTTAAGACACAATAAAAAGGTTAATTATGTTTATTCATGAAACAGAATAGGCAACTAGATAAACTGGTATAGCATCACCATATTATTCCTTACTAGAAAGATTATCTAGACAAAAGAAAATATTTTAATACAGTATATGCATCATGTCCTAATGAAAAGAGCATTTATAACTAATAAGGGCCACATTCTTGCTCTAAGATCACTTTTTCACAACAATATTGGAAATCTACAACCTTTATCTGTTACAACATGGTTAAATCATACAATAAATTAAACTTTTTCATTAAAATGTTTAACAACCGTATTGAAAGTCTTTCAACCTTTCTCTAAGAACTTGGAGCTGGAGAATATCAAATCAGCTGAAGTAAGCATCAAGGATGTCAAATCCAGCCATCTGCCGGTCACCATACATTCTTGGGCTTCCACACAAAGGCTGGCAACTTGTTGCTCCGCAACCTGCATGGCAAAGCAAGCAACAGTGAAACAATGCTGCATGGAACAAATTCACCAAAATGATTTCCAAATTTAGCCAGTAAACCATCTACTATAATGACAATTAATCGAGCATGTAAACTTTTTCTGCTCCAACAATAAAGTATTTATCAGTATCTTTCAAAATCAGTTTTACCCTAGAAAATTTAGTCGTTCCGAAAAAGGCAACAATTTATCAAATTCACTAGCAATACAATAAGCAACACATGACAAAACAAGACCATAACAAAGAGTTAACCAAACAACATTCATAACTAACCAGCAAATCATCACTTGCAACGAAAGCAATCCCAAAATCTATCTCCTACCCTCCAACAAGCAGAAAATTTCCCAGCTTTCTCCCAAAAAAACCACCCAACGACAGAGAGGACCATTCAACAAAATCCAAAATAAACTCATATACCCAATCCATCCAATCCCCAAAAAACCCACAGAGCCACCAATTAATAGAAGATCTTCATCCATTAAACTCTCCTAACCAAAAACTACTACTGAGGTATATTTTATATACCTCGGGACCAGCGTCGGCCCAGGACAGTGAGGCGGTGAGGCGGACTACGGAGAGGGCAGGATCTTCCTCAGAGGTGGGGACGATGGTCGCCATTCTTGGACTATAAAGCTCTCTGCAGTGGCTGAAAATTTCGATTGTTTTTGTATTTGGTTGCAAAGAGAGGAAGTGTGTACCTGTGTAATAAAACACAAAACCCTATTGCAGCACCACGCGGGATTTGCAGTAGAAACAGTGGCGAAGGTGAAAGGTTGGATCTTTCGTTTATGGATATTTGAAAACTTGCGAATTGGATTCATTAATGAATTGGATTCAATTACATTACTGAGATTGAATTTAATTTAATTTATTGAAATAAATTTAATAATATTAGAATTGAATTTAATTCCACTGTTTGAAACATAATTAAAACGAATTCAATTATTTCATATGATATATTTATTCTTGACTAAAAAAATAATCTTATTAAATAATAAACATTCACCCTATATTTATCTTTGACTAAAAAAATAATCTTATTAAATAATAAACATTCATCCTTGTATAGAACAATTTATAAACATCAATTTCATTATAAATAATATCATCAAAGAAGTTTATTATTAAAATGAAAAGAAAAAATTGATTGCAAATAACATTAAACTAGACCGAACTTTGAAGATAACAAAAACTATGATAATTTGAAAGTTTAAAATTTCTTGAACGAGTAGTAATTATTTTATGCTGATAACTACAAGACATTATGTTGGGTTATTATGTTGTAGGGTTATTATGTTGGAGTCGTGGGCATTATTAGGTTTGTGGGTTAAAAAAAAACAGATGCAACTTTGAGGTTATTATATTGAAGTCGTGGGCATTATTAGGTTTGTGGGTTAAAAAAGAAGAGTAGCAACCAAAGGAATTGAATTCATGTGAATGAGAATGTGAATTGAATTTACAAAAGAAGTGAGGTTTAAACCCACATGAAAATTCAATTCGTGGCAATTTTTTTGTTTCAAACAGGGGAGTTAAATTTAACCTTGTAATTGAATTCAATTCCTTGCATTCTAAACGAGCTATTAGTTAGTGTCTTTATTGTTTAAACATCTTATACTTCCTTGGTTTGCAAGGTTGCTCTAGCCTTTTATAATATCTTCTAGTTAAATGCTTTACATTTTCATGCAAGGCTTGTCACAAGGAACGGGTTCTAGTACGGTATTTTATTAGTATTAGTTAATACTCAGTAAATTTATAAAATAGTATTTAATTTTTTTAAATTATAAAATAATTTATTGTTTTATTATACAGTTGTATGTTTTAACTCTATCTCCAAAAATCATAATAATAAATAATAATCAAAATTTTAATTTAATTTATAAAATTAATTTAATAATTATTAATACTAAATTTAAAATATATTTTTAAAATATATAAATTTCAAATAAATATTGATTTAATAATTAAAAATATATAAAATAAATATTAGTTTATAAATAATAATTTTAAAATTATTTATTTTAAAAAATAAAATATTTTTATT
>JANVCQ010000008.1:13771391-13795449 GCA_025531925.1 Erythroxylum plowmanianum | reverse complement strand
TTGCTTTTGATGAAATAAAATGAGAAAAAAATTTATGGTTTCAAAAATTAGTGATTTTCATATTGATGCTTTATAATCATGATGCCAAGTGAAGTACAGTAGTGATTGTTCGTAGTTCACCATTATCGTAGGATATGCATCGGAATGACCTACGGACGTCCCGGTGTATACCCTATGGTAAGGGGGTGCTGCAAGAGAAGTTGGTTTAGAATAAAAGAAAGAAAAGAGAAAAGGGGGTAAAAAGTTGAATTAGATAAAGTTGTCTTCTTACAATTGTAGTTTGTCGTTCTAGCTTTCCAATGATATAAAGTATGAAATTTTTGGATATCAGAGCTGAGAGATATGATCATTATAAGTTAGTGATACTGCATGGGATGTCCATAAGGGACATCTATATTACTTTGAAAATTTGACCCTTTTAGAGGAAAGAATTTTCTTTAGGTCTTCATAAAATTTGTAGAACTTTCTTTTATCTTTTTAATGATATAAAGTTTGAAATTTTTGGATGTCTAGATTGAAAGTTATGGAGATTAGAAGTGAGAGAGTACGACTGGAAAGTCGATATCACGACGAAGCGTGATCACGACTTTGCAAGTTGACAGCCAACTCGCGATCATGCTTATGCACAATCACGACTTCTAAGGTTGGAGACTGTCACAACATTCTTCGGTATTTTGGCTATATCTCCTTCATCCAACCTTCAAATGACATGATACTTGAGCCATTGGACTTGCAATACATCAATCTACATCCTCACAAAATATCTTAGCCATCTGAAATCATTTGGGAGAGATAGAGTGAAAAACGTGGGATGGGTCTGGTTGAGTGTGCATAGGTGTGAGTCTCTCACACTCGTGACTTTTCTTTCCTCACACCCAATATTTTTCCTCACACCCATGAATTTTCTTTCTCACGCTTGTGAGTGTTTATTGGTTTTAATTATCACATCATAACATTGTGCTCTCTAATAGTTTATGCACTCGAGAGCATCTTGCAAACTGAACAGTCTTGCTTCTTTTGACCATAACTTCTTCTCTAGACCTGTAAATGACTTGATTCTTCAACCAATAGGTTCCTAACACATTATTCTACCTCTTCATGAAAATTGGTAGCATTCGAAATTGATTTGAGAAAGATTGATTGATGGAAAGTGAGAGAATCTACTGGAATAGTATGAACTGGCATGATTTCACCGAACATGCTTGGGTATTTCTGTTATATCTTATTCTATACTCATCCAAATGGAATTATTTTTTATTTGGAGTAAACTAGAGACATAGGAATACAATGTTTCTGAAGAAAGAAATTTTTAATTTTGTCTCTAGAATTCCAGAGTTTTGAAAGTTGAATATAGAATATTGTTTTAGGTTATGAATAGTCTGAAATAAGTGGAGCATAACTTTCGGATTTATGAACCAAATTGAATAATTTTGGTGTTATTCGAAACTTAAGAGACAGTAGAACAACTTTCAAGAAGATAGTATTGCCAAATTTTTTCGTTTTCATGGTTAGATTAATTAGGCACTGTAGACCCGAAGGTGTGTTTCAAGAAAATGAGTTAAGAAATTGGTTCTAAGGGTTTTATTGAGGTATAAATCATAAGTATAAATGATACTTATGTGAGATTGGAAATATGAATGTTTACATGATGAGGATAATAGAGTGATATATAGGATTGTCATGAACATGCATTGTGCATATTTCATATACATACATGTGCATTGTTAAACGCTTATAATTATGCAAATTGTGATATATGTATATATTATTTAATATAGAGGAGCAATAGGAACGTCAATCTCTAGACGTTGCCAGAACTTCTAAGCATTAGCTTCGGAAGCAACTTATGAGTAACCTAGACGATCTCACCCAATTACTTTTTTGCTTTATATTATATTTGAATTATGGAATGAATGTGATTTCATTGTGTTGTATAAATAAGATATTGAAGTGCTACAGGTATGTGAATGTGACGGAATATATGTTACTCAATGATGTTGTTGAATGTTGGACCTTGGGTTCGATAAAAAATGTGATTTAAATGTGAATGTGCAAGCATGTGAATGGTTGATTGAAAATGTGAGATGCATTCCATACATGAATGCATGATTAGATGATGAGAGTTATGAGCTGAGTAGCCATTGAAAACGAGCTTAAAGCTCCAAATGTGAATAAGAACTAAAGGCTCACTATGTAAAATAAGCCCTGTATCCCCAACGAATAAGGGACAGTATAAATGAGCCCAATATCTACAATGGGTACGGGACAGTTTTAGTGCTCGATCACAACAACGTAATAATTCAAAAAGAGTCGCATGAGTATTTCATATGCATTTTATTAAGCACGTTGGATTGATTGAAATGCAAAATTGTCTACTCTTGAGTGAGAATGTGATATGTGATGAATTATGCAAAGTTATGAAATATATGTTATATGTATTGATGTGATGCATGAATTGAGTGAATCATTGATGATAGTTACCTCATTGAGTTCGAAAAACTCACCAAAATTACAACGTTAACTTTTCAGGATCGAGAGATGATATTAGCTATTAAGGGACACTACAAGTAGTGTGGACTTGTACTTTTGGGAAAGAGAAGAAATGGATCAAAGGTTGGTTAGGTCGATATGGACAGATTAGATAGATTTTGTATATTTTCTCTTTTATGTAGCATTTTTTTTGTATTAGGCTATCATGTTGTATAAGTATGAATGTTGAAACATACATTGTAACCATTTGATTTCTACGAATTGAAATGAGGAAATTTGGTTTTAAAATATTGTGACTTTCCTTATGATGTTTATAAGAGAATAAAGATAGATGATGCCATGTTATGTGAATGTTGATGAACGTAGTGCGTCATTATCATAGGTTATATACTAGAATGTCCTAAGGGTGTTCCGATATGTACCCTAAGGTAAAGGGGTGCTACAAGGAACAATTTTAGATTTAGGATAGGGAATGGTGTTTCAACTTTCTTATGGCAGCATCATAGAGGAATACTGA
This sequence comes from Erythroxylum plowmanianum, assembly GCA_025531925.1. Taxonomy (NCBI): domain Eukaryota; kingdom Viridiplantae; phylum Streptophyta; class Magnoliopsida; order Malpighiales; family Erythroxylaceae; genus Erythroxylum; species Erythroxylum plowmanianum. The sequence goes on along the minus strand of JANVCQ010000008.1, from coordinate 13,792,442 downwards.
AGGATCTTGCTTCCCCAAGAATTATCAGTGGGTCAGAAATCCCAATGCATGTAAAAGTAGCTAATCTTGTCCATGACAATGGTTAGAACTAGCAAGATGCGACAATTGAGGCCATTCGTATGCTAGAACCATTAACTTATCAACCTGATGAGTCCCAACTAGATAGGTTAGAATGGATTCCTGGCCCCACAAAAGCTTACACCAATGCATCAGCATACACCCTGATGAGACCTCCTTCTTCGATATTACCTTGGTGTAAATTGGTGTGGCATCAAGGTACAAACCCAAGGTATGCTTTTATCTTGTGGTTAGCTTTTCTTAATAAGCTACAAACAAGACATCAGCTACTTTATACCTTTATTCCTTACCATTGTTCACTATGCTCTTCGGATAATGAATCCATTAGCCATATCTTCTTTTAATGCTACTTTTCGAAATCAGTTTGGCTACACTGCCTTAATCACTTTCAAATGGAAATACTAAATCTACCAAATCTTCAATCCATCCAAAATTGGTTCAACCAAAGCCAAAGCCACCAAAACACTAACCTACACACATTTTCTATCCTGATATCTATTGTTGTTTATAACTTATGGTCTGAGAGAAACCTCATAACATTCAAAGACAAAGCCATGGAAGTGGGGAGTTTCAACACTAAAGTAATCTTCCAAGTAATGGAGCAGCTATGCTCAAACACTGAGAGTAGGTAAATTGAGATTCTGGTTACTGTCATTTACTCTGTTTTGTAGGTACTGTTTGAGTCGGTCACTCATAAGCACTGTCCCTCATTGGAAATTAATTCAATGATGATCCCAACAATGAAAGATGGGATGATAATCAAATGACAAGCACATAAATTGTAAAACCTTGGAAGCCTCATTAGAGGGTGCACAAATTCTAACTTTAGGCAAGAGAGGATGCTAGCCCCCACAAATATTAAAGAGCATGGTGTCACTACAATTCACTCCTAACGCAACCAATAATAAGTAGCTCAAACCTTAATGGGTATATTCAGAGCTGCGAGGACCAGATCAGTGATTCCAAGGCAGATGGCAGCGACTAGTACTGAACTATCCCTACTCCGTTGCGGTAATTCTTTGCAAAAAGGTAAACAATATGTTCCTAAAAGGGTTGAAGTCAATCTTGAACAATCTCGAATGAAATACCTACTACTGGGAATTTTTTTGTATTTTGGTAAGGTACTTCTTGATATGACTATGTAGTGGTCTGATAATGCTTAGGCTACAACTTGGTTGTGTAGACATAGGGAGCTATTATAGGGCTCCGTATGCTAACATGTTAGATCTCCTTATAATAGACTATAGATTGCACTCTTGTCTATCTCTTGATATATATATATATATATATGAATTACTAAAAGAATTAGTTTTTATATATTGGATTCTTGTTATCTTGTCATAATTATTCATCTAGACTGCTTATAAACAACTTATATGAACAATTTATTTTGATTTATGTGACTAGACCTTAGGTTTAAGTTTGTTTATTCCTTCTAATAGCTTCATTGATTCAAACTACGGCCAATTTAAGAATTAGTTCACCAACTTTCAAGTAGAAGTATATCTTATATGTGATTGTGACAAGATTCAATAAGTAGTCTATTAGTCTTGAAACAAAAGTGTTTGTTTAACAAAATGAAATGGAATAATATATAACAAAGTTATGTATGCTAGGTTACTAACTTCTAAATTCAAGAACAAACCAAATAGGGAACAAGTGAAATTTTACTCTACCAAGATGACAATAACCAAATATAGGAGAAGAAATAAACATAAGACATTTACTCAACCTCAACCTCCATATCTTGAAATCTCTTTTCCATATGCAATTTAATGACAAGTCTTACAATTATTTAAATGTAAAGCCAAATCGAAAGATGGGAACATTATAAAGAAAGCAATTCATCTTGATCAACATCCACCTATCCAAAAATTATAAACTAAGTTGTTCACTGAACAAAATTTCACTAGTTTACTGTGTAAATTTGAAAAGTGACAAACTTATGTAGAATAAACTTATAATTTCTAAAATTGTTGCAACAAAACTAAACCAATGGAATGATCTTTGGTTAATGTCCTAATTATATTTTTGTTAGTAAAAGCTATCTAACTGGAAGACACTCTTCTAGCCATTTTATAGGCATTAATATGATGCAATCTCTATTTATTATAAATAGATAATTGAAATGCATATTACTATAAATATATCATTGAAATGCATACTTTAGGGAATATTTCTCCAAAACCTTATCTGCATATTATTGAAAATATATAATAATTTTGTAAAACCCATAGAATATAAGCTAGCTAATAGGAGATATATTGATCCAAAACCAAACATACCAACTATAAGGAGGACCATTTTAAATGTCTTTTTTAGTCCTTGCTCTTCTATATTACTCTTACCACATATAATATTCTGAAAATGGAACATTAAAAAAATCATCTTTACCAATGCCAAATGATAAGAAATGTTATAAGCTTATTATAATCTTGTATGTTAGGTATTTAACTGTAACAAATGCAACACCAATATTGTGGATTATGTTGTTTTCTTTCAATATAGTTAGCAAATATTGCTTGATCAATATGCTTTCATAGTTATTTTTTTTATCATAGATTTATTTATTTTTGTTTATTATATAAGATGGAAGTAAATGGAAAGTTTAGTATAAGATTATTTGATGGTGGACATTTTACTTAGGAAGGTAAACTTAAATACATAGGTAAAGCACCTAAAAATTTTGATAATGTGGAGTTAGATTATGTGGGTTTGAGAGACGTATGTGAAATTAGTGCTATATTAACCTATATAAATATAGATAGTTCATGATATTTGATTCTTGAGAAGGAGGTTGAATGATGATTTGAGGAGGTTAGAGTCCCATCAGAGTGCATTGGAGTTGATTAAATTGTTAAAGGTGCATGGTATAGTTAATGTTTATTTGGATCATATTGATAAACCAATGTAATCCATGCCTATGTTAATCTAGAATATAATTGGCATGAAAATGAGGTTATTGTTTAATTGGAAAGTGATATTTGTGTTTATTTAGTAGGTGATAGTGATGTTAATGTTGGTTTGAGAGGTGGCACTTGTGTTAATTTACAAAGGTTGGTGTTAATTTAGGATGGGATACCAATAATATCTGGGAGGTGATAGTAATGTTAGTGTTGAATTAGGAGGTGATAATGGTGTTAGTATTGATTTCTAAGGTGATACTAGTGTTCATTTGAGAGGTGATATTGGTGTTGGTTTGGGAGATGTTGATGATGTTGAAGTTGATGTTGAAGGTCGTGGTGATTTGAATGATTAAGGTGATTTGAAAGATGAAGAATAAGCTAGTGACTCTAATTGAGTGATGATGGTAATTCTAATTTGGGTGCTCTTGATGGAGATGATTTGGGTGCTCATGGTGGAGCTGATTTAGGTGTTGGTTAGCAAAATATGTTCCACTAAAAATTTTAAATGATTATAACTCAGATTTTAGTATTAGTGTTAATGAACGTTATGATACAATATACATTGACACTTCAAATACCAGGAGTTCATTTGCTAATGATGAATATCTCAGTGATGAAGAATTAGATGCAACTTTAAAGCATTCTAGTCAAACTAATATACATGTTCATATTCATAGAGTTATTGTAACTGAATGGTTATTAGGGATGATGTTTAACAGTACAAAACACTTTAAGGAAGTGATTACCAATTATATCACTACAATAGGGTTTGAATTGAGTTTTAAAAGGAATAAAGTAAAAAAGAAATATACTCTTAGATCCAGGGTTGTCCATTTGAGTTATATGCTTCATTTGACAGAAAAGATAAGTGTTTCAAGCTAAAAGCTTAAAATTCATAGCATACATATAATCCAACCTACAAACTAAGATTGATTACATCCAGTTTTCTTATGAGATATTTCAAGGAAAAAATATCATAGACAAATTGAGAGTTGAAATTGAAAAAATGGTAGAAGAATCCATGGAGAAATTAAATTTGTAATTCTAGTATATGAAAGTGTGCAAGAAGAAAGGTTCTTAAAGCAAAAGCAAAATAGCAACATAACAGATATAGAGAACTTTATAGTTATATTTCTAATTTGAAAGCAATAAATTCAGGTTTTGTGATCAAAATTCAGCTTAAAAGGTCTAGAAATAAGTTTACATTAAGAGCATATATATGTATTTTGATGATTTAAATAAGGGTTAAAAAAGTAGTGACCTATAATCAATATAGATGGATTTTTTAACACAAAGTACTAAGGATAACTTCTAGAAATTGATGGAAACTGAGACATATATCTTATTGGGTAGTTATTGAAGTGAAGAATATTGATAATTGGACATAGTTTACTAAACAATTAACCATCAACTTAAAACTTATAGATGGTAAAGGAATTAGAATGATATCATATATGCAAAATGTATCCAAACTAAAGAAATTTATATGCATATTTGCATCTATAAACTCTTCTAACATGTTGTTTTTAATTTACAGGGACTTATGTAAGTCAATAATGATTTATTTCCTTTTGCTACACATAGGATATGTCTAGCACATATATATCATAATTAGATAGGGAAATATAAGGGAAAGGAACTTATAAAAGAATTTTGAAATTATGCATGAGTGACATTCCCATATGAAGTTAATGGCATGCTCATCAAATAAAACGAACTTACGCTTAGATATGTACAAGAATTGAATAAATATCTTAAGAAAATATGGAGTAAGGATCAAATTGCACAATTATGGATAGCAACATGAGCGACACATTTAACCTTTGGAATTTGATAGTCAGAGATCATCCTATCATCAACATTTTGGAGACTATTAGGACTATGTTAATAGAGAGGCATTGATCTTAAGGAACAAGCTAAAAGATGGAAGGGAGATGTAGCATCTAAAGTGTTGAAGAAATTGAACAAGTATAAATTGAAAGCAACGAAATGGAGAGTCACTTAGAATATAATATGAAATATGAAGTGATTAATAGAGATGAGACATATGTAGTCTAATTGAAAAGGGGGAAGACTTGTAATTATAGGGTATGAAAATTCTATAGACATCTTTGTAATCATGCCATTGGTACTATATTCCATACCAAGCAACAACCCATAAAGAGAGGTCTACAAGAGTTTATGAGAACGTCTTATAACCAATTAAAGTGAAAAGATTCTAGCCACCAAAGACAGATGAAGAGATTCATTAACCACTAGAAAGACTTACTCCTCATAAGCCTAAGAAGAATAGATATAAAGATAAAAATGAATTGAATAGAGTGTAGACTCCTCATAGGCTATCACAAAATGGCAACTCCAATTATGTGAAAAATATGGCAAATTTGGTTATAATAAGAGATGTTGCAAATCTGGTCCACTTCCTTCTAGTTAAGTTGAAGCTGAGGCTAGATTGACATTAAATATGTAATTTATATGTTTGTCATTACAACTTATTGATTCTATATGACCCATTTGTGGCAGCCATCGATCGTGCTACAATGTGGGTGCAGATACCTCATCTACCGGAGGAATATTATGACAAACTTATTCTCACTAGGATTGGCAATAAGCTGGGAAAGGCCATGCGAGTTGATGAGAGTACAGAGGCTAGTACTCAGGAAAAGAACGCACAGATCAGCATGGAAATTAACTTGCGCAAGCCTTTGGTATCTAAATTCTGAATGAGAAGAAGAATCTGGAGGGTTGAATATGAGGGATTACATTTAGTGTGTTTTGGTTGTGGGACGTATGGTCACCGACGGGAATCATGTCCTGCTATACAGCCGATGAATAGTGGCCCAGGAAATGATGAGGCACAGGGTGCCATCCCTTTGACACCACCACCACCAGAGGAACCTATGTCTCGACAGGAGATTGTCGAAAACTACGATTCATAGATGTTGGTTCAGAAGATTAGATGCAGGCGTCCTCCTACTCCTGCAACCCAAGGCTTTCCCAAATCTCGAGGTGAAAAAGAGCTTGCTAAGGAAGAGATAGTGGTGTATATAGACAAGATGGGCATTAATGATAAAGGCAAGGCACCCTCAGGATCTCGCTTCCATATCTTGGAGGATCATCAACTAGCTTTGCAACACCAACGTCCTGCCGATGACTCCTCGTCTCGAGATGGGGGATTGATATAACATAGATCCCGCCTAGGTGCACGAGGTGGTAGGGGGCAGAGTACGAAGTGAATTAGCTAGGAGACAGGCAGTACAAGGCCCAGATGGAGTTACTGTTCAGCCCATATCTGTGCCTAACTCGCAGGCTCCAGACAATTATCCTAATAATAGACTGCAGAGACAGCACATTAAGGAGGCCTTGCCCCTCGTGCCATGCATGCAATCCATGCAACTGGATGGTGAAAATACAATACTGGGGTTAAATACGCTCGATCCTGTTGTGCACCCTAATGCTCAACCTCCAGATCCCACTCCTTCGATCACTCAACCTCACAACCCTCCCGCCGCCTGATTTGAACGGTACTGTGACAATGGATGGAGTGTTATGTGCCCCTCATGTTGGTGAGATGGATTTGTCCGTTGTACCTGAAACACCGACTGGATCGGAAGATACCAGGGCTAAGCTAGGCGGCGATGGCAAAATGGCCATTGATAATAATACTTACCATGAGAGTTAGCGTGGTCTCCCTCACTCTCTTCCAATGATTAATTTGCTTTATTGGAACTGTAGAGGAGTAGCAACACTTAAGTTCCGAGCTATTTTGAAGGACATCGTACATATGAATAGGGTCGATGCAGTAGTCATTGCAGAACTAAAAGTAAGTGGCTCGTAAGCTACTCGAGTCACACGCCAATTGGGATTTTCTAATGTGCACAGGGTGGATGCTCAGGGTTTCTTAGGAGGTTTATGGATTTTATGGAAGGATACTCCAGATCTGGTTACCATAGTTGCCAGCGAAAGTGGTTTTATCCACCTTAAAGTCTCTCGTCGAAATGGTTCTGAATGGCATTGCACCTTTGTGTACATCAACCCAAATCATGTTTTGAAGACCAATCTATTCCAGTTACTATCTGATCTAGCGCATACGATCTTTGGTCCTTGGATGCGTGTCGGAGACTTTAATGAGATGCTGGGTCCGAAGGACAAGTTTGGAGGTGCCTTATTAGATTTTTGAAGATGTGCGGGATTCTAGGACTGGGTATCTGACTGTAAATTGGTGGACTTTGGTTTCAACGGGCCAAAATACACTTGGAGAGGACATGAAAATCAAAGTTATGGGAGGGTGTTTGAACTGTTGGACTGCCCTTTTAGCAATCTAGATTGGCTTTTCGCATTCCCCTCGACCATCGTCAAACACCTACCCCAAGTTCGCTCAGATCATCATCCCATCCTTGTTTGTATTGAGAAACAACAGAAGCTGTCGGAGGGTGGGACCCTGTTTCGATTTGGGCTAGCCTGGACTACTTACCCTGCTTACCCTGCGATGCTTCTATCTAGTTGGGATCCTTCTGAGTTTCCGCCCACCATGCTTTCACGTTGGAAAGACATGTTGCAGGAGTGGAACAAAACAATCTTTGGTAATATTTTTTGACGAAAAAGGAGAGTACTGACCCAACTTGGCAGTGTTCAGCGTGGCCTCATGGTCAGGTACAATCCATTCTTACTATGACTAGAGGGACAACTTCAGGCATAATATAATCTTCTTTCACATCAGGAAGAGTTGCATTGGTTCCAGAAATCAAGGGCGGATTCGTTTAGTATGGGAGACTGAAATACCAGGTTTTTCCATGTGTCTACGATGATCAGACAGAAGAGGAATCAGACTGAGGCATTACGGGACTCGAATGGAAACTAGATTTTTTAGCCTAATGAACTAAGGACGCTAGTTGTGGAGTGGTATAAAACTCTCTACTTAGAGGAATTATGGGCTCGCCCCCACTTTCCTCTACGAGGGTGCTTTCAAAAGCTTCCCTCAGATGTTTGGAGTTCTATGTGTACGGAGGTGACGAAAATGGAGGTAACCCGAGCCTTATTCCAAATGGGCGCACATGGAGTGCCTGGGCCTGATGGTTTCCATGCATACTTCTACCAATCCCAATGGCACCTGGTGAAGCCCAACATGGTTACTTTAGTGAGGAAGGTGTTTGAGGATCCGTCTCTTATCTATGATCTTAATGACACTTTCATTACATTAATACCGAAAGTTGACAACCTTGAACATGTTACACAGTTTCGACCAATTAGCTTGTGTAATGTCAGCTATAAGATTGTTACAAAGATCATTGTATAGTGCCTCAAAGCAACCTTGCCAACGCTCATTAGCCCATTTCAAAGTAGTTTCGTACCAAGGCGATAGATCTCGGATAATATTGTGGTGGCATAAGAGATTATGCATTCCATGTACAGATTGAGGGGCAAGAGGGATTATATGGCTATTCAAATGGATCTAGAGAAGGCATATGATCGATTGAGGTGGAGTTTTATTCGGGATAATCTGCATGATGTGGGTTTTCGTCTAGCACTAGTAAGATTAATCATAAGCTGTGTTCAAACAGCACAGATAAGGGTGTTATGGCATGGAAGGCCTTCATAAGAGTTTCAACCCAATAAAGGCATTAGACAAGGTGACCGCCTATCTCCTTACCTATTTGTCTTACGTCTGAAAAGGTTATCCCAACTAATTGAGACATGAGTGGGAGTTGGGCTTTGGAAACCATTTAAGGTTGCTAAGGACGATCCTTCAGTTTCTCACCTGTGTTTTAGAGACGATATGGTACTCTTTTCAGAAGCATCGGAGCATCACATGAGGGCAATTCTGGATTGTTTTGAGATTTTTTATGAGGCCTCAGGTCAACGCATTAGTCCTCCCAAAACTAAAGTTTATTTCTCTCTGAATGTCCAACATAATATATGTGGCAACATTGCTAGATTATCAGGCTTTACTCAAAAGATAGACCTTGGCAAGTATTTAGGGGTCCCATTACTACATAAAAGGGTGACAAAAACTACCTATGCACATATATCACAAAAGGTTCACACTCGCCTTTCAGGTTGGCAAGCAGAAGCCCTTTCTATGACTGGTAGGTTGATGCTCTGCAATTCAGTGTTAGTCGCCCTCCCACTCTATACAATGCAAACAACAAAATCCCTAAAGGACTTCTTACGTAGATTGATCGTCACTGTAATAGGTTCCTTTGGGGTGACACGAGTGAGAGGTGTCAAATGCATTTGGTCTCTTAGAATCAAGTGTGTTGCCCTAAACTATTCGGGGGCCTCAGGTTAATGAATTTGGAAGTTATGAATTTCGTCATTCACATAATGTTAGGATGGTCCCTCATCAAGGAGCCTACCAAGCTTTGCAACCAGGTTCTTTGTGCAAAATATAAGATGGGTAGGGATTTTTGACAGGGTTTGCTTGCTAAACCAGATTCCTACCCACTGTGGCGAAGTATCTGCGCAAATTTTCCCAAGTTGCTAACAAGTGTTGCATGGTTGATGGGCAACGGACGACAGGCTCGATTTTGGTATGATAATTGGGTGCACGACGCTGCTGGCAATTTACTATCTCACACTATTCATGCGATCCTGGAGGTTCAATTGGAGAAGAAAGTGTGTGAATATGTAGATCACAATGGGGATTGGTCCTGGGGGGAGTACAGCATGTATCTTCCATATCACATGATTTTAAGGACTACTGCCACTTTCCCCCCTTGCTTCACTTAGAAGGATGATAGACTATACTGGTCCTTGGAGCCTAGTGGATGTTTCTCAACACGTTTTGTATATCACCTTCTGCAGCAGCATATGTGGTTGAATCGGTCTAGGGCATGAAAGTTGATATGGGATTGGAAAGGCCCTCCACTTATCCAGACACTTCTATGGTTGATTGCGAAATCTCGCCTAATGACCAACAGCAGGTGGTTCCAGTTGTTCCTGACAGATAACCCAGCCTGTCCTAAATGCCCAAATTATGAAGAATCCCCAGATCATGTCCTTAGGAATTGTTGGCAAGCACGTCTAGTTTGGGACAGGTTGGTTAAAGTCAGTAGACAACAAGAATTTTATTGCAGTGACTTTCACACTTGGTTTGCGACTAATCTATCAACCGATTGTGGAACATAACGGGATAGTACTTGGCCCATGTTATTTGGTGTTGTGCTATGGAAGCTCTGGGAATGTAGGAATGAACAATGCTTTGATCTCGGCTCATCCAAAGTTCATAACATAGGGGACATTCACTCATTTGTTTAGGAAGTAACTTTGGCCCACAATTTACAAAGTCATGTCTCAGTCCCTCTCCCATTTCATGGGAGAAGCGTACTTGAGATTAGCTAGCATAAACGTCGAGAAGGATGGGTCAACCTCAGCATGGATGGTGCCTCCAAGGGTAACCCAAGCCCGGAGACAACTGGAGGGCTTATTAGGGATGTTAGCGGTATTTGGTTGGTGGGGTTTGGTGCAAATTTGGGGTTTTGTTACATCTTGGCAGGACGAGTTATGGTCAGTTTATCATGGGTTGACTCTTGCTTGGTTTTATGGTTACTCTAGGGTGGATGTGTCTATTGACTCTGCCTTAATGGTGTCCACTATTTCGAGTGAGCAAAGCCAGGTGATTAATAATTTAGTGCCAGCTATCAAAGAACTGCTTTCCAGAAACTGGGAGGTAAGGGTACATCATGTCTGTCACGAAGGGAACTGTTGTGCAGATTGGCTGGCGAACTATAGCTATCGACTGCCGTTAGGAGTTCACTAGCTTCATGCAATTGTAGAAGGAATTTCCCCTTTACTGTTTGCGGACGCAGTAGGCATCTACCTACCTATGTAGCTCAACTGTAGTTTTAACTTGGGTTTAGGCCTCGTTCTCTACCAAAAAAAAAAGTTTGATGTCATCATTTCATAGTTTGTTTGAAAAATTAGACGGTACTCACTAATATCACATAAAACTCACATAATAATGGTAAGCCTAACATTAAAAAGAATCTTTAATTAAACCCAATTCCATCTCTATCAAAATTGAATCTTTAATTCTCTTCTCTGTTTTCTATTCTATTTTCCGATGTGTCATCTTAATTCTATTCTTGTTTTGTTTTATCTTTTTGTTGATTTAAAAACAAAATAAAATAAAAGAACTATCTCTATTTTGCTTTGATTGATCACTATTTAGTAGTCTTCGTATCCTTAATGATTATTTATCATTAAAAAAATAGGAATTAGTTTAAACAAAGAACTTCTCTCAATTTGAACTTGTATTTAATTCGAATAGGTTCAGCTACTTTTGGAAAATAGAAAATAAATAAAAAGCATTGTTCACTCTAAGGGTTCTAACTATGATTCACTTCTAAGTCACAATATTAGATTATATTAAGGTAATAATGATGATAGAATGTTATAATACAAAAGCATTGCTTACTCTATTGCCTAGGCACTCGACCATGACAAACAAACAAGTAAAGGATGACGACAATAAGACTTAAAGTATAAGATGATGGCAATAATGAAACCCATCAAACTTGTGATGGCAATGACAATGCTGACGATGGTCAATGGTTAGAATTGTATGAAAGACTATGAGGTAGAAAATTTTTAGGATAAAGGGGGGACCTAAAATAATGTTATCTTTTCCAAGTTTAATCTTAAGGTAGGATTTTGATAACCAAGTATTCACCCAATTGAAAGATATAAGGCTACATTCTGCATTCTCAATGTACAGTACCAATAGACTGTTATGACAATAAAGAATTTGAAGCATAGTGTTACTTATGTGGAGTCTATTATTGTCATCTGGGTTCCACATAATATTGATGACTCTTATATAAAGGGATAATTTTTAAAAATCATGTCAATAATGACATGCTACTTAATTGATAGAATATGACGAGATTAAAAAATTCATCAATCGGATGATTTTCAAACATTGTGATATTTTCTAAATAGGTAAAAAGTGTAAAATAGACCTAAAATTTTCATCATAATATAAGCTCTTAGGAGCCTAAAGCAGTAGAACTTGCTTTGTTAGGATATGAAGCCCGAACAGAGCCCAACAGATCCAGCCTTTAAGCCTTGCTTCCAGAAGCTCATAGAAACTTCAATGATGTACATATTTGTAAATGCTTGTAAATATTTTTCATTTCTCTTTCTTGTTAGTTACAGGGAATCCCATACTATTCTAGCAAACAAGCAACTGTATATAACGCACACATTATACCATCAATGGCGAAGGATTCAGTTTTTTTGCTCCTTCATTCCTTTCTGTTACGTTTCTTTGTTACCTCAATACTTTACATGGTATCAGAGCAAACCATGAAAATACAAACATAAATTTTTTTTTCAATTTTTACAAATCTCAAAGTTTTATCAGTTATGGTAGATGATTCAAGTGAAACTCTTGCAACCGAACAAGCAATAGATACAAACACACTCCAAATCAACTCAAATGACAACCCAGGATGTATACTTGTCACATCCCTACTAGACGGAAACAACTACTTGTCATGGAGTCGCTCTATGGTAATCGCCCTTAAAGCCAAAAACAAACTGGGAATGGTGGATGGGAGCTGTCCAAAACCTGAAGAACAAAGCCTGCTCAAGAAATGGAGAACAATCGACAATATGGTAATCTCGTGGATCTTAAATTCTCTTGATAAAGAAATAGCTTACTCGTTTTTAGTTACTACCACTGCGGAAGATTTGTGGGAGGAATTGAGAAGCAGGTATGGAGAGAGCAGTGGACCACACTTGTATCAATTGATGCAAGAAATGAATAGATTGAGACAGGGGAGCAATTCTGTTGCGATATATTTCACAAAAATAAAAAAAAACTATGGGATGATTTAGGATGTTTGATACCTATTAAGAAGTGTAAATGTGATGTTGCCACTAACACAAATCCTATAAAAGAAAAACTCGAACCACGTGCCCATAAGTGCTTGTTCCTTGGATATGCCCTTGATCAGAAAGTTTCTACGAGCTTCTGGAAGCAAGGCTTAAAGGCTGAATCTGCGGGTGTTGATTACTCAGACGTCTTTTTACCGATTGCCAAGCTCACCATTGTTTGCCTTCTGCTCGCTCTTGCTGCTGCACACAACTGGCCGATCCACCATTGTGACATCAACAATGCCTATCTCCACGGCACAATTGATGAAGACATCTACATCCTTCCACCTCCTGGTCACCCAACCCCACCCAACGGCCAAGTCTTCAAATTACAAAAATCACTTTACGACTTAAAACAGGCGGGGCGCCAGTGGAACAAGGAGATCATCTCCAAACTACAACTCTTCGGATTTGACCAATCTGCTTCGGATCCATGCCTATTCACTAAAGGTACTACCACTTCCTTCTTAGTCATTATTCTGTATGTTGACGATTTGTTGATTTTGGGACCGTCTATGGTTCTAATTGAAGTCGTCAAAGAGTTCCTGCATTCTGAATTTACCATCAAGGATCTCGATTTTGCAAAATACTTTATCGGCATTGAGATTGCCCGCTCCATCACTGGCATGCTATTGTCTCAACGAAAATACATTACGGACATTCTCACCAACGCCAGTCTTTCTGACATCAAACCCACTACTGTCCCCCTCTCTCAGGGCATAAAACTAACCATCGATGACGGGATTCCCCTCCTTAATCTGGACAAATGTCGGCGTATCGTCGGTCAACTTTTGTATTTGGGTTTCACCAGACCAGACATTGCCTTTCCGGTTCAACAACTCACTCAATTCACTGCTTCTCCAACACAGCAACACTGGACCACCCTGGTCCATACTTTGCGGTACTTAAAAGGGACCGCCAACAAATGTCTTTTCTACCCGGTCCAGAACAATCTCACCTTGCGCACATTCTGTGACTCTGACTGGGTCGGCTGCAATTTCACCAGGAAATCACTGTCCAGCTACTGTATATTCCTTGGCTTCGCCCTCATCTCTTGGAAAACGAAGAAACAGAACACCGTCAGTAGATCCTCTACTGAGGCGGAATACCGCAGTATGGCCTCCACATTGTGTGAACTCAGATGGCTCACTTACCTCCTTCAGGATCTACACATCCCGGTCTCCACACGTATTCCATTCTATTGTGACAACATGGCTGCTATACACATATCCACAAATCCGGTATTCCACGAACGCACTAAACATTTGGAAATCGATTGCCATTTGGTTCGGAATGCCGTCAAGGAAGGCTTCATCACCACTGCGCACATCAATTCTACACATCAGTTAGCCTACTTCTTCACCAAGGCTCTTTCCTCTTCCTCCTTTTCAACTACACTATCCAAGTTGGGCATGCTTAATGTAGTCCCACTTTGAGGGGGGGCTGTTAGGATATGAATCTCGAACAGAGCCCAACAGATCCAGCCTTTAAGCCTTGCTTCCAGAAGCTCGTAGAAACTTCAATGATGTACATATTTGTAAATGCTTGTAAATATTTTTCATTTCTCTCTCTTGTTAGTTACAGGGAATCCCATACTATTCTAGCGAACAAGCAACTGTATATAGCGCACACATTATACCATCAATGGCGAAGGATTCAGATTTTTTGCTCCTTCATTCCTTTCTGTTACGTTTCTCTGTTACCTCAATACTTTACATGCTTAGAAAAATATAGTAATGGAAAAGAGAGATTTTCATATTTTGCCACTTCACTTCCAAGTTACTTGGATTTGGCATTTTGCATGTAAGCAAAGAACTTCCAGCGATCTCTTGAAGGGCATTTTATATTAGAAAGTGAGAGAACACTCTAATTTGGGCCTTTTAAATTTCACCTCCAAACTCTGAGTTAATAAGCCTATGGACCAATTAATGGCACCTCGAGCTCAGTACCAGTGAGCTACTTATCATATAGTAATCAGAAAAAGATAAGCTTTTACGATCTAGCTATAGTTCAAACTTGTTGAACGATTTGGAGTGAACAAGTGCAAGTCTCACAGATAGCCATTGACGTTGGAAGCCATTAGACATTGGGAGAAATTAAGAATTAAGTTTTATTAGGAATCAGGATTATTTAAGTTGTTTGAGAATTTTATTAATCAGATTGTAATTAAGTAGTTGATTAAGGTTAATTATAATTAAATTGGTGAAACAATTTTGATACAAAAACAGTAGGCTTATATTGAAAATATAATATATGTATTACACTATCATTGGCGTAAATACGTAATAAAATGAGAATTAACTTCATTCAATTTTTTTCTACTCAAAGTTTATTTTAAACATATTACAAACTTTAATGTCCATTTTGAATACTTTAAAACGCAATCAACTTAAACTTTATTGAAAACTTTAATGTCTAATTTGTGCTTTTGGCCTTTTAAACATTAGACGGAAGGAAAAAAAAAGATTAAAAAACTTTGCTTAAAATTTAAGTAAAACCAAACGTTTATGAATGTTTAAATACAACCAAAATGTTATATAAATATTTAAAAAGACCCTTACCTTAAGTTAATAGAAATTAACCCATCCATTAAATATTTTCTTTATAAAATTTTGAATTATTTTTCTTTTAAGATTCCATGGTTACGTAGAAAATTTATCTTGCATAACATGAGTTCCATTCAAAACTCCTAAATTAACCAAACACCTTAACCCAAATTTCCTAATTTTTCAAAATCCTTATTTTCAATCTCCTTTGGTTGCCTTGCGGAATCTAAAAGAGAAGACTCTTCATATCAACATCACATTTCTCACTTTCACATGTCTCAATCACATTAGTTGCATTCACATTTAACTCATATTTCAAGTATATATATTCTAAAACTATGGACCTATGTTATGTTAGACAAATTATCTACGTGACAATAGAGTCCTAAAGAAAAATATTTAAAAATTTAAATTTGATATAGAAAATATTTAACGGAAGGTTAATTTTCTGTTAACTTATGAGCCGTTTAGTTCCACTTTTATTTTTTATGATTTTTATTTTTAGTTTTTATTTTAAAAAACAAAAAAAAATTTGATTGAGATATGTAATATAAAATTTAAAAATAAAAATCTTGGTTGAGATTTGTAATATAAAATCTGAAAATAAAAATCTATTTAGTTGAGATTTGTAATATAAAACTAAACATAAAAACATATTTTATTTTATCATCTTGTTTTTATTTTTGTAATTATACTATTGTGTTAATATTTTTAATATAATAAATTATATTTTAAAATTAATTAATTATCATTAGTTGAAGTCGCCAGTACCTTCTAGAGCTAAATCTTTTTTTTTCTTTAAATCTCTGCCAATTTTACACTATATTGTATGTCATGATCATTACATATTCAAAAGAGCTAAATCATTTTTTCTTTAAACCTCTGCCAATTTTACACTATATTGATATATCATAATCATTACATAGCTACAAACTGAGAGTCAGTTATTGCTTTTCCTTATTTCTTGTTCAGGTCTGAGCTCGTTCTTTCATAAGTTGTCATGCGAGGGCATAGCTCTTGGTATATACTCTTGTTTTGTCAAAGCTGATGGTATCCATGTCCACATCAGGTTTGATATCTGCCTTATGCCTAAGCCCTGTGAAACGTTGAAAATTTAACTGCTAAGTCCAAGCAGCCATGAGTCTTTTGCAGTGGATCGTAACTTCCTTGGTCGAAAACTTTTGCACTTGAGTGGCTAGTGTCCTATGATCATTGGACAACTTGACATCAGTGGCTGTCCCTGTGCGAAACTAAGAATCTGCTTTGAACTTCCTATATCAGCCATATGACCGCAGTAAGCACTCCTAAATGCAGCAAACATCATCATTTCTTAGATTCTCTTAGGTGTGATTTTCCTACTCATTTTGAGTAATTTTTACTAATAAACAGTGTAGAGAAACATTGCCTCTACTACTCCATACCTGTTGTTGCTTTATTCCTTAGATATAAAAACCATTTTTTAAACTCCAAACTTCGAAGCATCATCTTCCAAGCATTCCCAACACAATATCCCCATGTGTTAATGTGAAATCCCTTTTTCATGTCTCATCTCTCTCTTCAAATATGGACATGTAATTTATTGTAAGATAGAGAACCAAGAAAAAGAGTAAACGAAGGCTCGTAATCTAAGATTGAATGTCATAAATGCAGAAGCTTATGCTTAAAGCAGAGAACCTTGTTCTCTTCCAAAACTATCCTTGAGCACTGTTTCCGTTTCTTTTTGTTCCTTCTAGTTTAGTCTCCAAAGCATAGAAGCAAAGCATCTCCTCTTCTAAGCTTTCTTTCAATACTAACTCTCTCTATCTAAATTTTATCCGCTTACTATCAACATGGTGAGAAAGACAAGAAGGGCTTTCTGGTGAAAGAAAATAGTGGTTGATGAATTAACAAATTAGTTTTAACTATGCCACAGTAACATGTGCATGTTACTAATTATTAGGACACAGAAATGCTTCTGAACTATGGCTTTGCTCTTCTCCTGCTTCTTCTTCCCCACCTTTCTCCATTTTCAAGAGATGGGATTTGTTAATCTGCCTCTCTTCCCCCAGCCTCCAGCCCCTCTGATCTCCAGTTTTCCTTTTCATTTTCCCTTCAGGCCATAATCTCTTGCTTCTGTTCCAGGTCTCAACACTTATTTAATCTTTTTCCTAGCTCTCTGCTTTCATCTTCCTCGTCCCTTCAAGTCACAAACACTTGCTTCATCATCTTCACAAACAACTATTGTCTCTCCTCTCCTTTCCAAAAATCCTTTACCCTCTCTCTGAACCCCTCTTTAGCTACTAGGGGCATTTATGTTTTTCCTAACAGTTTGCCTTGACTTTTTTTTCCCTCTTTTGGTAACCACCTTTTGAAATATTCTCCCTATCTTTGCACAACATTCCTCTCCCTTGTCTATTAGCTATGGCTGCTCCTGAACCTCCTGCCTTTTGTGTAGACTCTCACTCTGAGTTTCCTTATTACCCTCCCTCATCTTAGTTATTTCCAAGCTACCAAAAAAGGTCCCTTATCCTTGGATCTTAAGAAGAGTTGGAAACAAGTAATAGCAGTAGAAGGAGATACAACACTCCATTACTCTCCTCCCAAGGAAGAGCAAGGTCGAGTCATTATTTTGTCGGATCTGGAAGTCCTTCAGGAAGGAGCTCGATCATGAGAGGCTTCACCGGTGGGGTCTTTTTGGAGAAAAAACCCCCCATTTTTGGTGCTGCAATGGTGGGCAAACATTACTTGGAAGAACAAAAGCTTGTTTGAGGTAATGTTAGTTGAAAAAAATTTAGAGTTATTTACCTTTTCTTCCAAAGCTCAGGCCCTTAAAGTCCTGGAAGAAGAACCTTGGCATGTGATGAACCTTTCATTGTTTCTCCAAAGCTGGTATCCGGGGTTCGAACCTGAAAT
Source organism: Erythroxylum plowmanianum (assembly GCA_025531925.1). Taxonomy (NCBI): domain Eukaryota; kingdom Viridiplantae; phylum Streptophyta; class Magnoliopsida; order Malpighiales; family Erythroxylaceae; genus Erythroxylum; species Erythroxylum plowmanianum. Next base: position 13,774,141 of record JANVCQ010000008.1, on the reverse strand, counting down.
AGAAAATTAAAGTCAGTTCCTCTGTGGGTTAACTTATATAATGTTCTATTAGAATATTGGACTACCAAGGGCCTTAGTATGATTGCAAGTTATTTGGGACAATTTCTTTGTATGGATGAAAATACGACAAAAAAGGAAAAGATTAGGCTATACATGACTATGTATTACTATAGACATCTGTAAGGATCTACCAGACCAAATTCTGATTATGAGGATAGGATTAAATGGAGCATTGTATGAAGATACTGTAACAGTGGACTACCATTAGAAGCCTTCTTTGAAAGGTGGGTGCCTAGTGGGAAAATCTTCAAGAAAGAGAGTTATATGGAACTAAAGGGTCTAGATCAAGATCAAAAGGATGGGAATGATGAGCATGTATTATGTCAAAATGTATCCTAAGAAGAACCAGTGATAAGGGATCAAAACCAGGTGGATAAGGTTGAAAATGATGAGTTAAAATCAAGTCATAAGGTGTCCAGATTGTTTTAACACTACCATATTCAGATGTGGAAATCCAAATTAGGCAGAAAGTGGAAATATGCACAACTAAAGATGATTATAAGGAAAACATGCCAATTACGCATGAGGGGGGAAAAGGTAATGATATGGAGGAACCTCCCCTTCAACATTGAGCAATGCTAAAAGAAAGGTGGCTGCAGAACTGTTAACTAGTGTCAAACTGAGGAAAGTTACTAGGAGCAAAGGTCAAAGCTCTAAACTCATTCCTTTATGATTTTAGTTAGGAATGTTAGGGCTTTAATTCCCTAAAAAGTTTTTAGCCCTAAAAGATTTTTTGGCTAAAGGAAATTTTTTGATTTTTGATATTTTGGAAACAAAAATCATATTGGAGAATCTCAAGTTTCTTAATAAGTTAGGTAAAAAGTGGCGGTTTCTCTCCAGTCATCAAGCTCGTGCTTACGGTAGAATTATTGTTGGTTTTGATCCCTGAATAGTTGACACTGAGGTGTTAGAAATGGAGATGTACGTCATTCACACGAAGTGACATTTTGTTGACCAAAATACACCTTTTTTTTTTACCTAGGTAGTGTATGGTTGAACCATGGTTTTCAAAGGAAGGTTATTTGGGAGAGCTTATTGAGTTTCAAAGAAGAGTGGTAGGCCCTTGACTCATTTTAGGTGACTTTAATTATGCTCTTTATAGAATGGAAGGAGAAGGGTGTTTTTCCTTAAGAAATTACTCTATTAACTTTAAGGATTGTGTTGATCAGTTACGAGTCCAGACCTTAAGGCAACTGGTCATTTTTCTCTTGAAATAATAAGCAAGCTAATGAATGGTCTCTTAGGAAAAAGTTAGATTGAGTTATGGTCAACTCGGAATGGCTGCAACAATTCACTAAAAGTAAGGCCTCTTTCTTTGACCATATGTTTTCAAATCATACAATAATGATTGTGGAGGACTTGTTCCTAAAAGGTGAAGCGTTTCCATCCTTTTAGATTCAACAATTACATGGTCAATGTAGATGGATTTCAAGATTGCTTAAGGGTAGGGGTGACATCAAGTGTAAATGGAACTCTCCAATTCAAATGTATGTAGAAGCTTAAATTAATCAGAAACGACTTACAGTCACTAAAGAAACAATATAGTAGAGTACTTTCCAAGCCAAATCAGTAGCCAGGGACAAGCTATCCCAAGTTCAACATACTCTTTCCTATAATCCTAGGGATTGTTTCCTTTTATCTCGAGAGAAATCTACTTTGTTAGACTATTTGTAAGCCCTTAATAATCATGTTAGTGTTATAGAGCAGAAGGCCAGGGTTAAATAACTCAATGAAGGTGACAAAAGTTCCAAATTTTTCTTCAACTCAATAATCTGCTGGGAGAATAATAACTCTATTAAGGAAATTACCATGCCAGATGGGAGAAAGATCAACAAACAGGAGGATTTGTTGAAAGAAGCTGAGAGGTATTTTAGAGATTTCTATATCTCTGAAAATACAAATGCGCACACTCATCTTTTGGATTATGTTATTTATAACAAATTATCTAATGAAAAGAAGGCTTTATTAGCTAGAACTATTGCAAACTCAGAAATAGAGAAGGTTGTCTTCCAAATGAATCCTAAAAAGGCTCCAGGATCGGATGGTTTTAATGGCTTCTTTTTTCAGAAAGCTTGGCCTAAGATTGGATTAATGGTGAAAGCAGCTGTTAGAATTTTGTTAAAGGAAATCAATAAAACCTATTTCTGCTTAGTCCCTAAACTAAGTAATCCAACATCCTTGGAGGAATACAGGCTTATTGCTTGCTCTCATTTCTTATATAAAGTGATTGCAAAGATTATTGCCAATAGACTTAAAAATGTGTTGGGGTCCTTGATTATTGATAATCAAAGTGCTTTCTTACAAGGCAAACAAATAGGAGATAACATCTCCATAGTGCAGGAACTACTAAGAAGCTACTCGAGGAAGAAAGCTCCAAAGAATTATGCTTTCAAGATAGATTTTAAGAAGGCTTTTGACAGTGTAGAATGGAACTTTATTTTAAGGCTACTTGAAGTGATGGGTTTCCTAAAGGTGTTTATTAAATGGATTGAAGCTTGTATTTCTACTCCTTCTTATGATGTTTTTGTTAAGTCAAGATGACTTTACTTAAATATAATTTTGATGTATAACAAAAAGAGAACAAACAAAAAGAATTCAAAAGCAGACGCAGACGCAGACGCAAAGCAGACGCAGACGCAAAGTAGACGCAGACGCAAAGCAGATGCAAAGCAAAGCAGACGCAGACGCAA